>JANZXR010000004.1:19202792-19233110 GCA_027575705.1 Erythroxylum echinodendron
TGCTTATTTGCTTGAGTCTTCTAATTTATGGCATGGTAGACTAGGTCATGTTAATCTTAATTCGATACGTCGATTAATTAACTTGAACCATATACCAACATTTCTAATCGACTTAGAACAAAAATGTGAAATTTGTGTTGAAGCAAAACTAACAAGATCATCTTTCCAAATAGTGGAAAAGAGCACCGAATCACTTGAATTGATTCATAGTGATGTTTGTAATTTGAAATCTATTCAAACACGTGGTGGTAATAAATATTTTATCACATTTACCAATGATAGCAGGAAATATTGCTATGTATACTTATTAAAAAGTAAGGATGAAGCATTAGATAAGTTTGTTCTCTACAAGACCGAAGTTGAAAATCAACTCAGTAAAAAGATTAAAAGATTGAGAAGTGATAGAGGTGGTGAATATGAAGCAACATTTGGTGGCTTATGTGCATAACATGGAATTGTCCATGAAGTGATAGCACCATATTCACCTCAATCTAATAGATTCGTTGAAAGGAAAAATCGCACATTGAAAGAAATGAGGAATGCAATGTTGTCAAGTTCAGGACTACCCTCAAATATATGGGGGGAAGCTATCTTGTCGATTAATTACCTTTTAAATAGGGTACCATGGAAAAAGGAAGACAAGACTCCGTATGAGTTATGGAAGGGAAATAGACCATCCTACAAATACTTGCGAGCGTGGGGGTGTCTTGCAAAGGTAGCTGTACCTATGCCAAAAGTAGTGAAAATTGGTCCCAAAATGGTGGACTGTATTTTCATAGGCTACGCACATAACAACAATGCATATCAATTCCTTGTGCATGATTCAAAGATATTAGACATACAAAAGAACACGATTATGGAATCAAGAAATGCATCTTTCGTTGAGAATGTATTTCCTTGTAAGTCTAGTGGTGGATCTGATTCATTGAAACGACCAAATGAAGAAGCTCAGAATCTAGATCCGGTTCAAAATGATGAACCAAGACGAAGCAAAAGGGTAAGGATAGAAAAATTATTTGGCGATGATTTTAAGACTTATTTGCTGGAGAAGGAACCACTAAAATATGCTGAGGCAGTGAGTTCCTCTGAAGGACCTTTATAGAAAGAAGCCATGAAAAATGAAATTGATTCTATTCTATAGAATCATACATGGGAGTTAATGGATCTCCCACTTAGAAGTAAACCTTTAGGATCTAAATGGATCTTTAAGAGGAAAATGAAACTAGATGGTTCAATTGAAAAGTATAAAGCTAGACTTGTAATCAAAGGATATAAGCAACAAGAAGGCTTAGATTACTTTGATACATATTCTCCTGTGACGAGAATAAATTCTATAAGGGTGATACTTGCTATCGCAGCCTTAATGAATTTGGAAATACGTCAAATCGATGTTAAAACAGCTTTCTTAAATGGAGATTTAGATGAAGAAATCTACATGGAACAACCAGAGGGCTTTCAAGCTCCAGGTACTGAAAAGAAAGTTTGTAAACTTGTAAAGTCATTGTATGGTCTGAAACAAGCACCTAACAAGTGGCATGAGAAGTTCGACCACGCAATGATTACTAGTGGATTTAGAATCAATGAGTGTGACAAGTGTGTCTATGTGAAAGAAACAGGAAATGAATATGTTATTTTATGTTTATATGTGGATGTCATACTCATTGTTGGTAGTACTAACAAGTTGGGCAAATCTACCAAGCATATGTTAACTTCAAAATTTGACATGAAGGATATGGGACTTGCTGTTGTGATTTTAGGTGTTAAGAACATCAGATGGTCTAGTTTTGAGTTAAGCTCATTATTTGGACAAATTTTTTGATAAATTTAACAAGAATGATTCGGGCGTTGCTAGAACACCATTAGATAACAGTCTCTATTTGTCCAAAAACCGTGGAAATGGTGTATCTTAAGTTGAGTATTCACGGGTTATTAGGAGTCTAATGTATCTAATGAGTTGCACTAGACCTGATATTGCTTATGCTGTAAGCAAGTTGAGTTCATACATAAGTAATTCCAGTGTTGAACATTAGAATGCTCTGACTAGAGTACTGAGATACCTAAGGCATACTCGTGACTATGGATTGCACTACACCAGATATCCATCTGAACTCGAAGGTTACACGGATGCGAATTGGATATCTGATATAAAGGATTCAAACTGCACTAGCAGGTATGTGTTTACACTAGATGGAATAGCTGTCTCGTGGAAATCCTTAAAACAAAATGTAATAGATAGATCCACAATGGAATCCGAGTTCATTGCTTTGGATAAGTGTGGTGAAGAGGCTGAATGGCTACACCATTTTCTGGAGGATATTCCAATGTGGGAAAAACCTGTGCCACCTATCAGCATACATTATGATAGTCAATAAGCGATTGGAAGAGCATAGAGTACTATATACAATGGTAAGTCGAGACACATTCGTCGTCGGCATAATACCATTAGACAGTTACTCTCAACTGGAGTTATATCTATTGATTACGTAAAATCAAAAGATAACATAGCGGATCCGCTAACCAAAGGGTTAAATAGAGAAACAATTGAGGGATTGACAAAAGGAATGGGGTTAAAGCCTTTGGAACAATAAAATTTTTATAAAGGAAAACCCAACCTAGTTGACTGGAGATCCCAAGATCTAGGTTCAAAGGGACAACCTACTTGTAAGACTTAGTGGGTCACTGTGAGGGTAACCTCAACTCATTCCTATCATCAAACAGTGATATAATGGATAAGGATAGCAATAAGGTTGCTTTAATGACTTTTGAGTGAGTAATATCATTTGCTCTAGACTTAAGAAGTCACCTATGTGAGAGAGAAGTGGGGCCGCTTCAAAAAAGAACTGTTAAGGCCTAGTTCTTTAGAAACTCTTGCAGAACTAGGATGTGTCCATGGCCAAAATGGACAAAATCATGAGAACGGACCATAATGGAAAAGATTCTTGTGTACTGTATGTGGGTTCTTTCCATAAAAACGTAGGAAAGTCCAAGGACATCGTGTCTACTAGAGAGCCAGTAAAACAAACGTACTTTATAAGGGGAGAGTTCAAAGGGTAACACCTACTTTCTCTATGCAGGGATCAGTTGATGAAAACCATCTTCAATTTAAAACAATATCTCATTCATGTGGGGGATTGTTGGAAGTATTAAGTGAATGATTAATGTTTGGGACGCAGGTGTGCACGACTTACAGACACGAATGCCAGATCAGAATTGGGGCTTGATCAACCCACCTTTTTAATATTTTCTGGATTCACTTATTACAAATAAAATGGATTAAGAGAATTACGCACAATTTAATTCTAGCATTGAAGAATTAATTCATTGGAAAACATTTGTTGTTTCATATGGGAATTAATTCGAATTAGTAAATCAATTCATTGGTTGAAACGTTTGATCAAATGTAATATAGTCATATACGTTATATGTCTATCGTTTTGTTTCATGAATTAAAACAATGCATTTTATACATACATTTGACAGAAAACGCTTAAATTAATTTAATGCATAAATATAATGCATTGTGGTGCAACGGTAATGCATGGATGATGAATAAATGTAATGCATAAATGTGATGCATTGTATTGCAAACGGTTATGGTGGAAATATATTAATATATTCAAAGACAAATTGTTTGACTGCTTTTTGAATTCTCCACTCCATATATGTATAAATAGTGCTCATTTCTTCCAACAAGACTTGGTGTTTGTCATATTTGGTTTTGGTCCTGTTCGTTGGTTAATTTTTCTAGTGCTAAGAAGAATTCACATTTCCATTGTATCCTAGGAAATAATTGCTTGTTAAATTCTCTAAGCACATTTGTTGAGGGGGCAAATCTAGTTTAAGGGAATCATTTCTACAAGCCTCGGAATTATGTTTTTTAATTTGCCTTATTATGTACTCGTTCCCAACAATAAGTAGTCATGATATATGCATTAACTTGATATTTGAGTTGGCTTAAATTTGAGGGATTGTGTGTTTTGATCTTTGCAAAAATGAAGTGGTTAAATTGATTGGTTGTATTTATTTTGCTTGAGGACAAGCAAAGATTCGAATGTGGGGATGTTGATAGGTGTGCATTAGGATATATTTTCTTATAGGTAATTAGCATATATTCTCTTGCATAATGGTTGCTTATTTCTCTAGTTTAGGATTTAGTTTGCATGTTTTCATTAAGTTTGATTTCCACTGTGTTCTTGTGTGTTGGATGCTAATTGGGGGTAAGAATTGCTTACTTTTGTGTAGGAAAGGAGAGGAAGCAAGTTGGAGGATGAACAAGAGAGTATAAAAGAGAAGACAAGAGGATTATATATAGGACCAATTCCCACAGACGTGGGCAATCATGACAGAATGTTTTTGCCTATAATTCCCGTGCTCATGGGAATCATGTAGATTCCTATAGACGTAGGAATTGAAACCCGAAATAATATGCGAGGCTTCATTAAACGTAGGGCTTTTAGACTATAAAAAAGAGAGGAAGCCTCCATCTTCAAGGGGAGACGACACCTATCTATAGACAGACCATCCTTGGGTGAAGAACACTTATTTGGAGCATCAAGGAAGCATTGAAAGCAAGGATCATCATCAAGATTGGGTAAAATAGCACATCAACACCAAAATTCCAGATTTTGGCAAAGAAAAGAAGGAGTTTTCTTATTCACTTTCTATCATTTTAATCTCTTCCTTTCTTTGTAAAGACGGATTGTTTGAACATTGATAGGGTTATGGAGACTATGTTAGGCTAATTTCATATTAGGGATTGCTTTTTCATTATTATATCAAAACTCATGTTTTATTGAATTGAATGAAATGTCTTTGATAATTGCTACTCTTAATTGTCATCTTGCAATAAATCGAGAGAGTGAGTGAGATGAAAATAATGTAGGATTGTACAACGAGAGTTAGCGAACTGTAGACTAGCAATTATTGTGTCAATTGAATAATTAGAAGAGAGATCTCAATTAGTCAATTGATCATCCATAGGATAGTGTAATAACTAGTTGAATCGGTAGAGTCATTGGGTAGGTTGAGAGATCGTTCAATCGATTCCCGTAAATTCAATTAGGGAGAAATAGTTACATCTTGAGAAATGGTAACTAGTACATTAAAAAATCTAGGATGAGACACAATTCAATCAATGAAACATGAGGAAGATAATAAGGAAAAAGTAATCTCTAGCATTTAGATCCTTGAATTCAGATTTTTTGCAATTGCAGTATTGTCCATTGCTTACATAGTCTTTTAATTTTAATTTAATTTTCTAACTTAATTGCATTAAACAATTTTATTTCTTAAACAAAGTCTTTTCTAAATTAAGTGGTTTCTGGGCATCAATCCTTATGGGATCGATATCTGCTTTTTCTACCTACAAGTCACAACCTGTTCGTTTGCAATTTTGAGCATAAAATAAGGAGAAAGGTTTTACAATCTATCAACATGAAACAAACTCTCAAGTCATTTGTTAACAGCCACACTAGGAAGGTTATTGAGACTAAGCAAAAGCTAAGAGAGGCTCAGAAAGATTACTACACACATCCTTCTAACAACCATTTAAGATCAATTGAAACATAGATGCTCAAAGAACATCAGGAGGCTTTCAATTTGCATTGCTTTATGTAAAATAGAAAGCTTAAATTGACAAGCTAAGAGAAGGGAATTCAAACATAAAATTCTTTCATGCATCTCTTTTAGAAAAAAAGGAATTTGAACAAGATTATTGAGTTTAAAGATAATATGGGGAATCCAATTTCTGATCAACCTTCCTCACTTAAGTTTGCTAAGGACTTTTCCATAAATCTGATGGATATAAAAGAGGATTTGCATAATGAATTCAATATTAAAAGTTTCTTTGACTGTTCCCTTAGTCAAAAGGTTAAGGAGTTTTTGATTGCCCTTTTCACCAACCAGGAAGTCAATAAAGTGTTATTTAGATTGCATCCCTTTAAAGCATTAGACCATATGGATATTTAGCATAGTTTTTTTAGAAAACTTTGGAGAGTACTAGCACTTAAATAAATAGTTGAGGAATGCTTAACCTCCTCCAAAATGTTGAAGGAACTAAATCATACCTACATTTTCCTTATTCCAGAAAATTAAAACCCTTTCTTTTTAGTGGATTATCAACCGATATCATGTTGCAAAACTAGCTATAAAGTTATAGCAAAGTTTCTAGCTAAGAGCCTGAAAGAAGTTTTAAAATAAGTAATCAATCCAAGTTAAGGAATCTGCATTATAGGAAGATCAATAGGGAAAATATTTTTCTTATATAAGAGATACGAAAAAATACAATTCAGGAAGAAGTATGAATAGCTATCTATGGAAAATAGACTTTTACAAGGCTTTTGATATAGTGAAATGGAATTTCATTTAATCATGTCTAGAAGCACTTAAATTTCCAACTTAATTTATAGGAAGGACCATGATGTGCATTTAGACTTCTTCACTTAGCATTCTTATTCATGGAGTCCCTAAATCCCTTTATCTATTCACTGTAATGATGGAAGGATTATCTAGAATTCTCAATAACTTAACAAGATGCAATGAAAGATTTCAATTTCACCACAAATGCAATTAGCTTAATCTCACTCATTTGATGTTTGCAAATGGTCTTATTCTACTGAGTGGTGTTGATCTACACTCTTTCAAGATTTTAATGGACATTCTTGATATTTTCATAGAATGGTTAGAGTTGAGAGTAAATCCAAAATGCAACAGCTTGTTTTGTCTAAAAAAATGCCAAAAATTTATATGAATTAAACAAGGTTTCAAGTCTACTATTTCAATTCCTACCATTCAAATACTTTGGTGTCCCTATTTCATAATAAGCCTAAATATATTGATAGTATTCCTCTTATGGAAAAGTACAAGTATAAGATTAATTCTTAGAAAAATAGGTTCCTTTCATTTGCTGCAATGGTTGCACTAATAATTTCAATTATTAACAACATGCATACTTACTAGACAGCCCGCATAATCTTGCCAAAGAGAGCAATCAATTAAAATGATCGCATTAGCAAAGTCTTTTTATGGTAAGGTAAAGTAGAGAACTCAAAAGGAAAAAAAGTCAAATAGAGTGAAATGGAAATTCCAAAAAGCCAAAGAGGATTAGGAATCATTCTTATTTTCCAATACAAAGAGTTTTTATTTATAAAAGAATATGGAGGTTACGTACGAATAAGAATGCTATAAGGATTAAATGGATATATGAAACATACCTCATAGATCAAAATTTCTGGTAGGTGTCAATTACTAGGGAACACTCTTAGATTTTCATTCATATGGTAAAGCTGAGGAATCTTACATACCATTAGATAAAGCACAGGTTGGGGAATGGGGAAAACATATGGTTTTGGCATGATAATTGGTAAGAATTCAGTTTTTTATTGCAATAAAATAAGATATGTCACCTAAGTAATAGAATTCCACCTATTGCTAAAGTTTCTTCACTCACTCAAAATGGAATATGGACAAGTAACTTCAGAGTATTCATGTACTTATTAGAGTCCTTACCCCAAATTACCCACTTGTAGAAACATGACAATGTCACCTGGATTGCAAACTCTAAAGGATTGTTTAATAATAAAACTTACTACAAGATCCTTTAAGCTAATAGTGAACATGTTCCTTGGTTTAATCTATTATGGAAAAACTCCCTAACTCTTAAAGACTTCTTAATTGCCTCGCTGATCATTAAAAATAGACTCAGAACCAAAAATAGGTGGTTTGGCTCATATGATCCAATTTTTGTGTTCTGTAAAGTTAAAGAAGACAAAGATCACTTGTTTTTTCAATGTAAGTATACCAAATCAATGTGGAGTAGGGTTTTGAGGAAGTTACTATAATAGTACCAAACTTACGATTGGTTTGGAACACTTGATTGGATAATCAAGCTTGCAAAAATTTAGAAACAAAATGGAGTAATTTTCAAAATAGCTTTCACTACAACTATCTATTCCTTATGGAAAGAAAGAAATAAAAAAATATTCAGAGGGGATGAAACAAGCAGATACCAACTGGCTGAGGATGAAATAAACTAGATTAGAGCCATAATTATTGCCAAGAATGCTTACAACACCTTGTTACCATGGGCGGGCCACGGGGCAACTATGGTCGATCTGGCTGAGCCCCCTGACGGGTCGGCCCCGTGGCCTACCTGTTATTTCTAAAATGACATCTTTTTGTCTAAAACGACATCGTTTTGGACGTTTCTTTTAAAAAGAATAATAGGTGTCGGGCCATAGGTTGGGTCACAGGCTGGTCAGCCTGTGGTCGGGCCAGGGCACGAGCTTACCCATCTCGATCTGCCGGGCTATGGGCCACTATGGCCTGTTGAAATCTCTAAGATCAAATGGAACTTGTAAACAAATAAATTACATTTTTCTGCTTTTTTGTATTGACTAGTTAAATGATGTAGGATCTTGGTGAAATCATTTTAATACTGTAATGTTGAATAACTTTGCTATGGTTAAAGAAATATTATTCATTTTCTGGAAAAAAGTGTTTGCTTGTTTATATTGCATCTTTTCGCTTTCAAAAATTTTAAAAAAACATGTAACATGAATTTCTTATTTTTGTGAGTTATGAAAATTGGTTTTTAACACAATTTGTTTCCTTTCTTATTCATTTCTTCTAATGTTTTTCCCTCCTTCATTGACAAATTTATTCCCTTATTTATTTTCATGTTGTTTTGTTCATTTCTTTGGACTTCTTTTTGTTTTGATGTTGACTCATCGTTTGATTTTTTCTATTGCTACAGAGGTTCTAGGTTATGGGTTTCTAGAGATTTCTCTGGATTTGTGATAATAAATTGGATTTTATATTACCATTTTTTATTGTTACATTGAAATCCAACATCCTACCTACCAAGAATAGAATAACCTGAGTCTTACTTCTCTTATCTCCCTTTTATCTGATTGTCAATTCCCTTTTCTCTCAAATTAAGTGAGTCTAAGTTAAGAGAAAAATGAAAATAAATTCGTGTGTGAATTAAGTAAATGTTTTTATTCTTGTTCATATTTTTTATTGCTCCCTTTTCCTAAAATTTTAGGTTATCGTAACAAGTGAAAAATTTATACTGTTCTTGAGTTTGTTAGTTGAGGGAAGTTCTTCATCAAGATCATAAGAAATAATGTCCTTTCTAATTTATTTTCATGAATAATTGGTTAACATTATATTTTTTTTAAGTTAAATTTATACAAATATCATATGTTTGAAACTTAATATGATATTAGGCTAAGTACAAGAAACTTAAAAAGGATGGGGACATGATATATTTTCACTAGCTAATTAACATTGTGGACTACTATCATAATAGAAGCGTGTTCCATAAAGAAGAAAGGTTGCCTTTTTATTAGTTAAAAGATATTTTCTTATGTGTTGACTTTTACTAACGACATAAGTGGCTTAATCTTTTTGTAATATCGCAGTTCGATTATTGTACTGTGTAATGCATTGAATATGCATTTTATATAGTATGCTCTATTTATAGTGTATTAGAGTAATTTAAGCATTTAAATGTATTATTGAGGTTATAACAGAGATCTCGGATAGACTAGAGATAGTTTTGGATTCGAACAAAAATTTCTTAGAAAATTTTGAAAACTTTGAAAAGCTACAAAATGAGTTCGAACGAGCTTTAAAAGCCCTACAATATACTTTTGAGATTTATGTGACTTTTTTGAATGAAATCCGAATGATTTCAGTGACATTTAGTGATTTTTGGGTTCAATTCAAAAATTCTTTCGGGCAATCAAAAAGTTACCGAATAATTTTAAAATATGATGAAAAGCTCCAAAATTAGGATTGGAGTCTATAGGAACTGAAACCAGTCAAAACAGAAGTTATTTGAATAGAATTCAGATAATCCGAAATTATTAGGCTAAAACGCCCTTTTTGGAAAATAATGGATATTAATGATTTTAAACCCATTCAAAAAATTTTAGGCACCTAATGGCTAAGTATTGATCTTAATTAAAGTATCCTATGGCCAATTTGATGGTGAGACGACTGTGGAATATTTTCAGGATTTAATCTGATTTATAGGTGTAGTAATCCATGAAAGGACGAATTTGTCTTTTTGCATAAATAGATTTAATTAATAAATTTTAAATGACTCACATTTATTGACCAATTAGAAGACTCTATATGGTTTAAGAAACATTAAATTAGATGATGATGAGTCATTTAAGATGTTTAATAAGAAAATGACGTGTAAAGTATTAAAGTAGTATAAAAAGGCAAAAGAAGACAAACTTTGGTTCATTTGAAAGGAGGATTCGTGAGAACCATAAAGAATGGAAGAAAAAAAGAGAGAAAGAGGTAGATTTCAGCTAAAGAGAAGAGGAAGAAGAGAGGTTCCATTTTTGGTAGATTTGGAGTAGAAATTGAAGAAATCTTGACCTATGATTAGGGTTCTCCAATTTCCTAAAAGATTGGAGGAAATAGTGGTAAGTTTTCTAGCTTAAATTTCTAATTTTTATGGGTTTTATTGAGTGAGATGGATGTGTTTAACATCAATGTTGTCTTGGTATTACTTTTATGTTTCTTTGTATGGAATTAGTTGAATATAACAAGAGAGGAATGTGTAGTGAGATTTTGTCTTTGGTTAATTGGAACCAGTCCTAATGTTTTGGCCATAACTTGGCCTACAGACCTCAAAATTGAGTGATTCCAATTGGAGTTGGTTGAAACCTAAGACATATTTATGAAAATCTCTAGAAGAGACCTAGATATAATTCGGAATGAATGATATTGAAATATGATATCAAACGTGGTAACCTGATACTGTCCCTATGTTGAAATAGCCTGTGATATTTAGTACATTTTTCATGATTTATAAGTTAAAAATGATATGATTTTTGATGATATAGAACTAGAGACATAGGGGAACAAATGTCTAGAAGATCTCAAAACCTAACTTGAATGTTTATTATGTCAAAATTAAGTAAGAAGCGGGAGGTATGGATTTTAGACATGGGTCATAACCTTGACTTGTCGTGCATGATTGTGATATAGTGAACTAAATTGGGTGAGATTGTTTTTTGAAGGAATTGGTAAGTTAGAATGGATAAAATATGGTATTTGAATTTTTACGTTAGATTTGGAGATGGATAACAATAGGTTAGCTTTCAGTAGTAAACGGAAATACAATTAGCATACATGTTATGTTATTTAATACTAAGCTTGACTTTAATTAAACCAAATTTATAGTTTTAATGCCTTATTTCCTAATTTGGAAATAAATTCCCAAAAAAAATCCACTTTGTGTAGGTAAAGGAGAGGCATCGAACACTTGAGTGTGCTTGGAGATAAGTTCACAAAACTATGAGTGTATTTTAATTGTTTTGTATGACTAAATTCTTTGCAAAAGAATTAATGACATGTGAGTGCATTTTAACTGTTTTATATGACTTACTTCTTTACAAAAGAATTGATGACATGTGAGTGCATTTTATTTGTTTTATATGACTAAGTTCTTTACAAAATAATTGATAACATATGAGTGTACTTTAAATTGAGTTTATTCAAATGTTTTCATTTGATCATGAAATGAATATTTATGATGACTTTTATGCAAATGATATTTTACAAGTGAATATTGCTAGCATAATATTATGCTTGAGAAATATATGATTTTTAAATTGAAAGTTAAATTTTGTATGATTGGAAGTTACATTGAATGATTATGAATCCTCCCATAATTGATTTAAAAAATAAGTTGAATTGAAAAGGTATGAGTTGCTTTTGCTTATGATACATTGTTAGGCTTTATACATGTAATTATACTAGGTTATAGTGGTTAACCTATTGCGAATAAGCAATGTAGAATCAGCTCCGTAAATAGTGGTTAACTAGTCACAAGTAAGCGATGTAGAACTAGCTCCGTAACTACTGGTCTGTAATGGTTAACCTATTATGGGTAAGCGATGCAGAACTAGCTCTGTAACTTTATACCTAAGGTACTGTATGGTAAAGGAACTAGTGTTGGGCTATTTTAAATGCCTAAGGCACTGTATGGTAAAGGAATTAGTGGTGGGCTATGTTAAGTAAGAAAATTTATGACAATAATAATGCCACTGCTATTTATTTTAAAAGTGATTTGAGAGGTATCGTGTGGTACCAATGCTAGTGGTTGGCTTATTTTTCAATATTAAAGTTTTTAGAAAACTTGTTGCCACCACTTTTATATGATGAGTTTAATTTTGAAAAGCATTTAAAAAGAATTTTTAAAAAAAATTGAAACTGTGTTTTACGAAATGTTATGTTATTACCAGATTTGATGATGCATGAATAAATTGTTTTAGAAAATGTTTTACCATGAGCTTTATGATTGTATGGATATTACAGTTATATTTTTATGAAAAGTTAAGTTTTCTTGTAAACTGATTACACTCACTGAGCTCGTTTAGCTCAATTTCTTTTTATGTTTTTAAACAAACTACCCTAGGTATGGTTACATGTTTTGTGATAATTAGGACTCCGCCGCAAGATTAGTTGTATTGTCAAGTGCTGTTGTGCTTGCATCATTTTTCTATGTACGTTTGTATAAAGAATGGATGTTTATAAAGGCATTTAAATGAAATGCTTGAATATGTTTTATCTTTTTAAAGTTTATTGTAGTGATTGTTGAGAAATATTTGTTTGGGGTTGCTTGTTAGTGGGTTTTAAGTCTATAATTTGTAATTAAGAAATTTTTATGAATATAGAAGTGTTTTAAAATGTGTTATACAGGTTTTGGGAAAATTTTGGGAAGGTCAAAATACAACCATTATGCTGTAAATTTTTTTAATAAAAATGAATTAAAAATTTTTCTACTATTTTCCACGCTTGTAAAAGTCAAAATATAAAAGGTTTTTAATAGTTGAACGGCTTGACCTTGTAGGAACCCTTCAGTTAAGTTAGATATCGATTGGAGGGCTACTGTAGGCTCCACTCAAGTTGCAAAAGGGGAACTCCGGGATGGGTCATTTCACCTTTTGTATCCCAAAAATCTTCTTCTTGATTCTTATGGTGCTCTTAAAAAAAAGTTTTATACTTTATGTTGAGTGCATTGTTCCAGTAGGCAGTTCTTTCTTTAATGATTTACATTCTATTTTTAAATATATTTTATTTTAGAAAATGTAGCAATATGAATAATCCTTAATTTTGCTGTCATTAATGAGTGGTTCTTCTAAGCTTTAACAATTGTGTATAACATAGAAGAATGTCCTTTTTTTAGACATAATATCTTTTTTTAAAGAAATGGAAAATAGATTGTCTAGTTATTATCATGAAATCCATATTATTTGGATTACTCACTACAAGGCCATACTTGATTGATGTTCTTTCCAATTTAGGGCAATGGGATTCTTCACATAACCTGCAGAACTCCAAATTATGTTGCTTTTGAGGTATATACCATTGCTTCTTACCTCTTATGTTTCTTTTAAATCTAGAATTTAAAATGGCATAACTACTATGTTTAATGCATTATATTTTTCTTATGCAAATACTTAGAGACAAAGGTTATAATTGTACAACATTCTATATATGGTCATATAGAGTCATTTTTTTTGTACTTACAACATGGTATTTACTTTTATCAAGAATTGTTAACTATCCTGTTTGATAAATTCTAATTATCATTAATTACTAATGGTGAATATGGAAAGTAAGAGATTCATAAATGTGATATTGGTTGTAAATTTTGAACTAAAAAAGGAAAAGAAATTAAATTTAGCTATAACCTTGCATAATCTAACTTTAAGTGATGCTAGGTCAAACCTTCATATGATCATAATTCATGTCATTCATGCAATAGGGCCATAATCTTGTTTTCTATCCATCAAAACTGGAATATAAAATATTCATTTAACTAAAAATTTGGATACTGGGTATTGCTATTGTTGTTGTTAAAAATTTGCATTTTTGTTATGTAACTTATTTTATCATAAATGATTAACAAATACCTAAAGTAAAACTATTATATCTGTCTCATTTGAAATTACTTATGAAGAAAAACATACTTAATCAAAGATCTCTTAATTGCATTATGAACTGTTGAATATTGTTATTAGAAACCTTAGTAGATATTGCTTAAGAGAGTGAAAATGGAAACTAAGCAAAATAACATATAGAGAAAGGACAATTTGTTCCAAATGATATAGTTGTCATATTATATTATAGATGCTAGAGAAGTGTGACTTATCACGCATTATTCTAATGATAAGGAAATTCATTTTGACCTTATTTTTTCTAAAATTGTAGATATCATATTATATTTATTTCGACCAGGAAGAAATTTTGATTGTTGAAGAATTATATAGAAGACAATTTAATAAATTTTGGAATGTAACTGTAGTAAGGATTAGTTATGATTCTCCATTGTAAATAATTTAAGAGCTCCGTATTAATGGTGATATAAATTAACATATATAACAAGATTTGATTTCAAAAGCTATTTCATTCTTAGGTTGGCTAGTTCACAAGTTAACCCATATAATGTTCTAAACAAGTTTTAATGTAAATTTAAACTATTTGTTTCAAGTTATTAGCAAATAGTTGATATAAATTATATCAAAGTTCTTTTTTAAGTATTTGAAACTTAGTTATCATTATGACATAATGACTTTTACTATAAACTTAATGTATAATAATTACACATTTATTTTAATAATTATGATAAATATATCAATTTAATAATAAAACTTTATATGTTAAAAATTGATTGGTATAAAATTTTTAACATATGATGATATAATAATTATAAAACAAAAAATAGGTTGGTAAAATAAACATTTTAGGGTTCCATTTCTTAATTAAAAATCTCAATTAAACATGATTTATTTTCAATTTCATTATAAATATTAAGAAAACATGTTTTTATTAAAAAAATAACAAAAATAGAAAACTGAAAACTAAAACTAAAAACCACAATAAAAAACATGTTTAAGTTTCTTAACTTCTTATAGACGTTAACTCTCCAAGACCTTTAAATTAACTCATATGCTTTTTTAAAAGTAATTAATTCACAAGTTGAGTTTCTTAAAATTTGTGTTTAATACCGAGGGTATTATATAATGGAAAATAAGGTCATATTTTCTATTTTGCTATGATATATTATAAGCTAGTTAGTTTTAGATTAATATTCTACATTGTGTTTAGAATATTCATTGATATTATCACAATCTCCATCAATAAAATGCTAAATCAATAACAAGTTTAGAGATACAATTATGAAAATGAAAGAACTCAAAGCAGCTGAACCTAGATTATATTTTTGGGCAATTAATTCTCACACTTAAAATACCACCACTTCCTAGGTACAAATTCCATATCTATTGAGAAAAGTACCACCACTAAATACAAAAAATACCACCACAGTGTGTAAAAAAATCACAATGCTATATAAAAGATACCATAACATTATACATAATAAACAAATAAGTGCCACATGTTAATATGTAACTACCATATTGATTGCAAACATTACGATAATTCTATATAAATAATATATTTACTCTCTACAAATAATATCACGTTTGCATACAAAATACCATTAAAGTAAACAAATAAATACCACCTTAAATTTAATATGTAAATTCCACATCTCAGTTTAAACAATACCATGATTCTATATAAATAATGCCACTAATCTTTATAAATTATATGACACATTTATGCGAATGCTATCACAATAAATAAATAAATAATAGCATCATAGTAGACAAATAAGTACCACCTTTATTTTAACATGTAAATACCACATCTAAGTATAAATAATACCATAATTCCGTACAAATAATACCATCAATCTTTACAAATATGATTAAACCTCTATACAAAAAATACCATTATTATAAATAAATAAATATCACATTTACGTTAATATGTAAATATCACATATGAGTGCAAAAATATCAGGAATTTATACAAATAATGTCATCATTCCTTTCAAATAATACCACTTCTCTATAGAAAAACAATCATCATAGTAAATAAATAAGTACCAATTTTATTTTAATATGTAAATACTACATCTGAGTACAAACAATACCATGACTTCATACTAAAAATATCATCACTCCTTACCGATATTACCACGTCTTTATACAAAAAATACCATCACAAGAGTACTACATTTACTTTCATATGTAAACACCATATATGAGTGCTCCTAATTACTTTAATATGTAAACACCATATATGAGTGCTCCTAGTTATTTTAATATGAAACAGTCACTAACCTTTTGGCATGAAAATAAACAACTTATTATAACTGCTCCCAGTTACTCAATTAAGTCGCTATTTCCAATAGCTACTAAAACCATTCTTTAACTTTAACCTTTTCACTTAGGTTAAAATCTACTTTGTGAATTTGTATATATCACTTATTCACATATTTATTTATTTGTATATTTGTTAACGATATACTAAAATACTTCGAGAGAGTTCACTTTGAACTCGAAGATATACCTAAATTAAAAAAATAATATCATAGTGTAAATTATTTTTTTCATGATTATTGGAGCAAATCAGAACCTAATTAGCTATCAACACTCATAACTATTGGCAGATACCCATCGAGTCACAAAAACAAATAAAATTATAATTTGTCATCTTGATTATCTTTTTTAATATTTTTTTTAGAATTATTTCATTATAAGTTTGTACATGAGAGATATAGCAATGAGAAATTAGAAAAATGCATTTCATGTTCATGCATAATATTGCAAACATATATTTGAATTTGATTTTTACATATTACAATGATTGTTCATGCATTCGTTGACATTTTTCAGATATAATTGATTTATAAATGTGATTTTGGTATGAATTGTGGTTTATATGTCTTGAAAAAATTTATTTGGTGATATTAATTGTTGATTTATAATTTTTAGGAAAATTTAGGATAATTATGAATTTTTGAGTATTTTTGCGACTAGGAAAAATGCTAAGTGGCAGGACAATTGATTTATGGTAGTAGAAATAAGTGATAATTGATAATTGAAATAATTGATAAATGATGTTAGTATTTAATGACAAAGGTCATAGAAAATTTAGGAGACAATTGTAGTTAAATGGACTAGTTAAATAAGAGGACCAAATGGAGATTTATAGAAATTGGATATGTGGAAAGTGACAAGTGTCATTTGCCATACCATGTCTTAACCCAGGATTTTCTCCTAAGTGAAAGACCATTCTTATTTTAATTTGTCTTTCACCTTATTATTTGCTATCATCGCTTCATAAATCTCTCTTCTTCATCTTCTTCAATCTTCTTCATCCACGATCCTCTCTTCTTGCCTTCATCAAAGTGAACCTTTTTCTCACCTTTCATTTGCTATTCCCATTTTTTGTCTTCTTCATATTTATCACTAATGACCTAACCCTACCACCTTTGGAATGATGATGATTTTATAGTGTTGGGAAACTAGGTTTAAGAGTGATTTGAGGAAATTGAAGCTAAACAAGTAAGTATAAAGCATTACTCTTAATGTTTTTTGGAATGAAACAAGTTTTGATGATAGTTAGAGGTTAAATGTTCATGAAATGGTGAGGTATATATATGTGAATCGTGAGTGATGAAATGAGCACATAAATGTATTGCTTTTGCATATAAGATGATTAAACATTCATAAATTGTTGTTGAGAAGAATTTGGGATAAAAAGGTCATTATGATGATGTAAAAAGAGTGTAGAAATTTCATGAAAGATGATATGCTAGTTGTTTTATAGATGAACTGGATTAATCTTGAGGTTAAAGAAAGAGCTAAAGTAGTGTCTTGAAATAAGATGAATTAAGTTGATACTTAGGGATAAAATCAAGGTGAAAAATAAAGTTGAATATGTGCAGAAAATTGAAGATGAATGTGTATATGAATATGTTCTGTTTTTGGTGTTTAAGATCAATCATGGATTTTGATTTGTGTGTGGATGATATTGAACTGAAACGGAGTTATGAATGAAGGGGGAATGATGATGAATTAGGTTAGAAATGTTAGACTAAGTATATAAGGTGTTGGATGTATCTTGGAAGAGTTGAAAGAGTTGGAAAATTGGAGAAAATGGCTGGGATTTTTCAAATGGAAGCATCCCACAATTGTGAGAATAGCCCACAACTATGGGAATGCCTAACAAAGGCAGAAACTCTCTCCCAACAAATCCTATGACCGTGGGAAGTTTTCCACGATCATGGGAATTGGTTAAACATCAAATATGTTTCTTTTATGTGTGGTTTGCGACAACAAATGGTTAGGTACTTTTATATGACGCATTTAAGATTGAATGAAGCTTGAATTGAGTCTAGAGTGATGCTTGAATAAGTGATACAATGAGTGTTGTGTTTAGGGTGAAGATTGAGGATAGAACTTAAGAATGAATTGTTATGTAATAAGTGTTCAAATCTAAAATTTTGAGATGTCATAGGAATAAAAGTAAACCTTTGAAGGCTAATGTGATCCAAAGAAGATGAATGTTGTGTATTAGTAAATATGAATGATAAATTGAGTATTTTGTGATCTTAGAGATGCTAAAATAACCTTAGTAAATGATTGAATGATGAATTTAGTATAATCTTGAATAATTGGGGTGTTAAACTAAGTTCAAATTAGGCATACTTGAGCTTTGAATTATGAATGATCTTAAAATGTTAATTAAGAAAATATACCCCAAATTGTCATTGAACATGCATTATCCATAACACATATACATGGTATATGATTGAGTATTCATATGAATGTACAAATTAGTGATGTGTAAATGCATATGTTTGTATGATATAGAAGAGCAATTAGAGTGACCACATCTAGACATTACTGGGACATCAAGCCAATAAGCTATTTGGAGCAAACAGTGAGTAACCTAGATGGTCTCACTATGATTTTTTGTTTGTTTAGATTTTGAATTGAATTGTTATGTGATTTGAATGTATTGATTCTAGACATTAAATTTCCAAGGCATTTGATGCATGAAAAACATATTGGAAGTGTTCATTGAATGTGAATTTGACTGAATAAGTAATTATCAACTTAAATGCCAGACCAAGATCTGATGATAAATGTGAATGAGATTGTGAACCTGAACATGAATGTATAAGGTTGAGCATAATTGATTTACTGAATACATGGGATGCATTTCATTACATAAATGCATGATAAGAAAAAGGCGGTTATGACAGAAGTCACCAATGAAAAAGAGCTCAAAGCTCATAATGTGGTAAGAGCCTCTAGCTCACTAGGTATAATAAGCCCTGTATCCCCAACAGATAAGGGACAGTTATTAATGAGCTTGGTATCCACAATGGATACGGGATAATGACTCACAACAACAAATAAATGAATGTGAGTCTGATGAGCATTGCATGTACATGTGATATGTAGGTTTTGAATGATAGCAATGTATTGTTGAATTGTGATGAATGAGAAATGAGAAAATTATGAACAAAGTGTTTTATGATGCTACATGATGATAAATGAAATGATGTGATTATATGAATTGTTATGTTATGTGGTATGAGTGAACTATCGAGGATGGTTAACTCACTAAGTTCACAAAACTCACCAAAATTGTAACTTTGACTTTTCAGGTTTGAGAGTGAGGCGATTTAGCTTCTAAGATAACTTAAAAGAGATCTAATACCACTTTAAGAAATGGATCAAAGGTCAGTCAGCTGGGATTAAAGGATTTAGATAAATTTTTTTTATAATTCCTTATATATGTGGCATATTTTGTAAGCAGACTTGTAGACTCTAATAAGTCTTCAATATTGTATATACATGGATGATGTTGTAATGCTACAATGTATGATATGTTTTATGAAATGAAATGAGAACATTTGGGTTTTATACATTGTGATATTTAAGCTTTAAATTATGATGCTATGAGATGAGTGAAAGTGATATAGATAGCCACCACTTCCATTGGGTACGTGCTCGAACGTCTGATGGATGTACGAGCATATGTAAGATGGAAGAATGGAACCATAAAGCTAATTATAATAAAATTGGTAAGTATGATAAACAGAGCCTAATCATCAATTCCCTCCCCACACTTAATTTGTACATGTCCTTAATGTAAAAAATATAGAGAATAGTATTAAGGATAATAAATAGAATGAAGGAAATAAAAAGGTATATGAAACTTCTTTGCTTCTAAGGTATTTATAATCATCATCTAAACATTATTTGTATCTTGAAAAAGATAACTAAATAAAACACAAAAATGATAAAACATAAATGGAAATTAACATTAAATTAAACTAACATAAATTACTAAGTACAAAATAAATGAAAAAATAAGAACAAAATAAATAGTTAGGATTTGTAAAGTAACAACATAGTATTAAAATGTATATTCCATGAGGGAAAGAAAAGAAACTAGATGATCAATTGACAAAAAGTATATCATTATGATGAATCTCCTTTTTTGACATCATTAATAACTAGATAGCCTACTCAGAGTCACTTACACAATGAAAGTAAACAAATTGTTATTGTTTCATCTGTTATAATCATTGTCCTTATTCTTTAATTTAACCTACATCCTTTAAAGCACGAAGGTTTGTCCTTACTATTGGTTCTCAAGGTTAGTAATGTTTTCATCAATCTACATCTGGATATCTGTGCTATACTATGGATTGGACCTCTCAATTCTACTTTTTTATCTCCTCTGTCAAAGGTGTCTTTGCTATTAGATAGGGGTTCTCTCCCTCTTACTGTTTAACTCTATTCTTACTCTCTATTTTGATTAAAATATAAGCTTTGTTGAACTTCCTGACTAATCTCATATACCTTAACATACCTAGGTTAATAAAAGCTATATGACAACCTATGGTGATCCTTAAAAGAGTGTTAAGAGTGTCTAGGTTCTTTTCCGACCTAGTTAAATATATACCAATATAAAGTGTTCCCTTCTTCCTATCTCCCTTTTTGCTATATGTATTTGGCATAAAATATCCTAGATTGTATAGTCATTTCTAAACTAAGCACTACAAATGGAACACATTAGAGAGAGTTACCATACCATTTCTTTCCCTCCTTATGACAATGATATAAGAAATGACTCTATAAAAATATCTAAGGACTAAGGACATAGTGCTGTTTCTCTTAAAAATGCCATATATGCTCATCTCTCCTTAAATTGAGCTCCAAAACTCCTAATGGATATGGTTACTAAGCTCATATGGGAATTCATCCACAGCACTCCAAAGTTATCAAATGGTGTTTCTATCGAATTCTTATTAATATAAAATTGATTGCATCTAATCTAGCATTTCAATTCACCCTAAATGTTGTCAAAATATCATAGGTGAGCTCTCTATAGGATTATTATGCAATGTTTAAAAACATATGTCACTAGCAATTCTTTGTCAACTATCACATTTTTAATCTAAACCTACTATCTCTAAGACAATCTGATTACTCTCCTGCTAAATCCAGAAGGTTAAGTTATGCATACCTTTTCTTAAAATAAGGTTCCTTAAAGGAGAGCATTAGGTGCTCATTTGAGGAGTACTCTTTTGAGTGTACCAAATTACTCAATGTACCCTAAATTGCTATAGTCCTCAAAATCTTAGTTATGGAAGGTTTTCAACTCATATATATAGTTAGATTAAGTGTTTAAAAGCTGAAATAATTATTAAATGATCAAAAAACACAATAAAGCGATTTATGTAATGGGGCTTTAAAATTTTACGACATAGTTGTGGCATAGATTATGGGGAGTTTTGGGTTTGAAAGTTGAGGGATATGGTATTGGACACAAGCATGGTGCAAATCTTAAAGAGAAATATAATTTTTTTCTCAATTCACGGTGACTGGTATAGGCATATCCCTAGATTATAAATCTTACTATAAAAATTTTCAAAATAAACGACCAAAGTATGCGCCTGTCCTTGATCTGTGGATCCTATTATCTATAACTTATCGAAGACATAACCTGAAACATGGGTGCTACCTAAGTCATAGCCTAAAAAACTTAAAAAATCGATACAGTATGAGAAATAAGAATGTCCTAGTCTATGTTCAATAATATATTTCAACACATACCTAAAATTTGAGTTTTTCCTTATCCTTTCTCTTGATTGTTTCACTCTAATCTTTTTCAATGTTCCTCCTTAAGCTTATATAGGCCTCCCTTTGTATTTTTAATTAAAAAAATACATAAAGTTCCTAAACACTAATATGTATAAAAAAATTATGATATCAAGATTAATGATCTGTATAGAAAATAAATAAAATTATAAATAAAACATATAAAATATAAAAATAAGAAATAAAATAAAACAAACATGCAAAATTAAACTGGAAACATATAACATTGAAGAAATTTATTATTTAAGGAAAATAAAGTAAATGATTGGAATACCTCCTAAGAAGCACTTCTTTAGATTCATTTAACTATAATCTAATGTTATGGAGGTAGACTAAAGGAATTATAGTTTTCCCCCGTCATAATTTTCGAAGTGTCATTTGAAGGTCTTCTTCCTTTAATATTTGATATCACTCCAACCTATTTATTTTTGTGCTTTTGTGGCGCCCTCTCATCTTACTTGACAATACACTATAAAAATTCATAGACTTAAATAATTGTTAATCAAAAAGATAGTGTTGATTATAGTAAGAAAAGAATAGTTTATTTTAATTGATATATTGAATTTCTCTTTGTTGTTCTTCTCTTCTTCTTCTTTCATAGCGACAACTTCTCTTTAAACTTCTTCATTCATTTCATTAGTTAGCTCCTCTTCAATCTTCACGGTGGTTACGTTCTTTTATTCTATAGAATCATTCATTATGTTACTCTGCATCGACCTTTAAGATTTTTTAATTAATAAATTGACTAGTTGATTAATCTACATTTCTATGATGTGGATTAAAGCCCCAAGATTTTATAGTCAAGATTCAATTGTGGATGTACATTCTATCATTAATTTTTCTAAGCTCAATTTGTTCTCTTATTGCTAATTATAGTATTTGAAAAGAGGTGGCCTTTGAATTTCCTGATTATCCTATATGGCATTCAAATGATTTCTCCATATTGAATTATATATGTCATTATAGGGGTGTGTCTAAAGTTGCTAGTAGCACCTCTAATAATCAATTTATTTAAATTTTTTAGCAAATTAATTATCATGACAGTCATTTATATTAAACTTCCCCTAGATCAATCACAGTATAATGATTATGCAAGTTCTAATAGCATACACAGGTTATTAATTTTCCTTTCGAAAGCCTGCAACTAAGTTGCTAGAGTGGTTGAAGTGCACTTATTATGTGTACCTACTAGGTTTATTACCCTTTCCCCACTTGATTAAGACGAATAATTATTTTTTGTTATTTGCTCAATTAGCTCTACGGATAATTTTAGATTTTTTTAATACAAGGCTACCCTAATTGCAAATCAACCATCTCTTTTGTAGCTAAGTCCAAACCATTGTAGAAAATTTAAAATTAAAAAAATTAGGTAACTAATGGTTATCATATTGTTAATAAGAAAAGATATCATCCTGTAGCTTTACATATTCTCCCATTATTTATGCTTTCTATCCATATCGACAGGTTGTCCAAACTTATCGTTAAAACAACATCAAACAAAAAATAACAAGGTAAAAATTATATTTTTATATGTAATGAATGAAAACGATCTAAAGGGGGTTGAATAGATCTTTTAAGTTTTTCAACTCTTTTCACAAAGTGCTACAAAATAGAAAATTAAAACACATAAGACAAAACAAAAACAAATCGAAATATAAAGAGTTGAGCAGAGAGGTAAACACAATATGTATAGAGATTCGGTGCAAAGACCTACGTCCTCTACCTAAACTCCCACTTAAGATTTTGTCAAAGGTCTTTATTACACACTTGTTAGTTTAGTGTGAATTCTTCTAATCAACTTGACTTCCGAATCAAGCTATACCTTACAAATGATTTGTTTTCTAGGCACAAATCCTACCTACCAAGTGATTCTTCTCTAATAACTCAACTTACAATAATAACAAGGATAGTAATGAAGTGATAAAGCTAAGTACAACTGATGAGAATGTGTATTCTATGCAAGCAATATGAGAACAACGAGAGAATTATTTCAGCACTATAGAGTGTATGCTTCTTTTAAAGCTTATTTTTCTAAGTTCTCTAAAGTGAAGATCTCTATTTACAGGCATCAAGACGCTCCTAGCCGTTGTAGAAAGATTTGCTCTTATTTGAATTTGTTTGACAAATTCAAAGTCTATTTAGCTATACTTGATAGTTGACTAGTTAGTATGTAATAGTCGACTAATACATCATAGTCGACTTGTCTTCCAAGTTATAGTTGACTAGTGACACTCTTCTATATGAGTCTTCAGCTCTGCACTTTGAATAGTTGACCTATAAAATGATAGTCGACTTGTCAAGTTCTCCAACTAACAGATCTGATTGATTCTCCAATCTTTGACTATCAAGATACATGCGTAAAATCCTCATGAAAGATCTTCACATGAAGTCCACGTTTTTATTTCTGATACTCATTAATCGACTAGCGTAATTCTGATCCTTATTAGTTGACTAGTGCAATTTTTCAAAATATGTGCCTTTCATCTCTGACTATCATCAGTCAATTCCTCATTAGCACGATAGTCGACCTGTGCAAACCTTCAGTCGACTGGTGTTCCATTTGTTATTAACTTCCTTTTAATCCAATTAACGTGAAATAATTTTTAAACCATTTATTAAGTTTTATATTAGTATATTTTGTTATGATATGTGCAATTCTGTTCTGATGCAAATGATATTGGAATGTTCAGTAATTTGAACAATTAAAATTTTCTGAGATTTGTTAAGATCTAGTGCATGAATACGGTAGATGACTGTTAGAGACTGTCTCTATTTTATATGTTGTTTAGTTATATAATATTAAGCTTTATGCTTAGCACGATGGTTTTACCCTCGTGTAAGTTCTAATAAGAAGACTTGAGATTAGGACAAAGTCAACTGCAGTGGCCAAAAAGATTGTGTTTTGTTCTGGAAATGTTCAATTTGTTTTGAGTTGTTCTTTAATGTAATGAGATATGTTGCTTTTTGCTTTTTGTTTAATGGTTTGTAAAAACCTTAATATAGTTTGGATTTGGATTTGAAGCTTGTATGTAATAAGTATCATGTGTATGTTATGTTCTAAATATGACCCAACCAATGATGAATGAAATGTATGCTCATTGAGTTTTTAGAAATGCTTTAGTATGTATTAGATTACTTTAGTTCTGTTTTGAGTAGCATCTGCTTATCCTCCCAGGGGGTATATGGGTTTTACATTGTTTGGTATCAGAGCATGGTTTAGGCGATTTTATTTTAACCAATGCTTATCTTTTTCTTATACTTGGATATAAGAGTTGTGTTTGGCCTAATGTGGGTTGTCTCATGTTTTAGTTTTAGATTTGAATATGGAAAGACCTCAATAATTCGTTGACGAGGTTGCAGAGAGTAATAATCTTGAATGATCTCTTCCATCTATATCTGGACACTCTGGGGTGAATCGAGATGAAATACCACCACCTCTACCTCCAACTCAGAGGGAGGCTTTGGTTAAGCTGTCGCAAGACATGATGACTTTGCTACATCATATGATGGCACCCAAGGCTCTGATTGATTAGTTGCGAAAGTATGAAGTTGAGGAATTTACTGGAACATTTCTGGAGGAGTATGAAAGAGCTGAATTTTGGTTAAAGAAGGTGAAGAGGGTGTTATATGAAATTAGTTGCCCACTATATTAGATGGTGCACTGTGCTATCTCTCTTCTACAGGAAGCATCCAATGAATGGTGGAAGTTTGTTATGAGAAATCCTTAATTAATGGAGCATTTGAATTAGGATTTCTTTTTTTAAGAATTTAAAGTCAAATATGTGACGGAAGCTTATAGAAAGGAGAAGTGGAAGCAATTTCTGAGCCTGAAGTAGAGAAACCTGTCTGTTGTTGCGTACGATAGAGAGTTTAATCGATTCAGTAAGTATACACTTGAACCCATACTTACTGAGGAGTTTCGGTGTCATTAGTTTGAAGGTGGTTTGAAGGATTCGATCAAAGAGCATCTAGTGGCAATTACTCTCTTGCAACAAGTGAGTTACCATCAGCTGGTGCAAACTGCTATTAAGATAGAGAAATAAGAGATGGTGAAGAGAGAAAGGGCTTATCGAAGGGGCTTTGCTAAAAGAGGTCAGTCCTCAGGCAAGCGGAGTCGTGAAGCTTAGAGATTTATAGCTCGGGGACAGCGACAATACTTTCCCTCATCGACTGCTTCTGGTAGGGTTCTTGGGTGGGCCAAGGTTTCGGTATTCTAGGGTGCCCTTATTGCCCCAGACATCATTGGGTACTTGTTTGAGAGCTAAAGGTGCATGATATTGGTGTGGTAGCATTGAACATTTGATAGCCAATTGCCCTATGAGACAGCCTCAGACATCACAAACTAGTAGAGAAGTTTCTCATGCATCTATTGGTAATAGAGGATGCAATAGAGGTCATGGAGGAGTTAGATAGAATAGATCTATTCTTATGTCAGAAACTGTTGATCGACCTGCTGTGCAATCTACTACAGTTCAAGCTTATGCTTTGAAAGCTCATGAGGATCAGGATGCACCTGAAGTCATTGTAGGCACTGTTTCTCTCTTTGACTCTGAAATGCATGCTCTAATTGATCTTGGTTCCACTCATTCTTATATCTGTGTTGGAGATCTTTTTGATAAAGTGATTTCTGTAGCTTAGTTAGAGTATGATATTCTTGTAACCAATCCTCTAGGTAGTAGTGTGTTGGTTAATAAGGTTTATAGAAATTGTTCTATTATGATCTAAGGATGTGAATATGTAGCGGATCTTATTAGATTGCTTTTTTATACATTTAATTTGATTTTGGGAATAGATTGGTTATCCAAGCATTAGGCAGTGGTTGACTGCAGTGCTAAGATAGTTGTGCTTAGCAAACCTGATCAATCTAAAATAGTAATACATTGCATCCGCATTGGTTCTTTAGCTAATGTGGTATCTGCTATGTAAGCTTGAAAGTTCCTTAGGAAAGGGTGTGAAGCTTATCTAGCTTTTATAATTAATTCTCATAAAGAGAGTGTTAAACTGCAAGACATTCCAGTAGTGAGTGAATTTTTAGATGTGTTTCTTGAAAAGCTACTCAGACTCCCTCCTGAAAGGGAAGTGGAGTTGTCCATTGAAGTTATGCCTAGCACTGCTCCTATATCTAGAGCACCATATATGATGACTCCTACTGAATTGAAGGAGTTAAAAGTGCAGTTGCAGGAACTACTAGATAAGGGGTTCATTCGACCTAGTGTCTCACTTTAGGGAGCAATGGTTCTGTTTGTTAAGAAGAAAGATGGTAATCTCCAGATATGTATTGATTATAGGTAACTGAACAAAGTCATAGTAAAGAATACGTATCTATTACCAAGGATAGAAGACCTGTTTAATCAATTAAAAGATAAATCTGCAATCAGGATACTATCAACTTTGGCTAAAGGATGTGGATGTGCTGAAAATTGCATTCAGGACCTGTTATAGACATTATGAATTCTTAGTGAAGCCAATTGGGCTAACTAATGCTCCATCTACATTTATAGATCTGATGAATAGAGTGTTTAAGGCCTATTTAGACCAATTTGTAGTGGTGTTTATAGATGATATTCTGGTCTATTCCAAGAACAAACATGATCATGCTGAGCATCTGCAGGTTGTGTTACAAATCTTATAGGAAAAGCAGTTGTATGTTATGCTGAGTAAGTGCGATTAGCTTCAGGAGGTATCTTTTCTAAGACATATTGTTTCTTCTTAAGGGATTAGAGTTGATCCCAGTAAGATTGAAGCAATTGTTAAGTAGAAGCTACCACAAATGTGATGGAAGTGAGAAGTTTTCTGGGTTTAGCAGGTCACTATCGTCAATTTATAAAGGGATTCTTAGTGATAGCATCCCCTTTGACTAAACTACTACAAAAAGGAGTGAAGTATTAATGGTCCAATAAATGTCAAGCTAGTTTTGATCAACTGAAAGGAATGCTTACTGAAGCTCTTATATTAGCTTAACCCACTTCTGGTGACGAATATGTTATGCATAGTGATGCATCTAGAAATAGTTTGGGCTGTGTTTCGATACAGGATGGAAAGGTAGTTATATATGCCTCTAGGCAGTTGAAGCTTCATGAACAGAACTACCCTACACACGATCTTAAACTTGTAGTAGTAGTGCTTGCTTTGAAAAGATGGTGGCACTACTTGTATGGTGAAAAGTGTAGGATTTTTACTGATCATAAAAGCTTGAAGTATCTGCTTACTTAGAAGGAACTTAATCTGAGGCAACGAATTTGGTTGGAACTATTTAAAGATTATGACTGCATTGTGGAATACATGCATGTAAGGCTAATGTCGTACGCTAATGCCTTATGTTAAAAGACCATTTTGGCTTTGTCAGTGCAGCAGAGTGAAAGAAGACTTATAGTTAATGTGGCATTAATAGCTTAATTAAAAGCTAGGCCTACCTTGAGGCAAGAAATTTGTGATGCTCAGAAAGTTGATGATAAGTTGCAACAACTCATCTTGGCTACTCAGAAAGGCAATTAACCCTAATTTTTTGGTGAAAGGAGATGGTGATTTGTATTATAAAGATCAATTGTGTGTGCCAGCTAATGATGAGTTAAAGAGAAAGTTATTGTTTGAGGCCTATAATACTGTCTTTACAATACATCCTGGTGAAAATAAGATGTATCAAGATCTAAAGCAACATTATTGGTAGTTAGGTATGAAACGTGATGTAGTGGATTATGTATCTAAATGTTTGACATGTCAGCAAGTTAACGCTGAGCACCAAGTTCCATCTGATTTGTTACATCCTATTTCGATTCCTCAATGGAAATGGGACAACATTACTGTGGATTTTATCATTAGACTTCCTCTCACTCAAAGGAAGCATGATGTTATATGGGTGATTATTGATAAGTTCACCAAGTCTACTCACTTTTTTCCTATTTTTCCTGATTATTCATTGGATAGACTTGTAGGCCTATATGTGAATGGTATAGTGAGGTTGCATAGGGTACCACTATCTATTATTTCTGATCGTGATCCTCGATTTACTTCAAGATTCTAGAAAAGTCTGCAAAAAGCTTTGGGTACTCAAGTCAAATTTAGTACTGCCTTCCATGCCTAGACAAATGGACAATCTGAACAGGTTATTCAGATATTGGAAGATATATTATGAGGTTGGGTGTTAGAATCTCCAGGAAGTTCGGATAACTATCTTTCTTTAATAGAGTTAGCTTACACCAACAATTATTAGACTAATATTGGCATTATGCCTTATGAAGTCCTATATGGTGGGAGGTGTAGAACTTTGATATGTGAGACTAAATTAAGTGAAAACAAGAAGATCGAGCCTAATATTGTGAAAGATATTAAAGAGAACATTCAAGTTATCTAACAAAGATTGAAAGTTGCTAGTGATAGACAGAAGTCCTACACTGATTTAAAAATAAAGGATATTAAGTATCAGGTAGGTGATAAGGTATTCCTGAAATTATCACCATGGAAACACATACTTTGGTTTGTGAAGAAAGGTAAACTTATCCCATATTATATTAGTCCTTATAAGATTCTTAAGAGAATCGAACTGGTAGCTCATTAATTAGCCCTTCCTGAAGAATTGGCCAAGTTGTATGATGTGTTTCATGTTTCCATGTTAAGAAAATATCAGTCCGACGATACACATAAGATTCTTGTGCAAGAAATTCAAGTACAATTGGATTTGACTTATAAAGAAGGGCCTATGTCTATTTTAGATAAAGAAGTCTGACAACTCACGAATAAGCAAATATGGCAACATCATGTGTAACATCCCGATACCCATGTTAAGGCATGATTGTATATGCATTCATTGGCATTTCTGGGTAAATTTGATTTATAAGTGGAAATTGTAGATTGAATTAGAGTGTATTAATTGTGATTTGGCAATTTTAGTATATTTTGGATATTTTGATATTTTGGTAAATTATTTGAGCTAAAAATTTTATTTGGAGACTATTAATATTATTTCAAAATTTTTGGTGAATTTAGAAAATTTCTGAAAAAAATTGGAGTATTTTTGGATTAAAAAAAGTAGAAATACGGACCAATTATGTTGTAACATGTAGGATGCTTATTTATTTAATGACAAATGGCATATTTGATTAATGGAGAAGTGAATTAGTTAATTGGAGACATTTGGCAGCACCTATGCCTGATAAGTGTTAATCATGCCATAAGATATATGGTCATTCCTTTAGTTGACACCTAACACCTTAGGTGTAAGTTTCAGCAGGAGCAACTCCAACTATGGTCATTT
>JANZXR010000004.1:19251447-19261848 GCA_027575705.1 Erythroxylum echinodendron
TCAAAGATCAGTCCTAACTATTACAAAAGACATTTGCAGACTTGTGCTTCCTTGCATCCTGACTTAATCACTCTCTTGAGCTTCACCTTAGTTTGACAAAAGTTGGAGAGGGTGAGCTTAAAGCTCGTGGAAAACAGGCGAGAGAAGCCTTTAGACAAGTGCATTGTCATAACTTAGGGGATCACCATAAACCCACATAACAAAGAATTTTCATGTTCTTGAAAGCTTTCTGCCCAAAATGGCAGTTCTTGAAATTCTCGCTTTTTCAGAACAGAAACTTAATTTCGTAAAGTATGCAACTTTTTGCAGAAAATAGTTCTGTATACAACATGAAACATATTTATGACACTTTGTGCCATACCAAAACAGAACAGACAAATGCATATTTATGTAGAAATCGAAATCATTGAAGACAAACATTTTTTTTTGGCTTATTGCTTCATTATAAAACTGTAACCCACCTTAAGATCCTTGCTTGCTTCTGTTTCCGATTTATGGATGCCTTTCCTCTTGATTTCCTTGCCTCTCTTGAGCCCTTCCTTGATTTCTGTAAATCTTCATGAGATTCTTAACTCCAAAGAAAGCTCCTACCTCTTTCTTTCTTTTTCCCCTCTTGCATGCACTCGAATTTTCTCTTTAAGCCTTACAAAAATGGCAACTTAGCTCACAACTATCTTCTTTCCACCCTCATCTGAAGCCTCTCTTTTTCTTCTATTCTTGCCTTTATTCACGCTGCCATTCTACTATGAAGACAAGTCCACCATGCCTCTCCCAAAAGTCAACTTTTCCCTTGGTACTTAAGCTATATACCGAAAATACTTCAATTCCTCTCATGCATTTATTCCATAAGCTATTATGATTAAGTTAATGAAAAACATTTCAGGGGGCCGACAAGTCTGACTTTCTTATAAAGAATGACTAATTGTATATATATAGGTAGCTTGTATCAATAGAAAATAAAATAAAAAACACTTTATTAGCTTTATATTTTTTCATAATATCAGAGCATCCAGTATTCCTAAGTGTTTAGTGAGAAATTTTTTTCTCTTAGTTTCTAATTTTAACTTAAGGAGTAGAATTTATGTGAGTTTTAGGTCACCCTTGAAAAGTAGCTATTCGATATCCATGCTAGCTTAAAGAGAAGCAACTTTGTCAGTTCAATCAACCCTTAGAATTTGACAACTAAAAGGTCCACATGTAAGGCTCACACACTACCTAAAGCTTTCTATCTATCTCTCATGAACCAATGCATGTGGTTGCTTTTATCGCTAGAAATCTCACTAATTACCTTCTCTTCACTTACTTGATTCTCTATGATTCATATTTATGGTTAGTTTCATCATAATCAATTCAACTGTGAGGTCCAATTCTTAATTGATTCAATTTGTCCTGTTTGGTGTTTCTTTTAATTGAGTAATAGGTTTGGGAGTTCCTTTCAATTTTAATTTTAATATGGCTATCACTAAATTAGTAGCTATTTTTTATTTCATTATAGTGATGTCTAAGTTCACAAAATATAAGCTTAATGGGTCTAGTTATCTAGAATAGGGTAAGTTAGTATAGCTGCATTTTTAAAGCATTGATACAGAAAACCACTTAGCTGACGATCCACCTAAGTATGATATAAAATAGAAATGGCTAAAAGATTATGCTTGTTTGTTTTTATAGATAAGGAACTCTATTAATAATCAGTAATTGGTTTAATCAATCATTACGAACTTATTAAGAAATTAAAGGAATATTTAGATTTCTTGTATTATGGAAAAGGGAATATTTCTCACATTTATTAGGCATTTTATCATATAGAGAAACAACACAAATCTTGTACAAGCCATTTAATGGACCTTAGGAAGACATATAAGGAGCTCAATATGTTATTGCCTATTAGTTTGGATACTAAAGCATAATAAGCTTAGTAAGAGAAGATAGTTATCATAAGTTTCATAACTAGTCATTATCATTATTTTCACAACTAGTCTTTCTTTGAATTTTAATTACAAAATATCATATTCTTACCATTTTTAAAATTACTTTTTTGTAGGACACATTTAATAGAATGCTCTGTATAGAAAGAACTTTACTTATTCAATCTAATATTGGTCTTGTTATTTGCAATAACAAAAGAAATTTTGATAATAAAGGACATGATTTAGGAGGGATTGAATGTCATTAATGTCATAAGCTAGGATATATGATGCATGATTGTAGAAAGATGCATAATAATAATAAGAGAATTTAGTTAAATCATATACATTTACTTCTAATGCATCTAAAAATTCTATATTAATTTCTAAAGATGAATTTGACAACTTCTTTTAGTACCAAGAATCATTAATGTCTTCATCTACCCTGTAACTATTATCATTGACTTAGGTTCCTTCTTAAAATGGCTCATTGATTCTAGTGCCATAAATTATATGACAGATAAATTTAGTCTCTTCTCTAAGCTATAGCCACCTACATCTAATTCTCTTATTACTTTAGGTAATGTGTCAACTTATTGTGTTCTTAGGTTAGTCATAGTTAACCCATATCTATTAATCCCTTTGTCATCTGTTTTAATTTTGCCTAATTTATCTTTTAATTCGATTTTTACTAACAAAATTACTCGTACACCTAATTGTTGTTTCTTAGTCTTTCCTAACTATTGCCTATTTGAGAATCTTATAACAAAGGAAATTATTGGTAGAGGATAGGAATCTAGAGGTCTTTACATCATTAACACATGAGTGTCAAAGTCCATTACTTACTTTAGGGTTATAACTTTCTTTGAGGTACATCATCAAGGTAAAGATAACCTTAGACTGTACTTTTCTGCTAAACAAACTATAACCTTAGTATTATAAATTGTCATCCTTAGAATGTGAACCATTTCATTTTTCAAAATATCATCATCTCATCTTAAGTCCTAAAGTCAATAAAGTGTTAATTCTCCTTTTGATTGGTTCGTTCAGATATTTAGCGTCCTTGACTAGTCGTATCTCAAATTGGATATAGTATTTTTTTAACTTTGTGGATGATTATTCTTATATGACTTAGTCATATTTAATGAAAATTCGTTATGAATTCTTTATTCATTTTTTGGACTTTTGTTTCAATACCAAAACTTAATTTAATGTCTTGATCACACGTTATAAATTAATAATACTAAAGAATACTTATCAGGATCTTTCTAATCTTATATGATCAAGAATGACATCCTTCATAAAACATCTTATGTAGGTACATTATTAAAAAATGTAGTAGAGAGAAAGAATAGAAAGCTTCTGAGACAACAAAAGTCTTGTTATTTCAAATGAATGCTCCTAAAGTTTTTTCGGCTGATGCAGTTTCTATAGCTTGTCTGCTAATAAACTGAATACCTTCATTTTTTATTCATGATGAAATCATTTACAATGTTTTTTATACTAAGTCATATTTCTTATTAATCCTTGAATATTTTATTGTACTTGATTTGTTTTGGGGTGTCAATCCATGGTAACTAAATTTGACTCCAAATTTATAAGATGCATTTTCCTTTTGACTTGGTTATTCATAGCCTTGGTAGGTATCTTATATCCATTAATGTTACCCTTTTGGAAAGCATCTTATTATCTAATCTTTGCAAGTACAAGTCAAAAGGAGGATGATGATACTATCACATATTTTGTTCCTAGTCCTACTAAGCACCCTATCGTTTATGTCTACTCTCAATAACAATATCCTCCTTATTTTAGTTTTCGACCAATACATTCGTCATCAAATCTAGTTTATATTGATGATCTCCCTATTGCTGTTCACAAAGGTAGAAGTAAGTATACTTATCTTATTTCCTCTATTGTATATTATGATCATTTTTCATCTTCCTCTTATTCTTTTATTGTATCACTGATTCCATCTTCCTTCTTAAAACTATTCATGAATCTCATTTTACTGGTATAATGCTATGACAAAAGAAATGAATTCTTTACATGACAATGGTATTTGGAACTTGGTACATTTACCTTTAAGAAAGAAGGTTATTAGATGTAAATGGTTTTTTTAGTTTTATTGAGAATGAAACTTGATTTCCTCCAAAAAAAAATCTATTTTTGAGATAATATGGATCTATTAGTTGTTTTTTTTTTAAGATAATGTGGATCTATTAGTTGTTAACTAAAGTACGTTTTAAGCCTTTAGTAAAAATAAAAATGTGGTATAATAACCAAGTTGTCCTCCATATTATTTCTAAAAGAACTAAGTATATAGAATCAGCTGACTTTATTCCGAAAAAACTACAACAGGTTTAATTTTTATATTGTATGTGAAAATTAGAGAACAATTGAGTGATATTTTCACAAAAGCATTAAATGGGATTCAACTTGGTTTTTTTTTTTCAAACTTGGCATGATTAAAATTTGTACTCTAGCTTGAAAGGGAGTGTTAAAGAATATGAAAACATATTAGGAAAGCTATAATTGGAGATTGACTTTGTAAAATAGGAAGCCATATTACAGGGATAAATTAAAATCAATTAATCTTACTTTTTTTTAGTAGATGAATAGTTGGGTAGTGATATATATATATATATATATAGGTAGCTTATACAATAAAAAAAGTAATCAAGAAAAAATTTTAGTTATCTCAGTGTTTTTTCAAGCATGTATATGTTCCAAATCTAAAACTACTCTTTTAACAGCAAAGAAGGTAGTCAACCTCTTCCAAAGTGTGTTAGCTCAAGGTTTATGATTAACAATTTTGATGATAACTGTATAATATTTCAAATTTTAAATTGGATTTATTTCCTTGTATAATTAATGGTCTTATTATAAAAAGGAAATAAAATCATACTAATTATGAAAGAAGTATATTAGCCCTGTGATTACTAGAAGATTTTTGGCAAAGATGACATTGAAGTTATTCAAATTTAAATCTATCCAGTTGACTAAAGATGCAAGTGAAGCAATGGCTAGTTGAAGAAATTGACTATTTAAGGAAGAGTCAATGTGACTATGAACACCAACTATACAATACAGAAGCTGCGAAGCTATATTGTCAAAACTCTTCAAAAGCATATACATTCTTAAAAGTGATATCTTTGTAAAAATTCTCTTATGCGTTAGAAAGTAAAATTCTATTGAGAGATATTACTAAAGTTCATATCGAGCAAACCTCGTTTTTATTTGAGAGCTTCTAGAGTCTAGTGAAATACTAATAGCGTAAGAGGATGAAGGACCTTGAAAAATATTAACTTGTAAGCTTGGATAGGCTCATCAAATTATACTTGATTATGTAGTGAAACACTAAAGTTAGATATTTAGGGACTAGACATAAGTTTGAGTTGTAAGCCAAACCAGTATAAATCAACTACGTCCTTCTTCTCTCTCTCCTTACCTTTTATATTTCCACATTATATTGTATGTGTATTCATTTTAGCAAGAGACTCCTTCACTTTTATAATAAGACCCTTCTGTTTTTAACTTGCCAATGAATCCTTTCAGTTTTAATAAGTGCCTTTTATTTTTAAATTGTTTTAACAAGATTTATAATTCAGTAGGCTCCTTTTGTTCAAGCATCCTAACCTATAAAAGGCTCCTATTACCTAGCATGCTCTTGTCGTTTAAAAAGATTTACTACCTGACAAGCTCCTTCTAGTTTTTATTTGTTAACTAGGATATGTTTTTTTTATACTAATTGAAAGTAACTAACGAAAAAAATTTTAGTCATACACAATTCAACCCTCTTTTGCATATGTTTGCTTTATCATTTGGTTTTAGAGAGGTTTCACATTTGTGTGTTTTACAGTACGTGACAGATTTGGCAGACACCTTGAGAAGTTTTAAAGGACAATCTATCTCAAAGTCTCCTTACTTCAATGGAAACAACTACTCATACTAGGAAAGGAGAATGACCATATATCTCCAACCTGTAGATATCGAAGTATGGCAAGCAATTAGAGTTGAAGTTACAATTCCCACTTTCGATAACACAGAAGTATAGACTGATGCTGACAAGAGAAATTCACAGCTAAACACTAAGGCAAAACATCACTTAATATACGCATTGTCTCCAAAAGAATATGAAAAGATATCCTAATGCTCTACAGCAAAAGAAATATGGAATAAACTTCAAGTTAAGACGAATGAGGTAAAGAAACATAGAATAAGTCTCTTAGAGCATCAATATGAAACTATGGGTATGAAACATGGGGAGACCATAGACGAATTCTTCGAACTCTTCAATAACATCATCACAACCTTAAAGAAGTTAGGAAATATATACCAATGATAAGCTCGTAACGAAGATTCTGAATCACTACCAAAGAAATGGAGACCTAAGGTAACAGTTCTAGAAACGACAAAGATTTTAGACACTATTTCACTCGATTGTCTATGACGAAATCTGATGATCCATGAAACTGAGATTAGGCAAGATTAAGGATCCTCCTACAAAAAAGGAATGACACTAAAAACAACTAACGAATCAAAAGATGATGAAAGTGACACTGAGTTACAAATAGATGGAGATGACGAGTTTAACTTTATGGTAAGAAAATATGCCCGCTTTTATCAAAAGAAGTTGATGAAAAAAAGAGAAGAAAATGAGAAAGTTGGAAATAATAGGTTCCTATCAAAAGGAAATAGCAACAACAACAATACACAAACAATCAAATCATATGTTATCATTAAAAGAAGCCTGAACACACAAGAACAGAATGTCCTCTTCTTCAAAATGACAAGTCAGAAAATAGAAAATCCAGAAAGCAAACGATGAATGCAGACTGGTCAGATGAGGACTTTGAAGACTTTAAAGAAGAAGAACCAGAAGAAGTTAACAGCATTTGCTTTATGGATGAATTAAAAGACGCTAACATATATCATTCTAACTCTAATATTGAAGTTAATGAATTGAAAAATGCATATCAAGAATTGTATGATCAATGCAAAAGGTTAACAGTAAAGTAATTCAAAGAAGTTGAGACGTCCAAGAGCAATGATGCATCTCCAAAGAGTAAGATTAAATTATTGGAATCTGTCAATTGAGGATTTGGCTACCAGAAATATGTCTCTTAAGGTTGACTATAAGCAAAATGTTGGGGTGGGGTCTCCATTCACGGTGATCCCGTGAGGGTTGTATGAAAGACAGGTGGAAAGCACAGAGTGACAATAGTGGAGGTTCGCCATGGTGAAACCATACAGATATTTCTAGAGATCCTTCGGGAGAAATTCATCTCAACCAACTCAGTGTTTCGCGGTGGCAAAACTATGGAAGTTCGTCATGGTCAACGTCGGGCTTCGCAGCGAAGAAGTTTCCATAATACGCCGCAGAAAAGGAGTCTAGCTCCGTCGCGTCGAAGCTTCTGAACCACTCAAAAACCTTTCAGGAAAGATACGCCGCGGGGAAGTTACCAAGATCACAAAGAAAATACCCTTCTGGAAAGGTTCGTCGAGGCCAACTTCTTGGTTCACCGTGGTGAAACCCTCCATTTCACAACCCAGAACCCTAACATCCAAGATCTATCACTAAACATCAAATATAACTTAATACACATACACCTACAATCTTCCCACAAAACTATTTACAACTCAACCAAAAGATCAATACAAACATATGCAAAGAACTTCTTAAATTCTTCATTCATTTCTAAACTAAAATGAAGTTCATACAAAGCTTTAATTACAAATCCACATTATATTAAAGTCATAACAAAAGATACAAAAATACATTGGATGCTTAATGTTGAATGTGCCTATAAAGCTATCCAAAAGTCTAGCTACTAACTTAGTACAAAAGCTAACTATCTTGGAATTCGACTAAATGCCTTGCAAGGATTCACTGATCTTCTCAATCTATACCTGAGGAGTGGGAAAAATATTGGGTTTTGTTACATAGCTCAGTGGCTAATATATTTATAGTCATTGGGCGATTGGCCATATATTCAAGCATATGTATATGTATATCTAACAACTCTAGTATTCTTACTTTATTCAAACAATTAAAACATTGATCCATATAACTCAAACTTGATACACAGCATAAACTTCAGCCATTACACATAACACTTTATTATGCACTATACTTGAACATCTAAAGATGCAATGCATAACAATTGGCTCGAGGGTTTTGTGAGCAAAACAAAGAAATCAAAGTTTGCTCCGTGAACAAAACGAATCAATCTTTCATATTTTGTGTGCCACAAGTGGGCAGCCGGGAGAAGGCTTAACGTCGACGTGCACGTGACTACGAAACAGTTCCTCTCTTGCCCAAACACAATCAAAATTTGTGCTCAATTTAGTCAATCACAATTTACACTCTCGTGCTTCTTTCATTTCATCATTTTCTTATATTTTCATGCTTTTTCTTCTTTTCATTTAATTCCAAATGTTATAACCTTTTTCAAGGTATAACATAATCACAATGCATCATGCAATTTCAAATATTCATAATTATTTCAATTTCAAACATAAAAATTTCAAGGAAAACCACATACACACATATAGGCAAGAATTTGCCCAATTACACAACAACCATAAATACATTACCCACCTAATAAGCTTGCAGAAATCCAAGTCAAGCTAGTCTTTCCCCTTGCTCTTGGGTAGGATTCCCTTGCTTTCCTACAACAACTAAGGTTTCATTCAACCAACATTGAAATAAATTCATAAACTTCATATAGATCATAGAATTATAATAAACACAATGAAACTCAAATCTAACCTACCCACAGTCTACCTAGGTTAGAAAACTTAAGATCCAATTTAAAAACCCTAAAATCGATTGAGTTCTCCTAATCCATCTTCTTCCCACAAAACCTCTTTGCTCTCTAACTCCTTCATCCTCAACACAATCCATTCCTTTAATAAAGCAAGAAGGAAAAATGGTTAACCTACCTCAACAACTTGATTTCTCTTCTCTTCTTTTTCACCAAAACCTTTCATCTTCTCTCTTATTTTCATTTCTTCCTTCTTTCTTTTTGGTTCTCACTACACTTATCTCTTTTTCTAATACAAACCCATTTTAATGGTCTTTTCCGATTTTACCCTTCATTTAACTTGTCCTTCCAATTTTGCCCATTTTTGTCTATCAACTACTAACATCTTAACTCCTTATTCTGATCAATTAAATGAAGAAATTTGATAGCACTTCCTTCTAGAAAAGTGTTTCCTATTGTCTTAAGTTTACTCCAAATTAAGAATCACTCCATTCAGATAACTACAGAACAAGTTATGATCAAAATACTGAAACATGTTCAGTGTAGAGAAAAGTTCGCCGCGACTAAGCTAGAAGTTCACCGCGGCGAACTCCTCCATAGAGGAATTCTCACACCAATTTCACAAGTTCGCCACGAAGAAATCTAGAGTTGGCCGCGGAGAACTTTACCCAAGAGGAATCCTAGCCAAACCATTAGAGTTCACTGCAGTGAAGCAAGGAGTTTGCCACGTCGAATTTCCACAGAAGCAACCCAGTTTTTCCAACTTCATTTCAACCCAATATAACTCAAAACAAATTCATAAACTAAATTTGATCATTAAACCTAACAACAATTACTTATATCCTTCATCAACAACTTATTACATTCACTACCTCAATCTTGTCTGTCATTTCTAATTATCGCCAAGAATTTCTCATTTTAATAGTTCCAATTTTGAAGAAAAAATTCGTGGTCCAACACAAAAAGTTTATGAAAAGGAAGTTTTGGAAGAAAGAGTAGCTCAGATGGAAAATATGCTTCTCAAAATAGATTTTGATAAGGTAAGACAGCTAGAAAAAAAAGTCGCCGCTTTAGAACTTAAAAAAGAGAAAAGTGTTTAATGGAAGGAAAAATCTGGATGCATTGCTTGGTAGTGATAAGTGCATTTTTGGTTAGGCCAAAATAGGATATAATGAAAATAACAATACCAGGCCATACAAAAACTTCTTTGTTAAATCTAGTAGCAGTTATAGCCAAGACAACAAGAACCTACTAAGTGGAAAAAATCATAACAACTATCATTCATATGTTTTGTGCGATTATTGTGGTAATCATGGTCAAATTAGTCATTCTTGTAATTTTCAGAAAAATAAATTATCTCAGATTTGTGTTTGGAGACTGAAAGGTTAAACTATTAACCCGAAAGGACCTAGAAAAATTTGGGTACCTAAAATAAGATAATGCTTTATACAGATATGTTTGAAAACAAAGACAAGGGAGAAACAATGGATAGTTGATAGTGGTTGTTTGAGACATATGATAGGTGAAACATTACACTTCTGTTCGATCGCTTATGGCCCAAGTATTCATAATACGCTGCGGAAAGACCATAACACAACATAACTTATAACCGAAAACATACAAGATGCGGAAAATACCTTTTTCTTTTGACAAGGATTGGTTGTTGTTTTTCAGATTCGTAGACACTGCTACTCGCGAATGTCCTCTACCGGTATCCACACGAGGATGCA
>JANZXR010000004.1:19261948-19276888 GCA_027575705.1 Erythroxylum echinodendron
GGAATATCTCATAATATATTATTAACAAGTCATAATGTTAATACATGAATCACAAATATCCATTGGCCTAGGGCACAATACTAACAACTTCAACTACATTGAAAGAAAAGATAGAGGTAATGTTGCCTTTGCAGACCAAAAAAAAGCAAAGGTCACCAAAATTGGTAAAATTGGAAATTCTGACTCTACCTCTATTAATAACGTTCTCTTTGTTGATAGTTTGAAACATAACATGTTAAGTATGAGTCAGCTATGTGAAAAGGGTTACAAAGTCATTTTCTATGCATTTCATTGTGAAATTTTTGACATTCATAATGATAATATTATATCTTTTGGTCTTAGAAATCAGAATATATATTATGCTCAATTGGAAGACATGTCCTCACAAAGTGTCAAATGTTTTGCCTCTCTAGAAAAGGATTTGTTTATCTAGCATAGAAGATTTAGATACGCTAGCATGATCATTCTATCAAACTTATCCAAAAATGAGTTAGTAAGAGGACTACCAACCTTAAAATTTGAAAGCAATCAAGTTTATGAGGCCTATTTAAAAGGCAAACAAGTTAGAAGTAGCTTTCCTCCTAAAATATTATGTCTACTAACCAACTGCTTGAACTTGTGCATATGGATTTATTAGGTCTCACTAGGACTCAGAGTTTTAATGGTAAACATTATGGTTTCGTTCTAGTAGATGAGATGATGCTTTTAAAGTGATTGAGAAGTTTTGCAAAAATTCAAATAGAAAAAGGACACTACATCACTTCAATTCAGAGCGATCATGAAGAAGAATTTGATAACATAAAGTTTGAAGAATTTTATGATAGTAATGGTATAACTCACAACTTCTCTTGTCGAAGGACGCAACAAAATGGAGTTGTAGAGAGAAAGAACATAAAATTGGTTGATATGGCCAGGACTATGCTATGTGAAAGTGGACTTCCTTATCGATATTAGACAAAAGCACTATCTGCGGCATGTTATATACTTAATAGATGTCTTATAAGATCTATTCTGAAAAAGACTCCATATAAGCTATGGAAAGGAAGAAGACCAACTGTTGCTTACTTTTGAGCATTTGGCTACAAGTGTTTTGTCCTAAACAATGGAAAAGAAAACCTTGGAAATTTTGATGCAAGATTAGAAGAAGCTGTTTTCTTGGGCTACAGTACCACTAATAAAGGATTCATAGTATATAATAAATGAGAAAAGAATCTAGAACAATTGATACATGTGGTATTTGATTAAGCACTACCTTCAACAATAGCAACTGACTTAGATGATGAAGAGCATCCTTTGATTCCTAAAAATACATCAGAGAATCAAACTACTCCTATAGTACCTTCAAAATCACAAAATCAAAAAGGTCCCTCTGAAGCTAGAACAGAGCATGCTCTTTCATCTCAGCAGGAAACTATGCTACAAAAACACCTAAAGAATAGAGAGGTCTTGATATACATCAATATATTCTTGGAGATTCCTCTGAAAGTCAAAAAACAAGATCATCGCTCAAGAACAACCTTGTGGCTCTCATCTCACAACTAGGACCAAAGTTTGTTGAAGAAGCTCTTAGTGATGAGAATTAGGTCTCAGCTATGAAGGATGAACTAAGTCATTTTGACAACAAAGTATGGAATCTAGTGCCTCGTCCATAAAATAAGTCAGTTATTAGAACTCGTTGGATATTTCGAAACAAACTTAAAAAAAATGGTAAGGTGGTAAGAAACAAAGCTAGACTTGTAGCTCAAGGTTACAATTAACAGGAAGGTATTGATTTTGATTAATCTTATACTCCTGTTGCTAGATTGGAGTCGATTAGAATTTTACTTGCCTTTTCATGCCATAGAAACTTCAAGTTGTTCCAAATAGATGTTAAAAGCAAATTCTTAAATGATTACATTAAAAAAGAAGTATTTGTTAAACAACCCCCAGGTTTTGAAGATGAAAACCATTCGAATTACATGATGAAGTTATCCAAAGCTCTGTATGGTTTAAAGCAGGCTCCTCGAGCATGATATGAGAGGTTAAGTAACTTTTTGTTTGAGAATAAATTTGAAACAGGAAGATCAATAAAACCTTATTTATTAAGAGAAAGGAGATTGATCTATTTATACTGTAAATACATGTTGATGACATAATATTTATTACTACTAATCCATCCTTCTATGAAGAATTCTCAGGATTTATACAGGGGGAGTTTGAAATAAGCATGATTAGAGAATTATCATTCTTTCTCTAATTACAAATCAAACAAGTAGAAAAAGGAATCTTCATTAGCTAAGACGAATAAACAAAGGAACTCATCAAGAACTATCATTTTGAGAATGCGAAACTGATGGGTAATCCCATGTATATTGGAACTAAACTTGATAAAGACAAAGAAGGCAAAGCTACGGATATAAAGGAATGATTAGATTACTACTATATCTTATAAGCTCAAGACTGGACATTATGGTTAGTCTGTGTCTTTGTGTATGCTTTCAATCAAATCCAAAAGAAAGTCATCTTCAAGAAGTCAAAAGAGTCTTCGATATCTCCACAGAACTATAGATTTTGGACTATGGTATCCGAAAATTGATTCATTTGACATAATCGACTATTGTGATACAGATTATACAAGTGATAAAATCAATTGTAAAAGAACACAGGTGATCACTATCAATTTCGTAAAGGATGTTTAGTATCTTGGTTTTCCAGGAAGAAAATTTACACAACACTTTTGATAACTAAAGCAAAATACATAGTAGCTGCCAGCTATTATGGTCAAATCTTATAGATGAAGCATCAACTACAGGATTTTTCTCTAAACTTTTCTCATATTCCTATATTATATGATAATATGAGTGATATAAATCTTTCTAAAAATCGTGTGCATCATTCTAGAACTAAGCATACAGAAATCAAACATCATTTTTTTAGAGATCATGTTTTAGAAGCAACTATTGATCTTTTAATTTTAATACTAAGAATCAAGTAGCTGACATTTTCACCAATCCACTCTCTGGAGATAGATTTTGTGTGTTAAAAAAAGAGCTTAGTATGTGCAAACTCTCTGATATTATTTCTGTATGAATATTCTCTGCTACTTATCTTTGCATTTCGTTTAACAGACTCCTTCAATTATGATTCCTTATAAACTCTCTCTTAGTTTGGTAGGCTCCTTAGAGCTTAGAAGGGCTTTGTTTTAAAATGCTTCTCTCAATTAAATAGAGTACGATTACATATGTCCTAAAAATAGGGAGTTATGAATGGCACCATTTTAGCGTTTTAAAAACACGTGCACAGTTTGACAACTCTATGTATATATCTATCAGAAGATACTCAAACCTCTCAGAGATCAATGCTTAAGAATCACTATGTATACCCTAAGCAAACTTCTCTCGACTTTTTTGTTATTCTCTCTGCACCTTAACTCTCTACATTGCCTCCTATTTTCTCTCTCAAACTTCACCAAGCTTACCTACAATGGCAAGAACAAAATCAAAAGGACAGAATAAACTTTTGACCTCAACTTTTAGCCATGACAAAACACCTTATTATGAACAAACCTTTACTTTTGATTCGTCATCTTTGTCTCCCATAGTAGGTTCTCTGGACATTACTACCGAACCTATTTCTGTCTCCTCAAATATCCCAACTTTATAAATACCCACTTAGGAGACCCCAAAAGATAGGAAAAAGAAGATTGTTGCTATGTTATCTTTAAATTATCTTGATTCCTCTTTAGATGACAAAAAAGAAACAATCGGAAAAAAATATGCTTTTGACTCAGAAGAAAAAGAAGAAAAAAAGGAAAAGAAAAGGTAGAAGAAAAGAAAGAAGAAAGTGAAGAAGAAGAAGAGACTTTTAGCAAGGGGAAGTTACTAAAAAATGTGAGATTCCATTTCCCTATTCTCTCCCTACCCATTCCTTCTCCAAAAACTTCTGTAATTCCTAAACCTAAACCAAAAGAGAAGAAAATGTCTGAAGTGCACTGGGAAATAAATGACGATGGTTCAAATGAAGAACCTTCTCATTTGGTAAAAAGACCAAGGACCAGAGGAATTGTTACTGAACAAGCTCCACGAAAAGAAACTATTAAGGTAAAAGAAAAAGACAAAGATGAGTCAAGAAAAAGGAAAAGGGAAGAGACAAAAAAAGGCAAACAGCCTATAGTTAATGAAAACATTAAGGAAGCTATCGTCAGGGATAAGCTATTTATAAAATAGGATATGTTTGAAGAAATCCCTAGAGAAAAAAGGTCCAAGAAACTTATAGTCCACAAGAAGGGAAAATTGTTACTACAATTAAAATCATTTCAATTAATGGAAGTTAAAGCTAGCTATGGAATGCAGTACAAGAAGAGGAAAGTGGTTATTGGACGCATTGTGCCTCCTCACATGTTCGATGATATTAGTATTCCTCTCTCTACTTTCTTTGTTGCTTCTAAGTGGGAGAATTTTTTAAATTTGGATGATATAGTGTGTGATGAATTATTCAGTTGTTTTTACACACACATGCAAAAAGAAGAAATTGATGGAAAGCTAGTCATCATATCTTGGGTACGGGAATGTGATATCTTGATGATAGAGGATATAATAGGGAACATTTTGAATACAACTGCTATAGGTAGGACTAACCATCCTTGCCATAAGTGGGACATTATTGATCTTGATTTGGGAAAAGTTGTGGACTTCATATGGCTGCATACTGAGAATGCCCATGAAGGGAGACCCATGTGTAAAATTCTGGACATATTGCCTAGATGTCTTGTATCAATATCGGCTACTTCAATTTTTCCAATAGGTAGCTCAGTAGAAAGATGTAGTCTCCTAGATACCTATGTAATATACAATCTACTGAATGGAAACAAAAGGAATCTCCCAGCAATGATCCTGAAGTTTATGGTGGAAAAGGGAAGCCATAAGAACACTACTGGAGGTCTACCTTATGGAATGCTGTTAACCAAGATCTTTGCATATTTTGGCGTTCCCTTTAACAATCTAACGTGGTATAAGCCTGGCAAGTTTCATTCCTCTATCCCCTCCCAATTTAAGTACAAGCTAAAAGAAAATATTTGGGTGGAAAGGAAAAGAAAAAGAGTAGCAGACTTCTTGGGTCCTACCTCAAAGCAGAGGTCTAAAAGGATATCAAAAATTGTAGGTCCTACTCTAGAACAACAAGCTCCTGTCCTTCCTCAGGACATAAACAATATGGATATTTTACATCTGCTGAGGGACATTCGCACAAATCAAGATCAAATACGTGAACAAACTGACAACCTCTAAAACCAAGTCCTAGATTGCAAATTCTCCTCAGGAAACTTCTCGCTGATTGTGTCAAATTTTATTTCTTCATATTTCATTCTTTTTATCTCACATCCTCCTTATACTTTATTATTTTTTGATAATGTCAAAATGGGAGAGTTTATGTGGATATATTTTTTGATGTGATTCATTATGTTATTAAACTTATGAAAATTTGTGATATATAAATAATAGGTTCCTTTCTTAAGAGAGGCTCCTTCTAATTATGTCTAAACATATAAAAGTCACATATATCTTTCAAAATCATCTATTATCTCTTTGAATTTTAAAAATATATTTATTATTGCTTGTCATTATCAAAAAGAAGAGATCGTTAGCTCAAGGTTTATGATTAACTATTTTTATGATAGCTGTATAATATTTGAAAATTTAAATTAGATTTATTTCCTTGCATAATTAATAACCTTATTCTCAACAAGAAATAAAATCATAAGCTTATCTTCTTAGAAATGCTTTATTCGAAAGGATTCTACTAATTGTGAAGGATGTATATTAGACTCATGATTATTGGAAGATTTTTGGCAAAGATAACATTGAAGTTATTCAAATTTAAATCCATCTAGTTGACTAAAGATGCAACTGAAGCAACGGCTAGTTGAAGAAATTGATTATTTAAGGACGAGCCAATATGACTATGAACAAAAACTGAACAATACAAAAGCTTGCAAAGCTATATTGTCAAAACCCAACAAAAGCATATACATTCTTGAAAGTGATATTTTTGTAAAAATTTTCTTGTGCATTAGAAAGTGAAATTCTGTTAAGAGAGATTACTCAAGCTCATATTGAGCAAACATCATTTTTATTTGAGAGCTTGTAGAGGCTAGTGAAATACTACTGTAGAAGGTTAAAGAACATTGAAAAATATTAACTTGTGAGCTTAGAGAGACTCGTCAAATTACTACTTGATTTTATATTGTAACACTCAAGTTAGATACTTAGAGACTGGATATAGACTTGGGTTGTAAGCAGAACTAATATAAATCGACTGCATCCTTCTCTCTCTCTCTTCTTATCTTTTATATTTCTGCATTATATTGTGTGTGTGTTTATTACATCAAGAAACTCATTCACTTTTATAATAGATTCTTTCTGCTTTTAACTTGCTAACGGTTCCTTTCAGTTTTAATAGGTGCCTTTTGTTTTTAAATTGTTTTAATAGGATTCATCGTTCAGTAAACTCCCTTCGTTTAAGCAAAGTTTTATCCCATAAAAAACTCTTATTACCTAATAAGCTCTTGCCGTTTAAAAAATTTTATCGTCTGATAGGCTTCTTCTAATTTTTATTCATTAACTATAATCTATTTTTTTACACGAATTGAAAGTAATTTGCAAAAAAAAATTAGTCACATCCCCCCTTCTTGTGTGTGTTTGCTTTATTAAAGTGGACTTGAAAAATGTGTTGTTGTAGGATTCTCGTGTCAATTCTAATAAATCATCCTTTTCACTGTACAAACCATATCTTCTGATAGATATGGTTCAGCAAAAATAAACAAGAATCAGTGCACAAAATCTAGCCTGGAGACCTCAGTACCATGAGGTTACAAGGATCATGCAAATAGATATAACCACGTACGCATTATCACATTTTTGTATTATATATTCGATGCTTAAGCTTCATGCAGTTGTAGCACCTCAATTGGCTCTTCAACACTCGCTGGCCTTGCCACTGGCGGTTGTGGATCAGCAGCTCACAAATTCGATATAAATGGAGATCTAGTTGTTAAACCTGGCAGTTGTGGATCAGCAGCTGACAAATTCAGTATAAATGGAGATCTAGTTACGAAATTTCTTGGGAAGACTATATTTATATAATTCACATATTTAAACAATATACTGAACAGAGGCATTGCATATAGCTTCATTTCGACAGCTGCATTGAGCTTAACAGAGCTAAGAAATGATTAGCTGTAATTTTCTGCAATTGGGGTCCTTTTTTGCATGAGAAGAACAACTGACAAGATGCCTTACAGATGCAGTCAATTTTAAATGAACAAAACTCCCAAAGAGCAACTCCAGAATGATGGGAATAAAAACTCGTATCGCCATACAAAAGTGAAGAAACTTGTAATTGATTGTCAAAGTCTTGGTTTCTCCTCGACATTCACTGGCTTAGAACAGGGAATTTCTGCACGATTCATCAAAGCTGAAATCAGTCCATATTTCTTATACTGCACCACTTTCATTATTAGTGAAGTGAGATCACTCATATCAAAAGGTACCTTTGTGCCTTGTGTCACCTTATGACTCGAAGATTATACGTCATAGCTCACACAACAAAGATTCGCGTATGTTAAGATAAATGCTGCAGGACAGAATCAGTTTATAAAATAGAATGGAAACGTTCCTTTATCCTCTGGAAAAGTATCTTATTTTCTTCTCATTCATTGACATAAAACAGATTAATCTCCTTCCTGCCCTGCACTGAAAATTTAAGAAGCCTTGTATTCATACCCAAGTAACGTTGTAGAAAAAGTAGATTAATTGCAAAGAAAACACATCCAGACATAGTTTCGATAATAGATTTGCAATTATTGTGCTGATCCTCAATTACAATCAATTCTGCTAAAGAAACTCTATCCACAAAGACATATCCAGGGTACAAAAACCAAACAGTGAAAGGAAAATAAAGAAGAAAGCGATTACCTTAGTGCTTCTTGAAGCAGATCAACGAACAACAGCAAGCGAGCGAGATGACATAATAAAAAGAAGTAAAAAACACAAGAAATTGAAAAAATCTTTTTAAGGTTAGCGAGTATACATACATAGTCGCAGTAGTACGACCTGCTAGGGAGTGAACCAAGAAGGGATTGCGAATCATTGTAGTACTCCGTTCATAGTTTGTAAATTAATTAGGTATGCTGAGCTGTCAAGGTCATTAGTTGATAGCATATAAACCATATGTTGTACAGCTTTCTAGAATGTATGAGAAGAACGAATATTTCTTCCTGTCAATAACTGTCAACCTTCTACACTATCAGAAGTTCTTTGTTCATGACATTAGAGCCATCTCGATCTAGAAGTGCTTCATAATTTTTGTTACGAAGCTAATTTTAGTTAAGAACGAGATGTTAACCAATAATGGAGGAAGTGTCATATGAAACCTTTGAAGAAAACATGATGGGAACAAGGTCACAAAGTGATGGAGAGTCATTGTATTTGTAAAGTTCCGATCATCCAGGTACGGTTCTTGTAACCACTCCTTTAACTGGAAGCAATTATTAATCATGGAGTAGATATGTTAAGACTACTCTAGGAGCCAAGGTTAAGCTTGAATTCATCAATGGAAAATGTGTAAAGCCTAATCCAAATTCAATTGGCTATAATCAACGGATTCGTGTTATTGCATGGTCACTTCTTGGATTTTGAATTCTATTTCTACGGAAATGTTTGAATCTTTCGTCTATACTAATTTGGCTAGAGAATTATGGCTGGAACTTTAATAGTGTTTTGGGGAGTGTAATGGCCCATTATTATATCAGCTACACAGAAATAACTTATATTCTCAATAGAATATGTTGGTTGTGAGATATTTCACAAAACTTGTGAGATTGTGAGATAAATTATTGTGTATCATGCCTGTTCCACAATATTTATGTGGTTTAGCTAAGGCACTAGCAGATTTAACTTCTTTTAATCAACTCATGTAATTTCTGGTGGGGCTTAATAAAGCTATGATCATATTAGAAATTAGATATTGATCATGGATCCATTTCCTGGTGTAAGTAAAGCATACTCTATGGTCTTGAGAGTAGAAAAACAACGAGAAATTCACAAGGGGATATCTGGAATGATAGAAAATAATCCGATGATGATGAGAGGACAAGATGTTAAAAAGTAGGGATTGGAAAGTTAATCATTAAGGGAAGGGGAGTAATAGATATAAGCTAGCTATATTGAACACTGTGACAAAAATGGACACTAGAAAGGAACTTGCTTCAAATTTCATGGATATCTAGAGTGGTACAAGGAATTGTTTAGAAAAAAAGAAAAAGGATGCAAGTTCAAATAAGGTTTTTGCAGCAAATTCAATAGAAATGGAAGTGGAGCGACAAAAGGAAGTAGTAGAGTAGATAATCGAGTGTCATCACTATCTGAAATGAGTAAACAAAAATTAATGAAGCTGATGAAAGGAAAAAGATCCATATCCTGTAATAATCAATTTGTTCATTTGGAGGATTTTGCAAGTGCTGTCCTAAATCATGCTTTAACTTGTCTTGATTTGATAGACACTGATTCTTAGATAGTTGATACTAGAGCCTCAAGCCACGTGTGTGAACCTCAACCTGTTAATCAAATCCAAAAACCAGATGCCCGGTGGTTTGATCTAATTGATATAAAATTCAAAAACACATCTCATCTTGACTGAAGCTCTACATATACCCACATTTAAATTCAATTTACTATCTGTCAATAAACTAGTAAATATAGCTCGATCAACTTAGAATTTTCCCCTTCTTACTGCATTTGGTAGGACCTGAAGAGTAGTGAGATATTTTTCTAGGAAGACTTTACATTCAAAGGTCCTTCAATGAAGAAATCATCAAATTGTATGCAATTCCATTAACACATTTTCTAAATTTTGATTTCCAAAAATCCTTGAATCATGTTTATTTTGTTTCTATTTATTCACTTTGGCATTAAAGGCTTGGTCATCTTTTAGTAAATGTACTCAAATATATTCCTATTAATAAGGACTAACTTAGTAATTCAAATAACTTTCATGATATATGTCCACATGCCAAACAACAAAGATTACCTTTCCCGATTAGCAAAATTCAAATCACAAATATATTCCAAATTATTCATATTGATAATTGGGGGTCATATAGACAACATTTAATCTCGTGGGAGAATTATGTTCTCACTATAGTTGATGATTTTAGTAGAGCTACTTGTACTTATTTGATGCAACATAAAATTTAGGTGATCAAGATCTTAGATACTTTATGCAAAATAATCCTTAATCAGTTTAAGAAAGCAGTTCAAACCATTAGATCTAATAATGGTGCTGAATTTTTTAGTGCTAATTTTCAGCATTTATTCAATCAATTGGGTATTATACATCAAAGATCATGTTTATACTCTATAACAAAATGGTATAGCAGAGCGTAAACACAAACACATGTTATGAGTGGCTAGAGCTTTAATGTTTCATTATTGTTTACTTAGACAATTTTGGGGACAATCCAATTTTATAGCCACCTAAATCAGTAATCAACTTCATACTTCAATTTTGAATTTGACCATATGAAATTCTTTATAGTTATGCACCTTGTTTTGATTATCTAAAATATTTAGATGTCTATGTTTTGCTACCAACACCACTCCTCATAAAGATAAATTTGTTAAACATGCTTATAGATTTATTTTTATTGGCTACAACCCTAGTCAAAAGGCTTTTTAGTCGTATGATCTTGCTTTACAATTAGTTTTGATCTTTAAAAATGTGTTTCATGAGACACAATTCCCTTATAAGTATACTTTATATCACTCTATTGGCATCAAATTAGCTGTTGTTCTAATTCATTTTGATCAACCCTATTCAGAAGCTATTTGATTATATGCTGATTATTTGCAAAACCAAACATCTGCTTCACAAGAAGACCATATTTCATCGAAGGACAATACTCCAATTCATTTAATTAAGCCCACTGGATTAGTTTCTTTCTCTGTCCCTCATTCCTGGAGAAGTAACAAAGTTATAAACAAACCTTCCTAGCTATTAGATTTTGTGTCTCATACTACAACTCTTAATCATTTAGCTAATCCCAATGTTTTTCCTAGCCTTGCATCAATCCCATCTTTAAATTTACACCCACTAGCTACATATTTTTCTAATAATTCCTCACACATATCCTTCGAACATATACCCTTTTTGGAAAATTTTCAATTAGCCAAAAACCTCAATCCAACATTCAAGCTAGGTTGAATCTGGAGTGGGTTCAAGCTATGCAACAGGAGTTATCAGTACTTGAATCAAATGATACATAGGAATTGACTACCTTACCAAAAGGCAAGAGGGCCATTGGCTCTTAATGAGTTTATAGAATGAAGTTCAAACCTAATGGCAATATTGAAAGATATAAGGCTAAGTTAGACACTAAGGGTTATAATTAAATTGAGGGTATTGATTACAAAGAAAGTTTTTCTCTACTGGCTACACTAATGACATTATGGATACTATTGGCTATTGCATCTTCTTATCCCTCGCCCTTACATCACCTAGATATCAACAACACTTTTTTATAAGGCTTTCTCGTTAAAGAAGTATATATGCTGCCACCAGATAGATATTTCAAAGTGAAATAGAGATAAGTTTTTAAGCTAAAAAGGTCTCTTTATTAACTCAAACAAGTCTTTAGATAATGGAATCTAGAGTTCACATCTCATTTGCAGGTTTTTAGTTTTACTCAATCTAAACATGATTATTGTTTATTCATCAAACCTTTATGTACCTTTTATTTGGTCCTTATTGTATACGTAGATGATGTATTACTCACTAGACCATCAGAACTTGATATTACTACAATAAAATGGTTCTTATATGATAAATTCACTATTAGAGATCTTGGCCATGCAAAATATTTCCTTGGCTAAGAAATCACTAGGTTAACTTGCCACTTCCATCAATCAAATAAAATATGTGTCAGATATTTTCAAAGTACAGTATTACATAGAGCATAAGCTATACTACTCCACTTTCATAAGGAATTAAGTTTACTAGGAATGTTGGACCTTTATTATCTGACATTGAGCCCAACAGATGACTAGTTAGAATATGTTATGATAGGATCTAGTTAGGGGTCGACTTGTCAGCAACGATGAAGTTTTCTTATGTTTGCCTATGATTACCAGCTAGTAAGGGAACCGGAGGATCTTGTTTGAATGAAACTCAAGTTTAAGAAATTTCTTTTCTGAATCTCATGCCTCTGTACAGACACTCGCTGAAAAACAATAACTGATTTGGACTTCATAACTGAACAAAACTATTACTCCACTACTTGCAAAAACACAAGAACTGACATGGTGAAAATTACAACTAAATTAAATACAATAAAATAAAGTCCAATGACAATTAATTCATGTGGACTAGCTGTCGCTTCTTTTGAACTTCCCATGACTGAACCGGTTGTATCTTTTGTAGAGCTTTGGTCGCATAACATCACTCCCCCCCCCCAAAGATATCTTGTGTTGGACCCTGAAACTTTTCTTAGAAAGTTTCGAGCAGTACATGAGAAGTGTGGATAAGTTTATATTTTGTTTTGGTAATTTTGGTAGTGAGAGACTATGAAATGGGAAGAATTAGGTACATATGTATATATGTATATATATGTATGTTCTGTTATTGATATTCATGATTAATCATGGACTATAATATCTTTATAGATGATATAGAGTTGAAAATGAAGTAGAGTAGATGGTCTTGGTATGAGTTGTGATAAGGAAAGATTTAGAAACAAAAGTGGTAGTGATCTGGAAAATGTTCACTAACTGTACTTTGGTCTAGTAGCTATAACTTTTTTTCTAGTTATCTAAATGAGATGATTATTTGCTTAGATTACACTTGAAATATATGGCTACATTTATTATGAAGAAATCGGATTTCAATTCTGTCTCTAAGAGTCTCAAAATTTCATGAAGTTGAGAACTGGGTGCAGTACATTGGTGGAAGAATGTAAAATTCGTCTTTGTACTTAAGGGAAAAATCTGGATTGATCTAGGTTTAATTGGATGAAGTTGCCTTTTTGGAAATTTTAGATTTTTTTCTAGCTTTCCAATGATATATAGCATGAAATTTTTAGACATCGGAGTCGAAAGTTAGAATTTTTACAAGTGAAGATGTTCAGAAGTCTAGAGGTATCATCTGTGATGATGTCATCTTCCTCTGGGTGACATCATCTTCTTCTGTAAATCAACTTCCTCTGTGAACCAACTTTTTCTGTAATGACGTCAACTTCCTCTGGGTGACATCTTCTTCTTTTGTAAGGATGCATAGTCTGTAGAGATGCATCTTTTGTAAGTCATCTTCTCTGTAAGTTATCATCTTCTGTAAGTCATCTTCTTTTGTAAGGATGCATCGTCTGTGTTTTGTATCCTCTGTGAACCAACTTTTTCTGTGATGATGTCATCTTCCTCTAGGTGACGTCATCTTCCTCTGGGTTACTGTTCATGAACTTCCTCTGTGTTACTGTTCATGAACTTCCTCTGTGTTACTGCTCATGAACTTCCTCTGCGTTACTGCTCATGAACTTCCTCTGCGTTACTGTTCATGAACTTCCTCTATGCTACTATTCATGAACTTCCTCTGTGTTACTGTTAATGAACTCCTTCTATGTTACTGTTCATGAACTTCCTCTGTGTTACTGTTCATGAACTTTCTCTGTATTACTGTTCACGAACTTCTTCTGTGATGACGTCATCTTCTTCTATGTTTCTTCTGTGATGACGTCATCTTCTTCTGTGTTTTGCTTCTTCTATTTTTCATCTACACCTATCTTCTGTTCCATTTTTGACCCCTAATAAGATAGAATTGGTCTTTGAGGTCTTCATAAAAGTTGTATCTCTTGAATTCCTCTTTTGAACCATCCAAAGAACACCTACATCTGATGCCTATAGAGAAAGTTATGCTAATAGCCCCGAAGTAAGTTCAATATAATTGAGGATAAAAACAGTTTGGATTCTTTTGGCTATAACTTCTTCTCTAGATACCCAAATGACTTAATTTTTGAACCATTGGACTTGTAAGATACTTCTTTACATCCCCACAAAAATCATAGCCATCTGAAATGAAGTGAGAAATATTGAGTGAAAAACGTGGGGCCGGTACAGTATGTGTACTCTTAAATAATATGAACTGGTGTTATTCCACTAAACATACTTTAGTATTTTGATGATTTCTGGATCAGTAGAGCTCCAAATGAGATGATTTCTGATTTGTGGTAAACTAGAGATATGTAAATACAAATGGTATGAAGATATTGAAATCAAATTCAGTGTATAAGATATTCAAATTTCAGATGGAAGTTGTGCATAGTATACTGTTATGGATAAGAGCAGTCAAAAAATGTTTGAAGTATATCTTTCGCATCACTGAACCGAATTAAATGATTTTGGTGTCATTAGAAACTTGAGACAATGGGGGATATTTTTCTAAAAGAAAATGTTATGTTAGAATGTTCAAGGATACTGTTGGCAAGCCACTTAAGTATAAAAGACATAAGGCATAAATAGAAGTGCAAATGGGACAATTCCCAATCATTAAGGGCATAATTGGAAGAAGAATTATTCTCTCGCTTATAAATAAAGAAGAAGAAACGTGAATAAAAGGATAAGCAGTAAAGAATTTCAAAAATGAGAGAGAAAGAGAAAGAAGAGAAAACAAGTTAGGGTTTGATTTTTTCTAAGTCTTCAAGAAAGATTTTGAAACTATCCAAGAAGAGGAAAAGGAAAAGGAAGAAAAGAGCTTTCTTTTGAGCTAAGGATCCTTTCATTTGGTGAAGAATGAAGGGATCAATGAGGCAAGAAGAAAAAGAGAAGAGACATGTTGAGCAAGGTTTTAATCAAGGAAATCAAGGTGGGTACATGTTTATAATAGAGTAAATAAGCCCCTAAAGTTTTCTTCCGAACTAAGAAA
>JANZXR010000004.1:19276988-19306016 GCA_027575705.1 Erythroxylum echinodendron
AGTTGAAATTAGGTATACTTGAAAAAGCTATCGATTAGAGATAATGAATTTTGAATAGGAATTGTGGTGACATATAAATAAGATATGTTATGGTATAAAAGTATGAAGATGAATTAATAATGGTTAAGGTATTTTTCATTAGATTATGCCCACATTATGGTAATAAACTCACGTTTTATGATATTCTGGATAGTTGGGGTGCGAAAACGGGGCCGAACATCTTGTCCTCAAGCGTGAAGTATGGGAACTTTTGTTTAAAGTCAGCTAGTGGTTACCATGAAGTCTCAGCTGGTGACTTTCCTTGCCAATGAATTAAGAACTTTACATTGTTGTCTCGAGTTAGACGAGCAATAATAGCAGCCGAAATGAGTGACGGTGTTGTTGGAACCAGTTCGGGCTAGGGCACTAAAATTTCCTGTTCATCAGAATTGTATGGTTTTAAACTGGAGACATGAAAAACTAGGTGAATTTTAGAGTTGGAGGGCAACTTCAGCTTATATGCGACAGAACCAATACGTTGCAAAACTCGGAAGAAACGAGGCAGTAGCTTGTGAAGCTTCCTTTGGGCCAAAGAGACTTGCCTATAAGGCTGGAATCTCAATAAGACTATATCACCTACCTCAAATTTCAAATCTCTATGTTTAGAATCATAATATTTTTTCATTAGAACTTGAGCATGGGCCAAATTTTCTTTAACAAGTTGCAAAACTTCATCTCTATCCTTTAAAGCCTGATCAACAGCTTCTAACTTAGAAAGGCAAGAATAATATGACAGCAACTAAGGAGGAGGCCACCCATACACTACTTCGAAAGGAGTGGTTTTGAGAATAGAATGGTAGCTAGTGTTAGCCACTTTGCCCATTTAGTCGGCTGAGAACTAGTAAAACAACGTAAATACACTCCCACAATTTGGTTCACCACCTCTGTTTGGCCATCCGATTAAGGATGATAAGTGGAGCTAAAACAAAGTTTTGTCCCACTCAGCCTGAATAATTCTTGCCAGAATGCACTAGTGAAAGTTACATCACGGTCAGTAACAATTGATTCGGGTAATCCATGCAATTGGACCATATTATCAAAAAAAACTTTAGCCGTACTAATAGCAGAATAGGGATGAGAAATAGCTAGTAAATGACAGTATTTACATAATCTATCAACCACGACAAGAATGACATTTTTATTAATTGAAGTCAGCAATCCTTCAATGAAATCCATAGAGACATCTGCCCAAATTAGAGATGGTACAGGCAGAAGTTGAAGCAGCCCTGCAGGGTGGAGATTCTCTATTTTGTAGTGCTGGCAACCCCACAAGATTTGATGAAATTTCGGACATCTTTCTTCATACCTTTCCAATGAAAATATTTAGCAATCCGAAAGAGTGATTTTTGGTACCCTTCATGCCCTTAGCAATGAACTCCAAATAAAATCGAGGCCTGAGTGGGTGAATTAAGTGGCACAAAAACTCGATTCTTGTACATAAGTAACCCATTTTTAACAGACCAATACCTGATCACCTTTTCATCAAGAATCCCTTGTATTAATTTTTGAACTTTTGCTGAATTTTGTTGCTCAATTCGGATTGCATCAAATAACCTTAATTTTAGCATAGACACTACCATCATCTCCTTATTATCTTCGTCTCATTCGAGACTCCGCTATAACATTATTTTTCCCAGCCTTATACTTTACCAAGAAATTATATCCCAAAATTTTGCTAACCCAATGTTGTTGAGGAGGGGTAAGTAATCTTTGTTCAAGCAAAAATTTTAGACTATAGCAATCAGTACGGACTAGAAAATGTCTTCCCCACAAGTAAGCTCTCCAGTGTTTAATGGGCTATACTAACCCAATTAATTCCTTCTTATAAGTTGGAAGGTTGCGATGACGTTCAGCCAAACCCCAACTAAAGAAAGCAACCAGGTGATTTTCCTGCAACAAGACAGCCCCAATTCCAATATCACAAGCGTCACATTCGAATGAAAATTCTTTGGAAAAATCAAGAAATGCTAGCAAAGGTGTGGATGTCATGGTTGTCTTCAACTGATTGAAGGGTTTCGTCACATCTACTGTCCATTTGAAGGAATTTTTTCAAAGTATGGATGTCAACGGAGCATTATAAGACCGTAATCTTGCACAAATTTACGGTAATAACCTGTCAAACCAAGGAAGTCGTGCAACCCCTTGATAGTGGATGGTTTCGGCCATGCTTTCATAGCTTCAATTTTGGAAGGGTCTACCATTACTCCCTTACCTGAAATTATATGCCCCAAATAAGAAGCTTGCAACTGGACAAATGAGCATTTATATTTTTTGAGAAACAACTAATTTTTTCCCAGCAGTTGAAAAATAAACGCAAATGGCCAACGTGCTCAATCATTGTTTTACTATACACAAGAATGTCGTCAAAGAATACCAAGATAAATTTGTGAAGATAAAGAGCGAATACCTCGTTCGTTAGAGCTTGAAATGTAGACGACGCATTTATAAGACCAAATGCCATCACAAGAAATTCAAAATGCCCATGTTGAGTACAAAAAAAATGCTTTTTTGACATCAGGCTCCCACGTCTGAACTTGGTGATACCCAAAAAACAAATCCAATTTAGTGAAGAATTTGGAACTGTGTAATTCTTCCAGCAATTCATCTATCAACAGAATCGGGAACTTATCTTTTATCGTTTTGGCTTTTAACTCCTGATAATCAATGCACATCCGCCAAGAATCATCTGCCTTTGGAACCAAGATCACGAGAGAAGAGTAGGGAGAATTACTCGACTTCATAATACCTTATTGCAACATCTGGTTTCTCAATCTCTTCCTTTTGAGCATGTGGATAACGATAATGGCACACAACCACTGACTTCACTTCTGATTCCAACGGAATTCGATGATCACGAATTACACCAACAAATTCTGAGAGAAGTGTTTGAATGTGTTGATCACTGCACTCGTTTATGGAGATCGCCTTTATTTCACCTGTGTTAAAGTGGTTTTTTGTTTTGTAGCCTATGAAGTGTAACAGGCTCAGTTTCTACCTTAAATGTCATCCATAATTCACCAAAGTCCCACAATATGGATCCGAAAGTTTTTAGTCAATTAAACCCGAGAACAATGTCCACCCCAGTTAGAGTAAGAACCCATGTATTCACTTGCACAGTAATATTATTCAATATAATAGCTACCAGTTTAACATTTCATAGACAATCAATCATATCCCCATTTGCAGCCCTTGCTCTAACTCCGATTGCCGCTTCTATAGTTAGGCCACATTTTTCAATCATGAATGTATCGATGAAGGTATGGGTATTACTGGAATCAATTAAAGATGTCACCAATTTCCCATTGACACATTACCCTTCACCTTTATTGTTTGAGGCCCATTCTCTCCTATGATTGGATCAATGGAGATTTTTGGTTGCTCTCCCTCGAAGCATTGATCGAAACCGTTTTCATCAACATCGTTATCTTCAAAAAATTCTATCCAAAACAAGCATTTGCATTGATATCCCCTCACAAATAAGTCATAATAGTTAAAACAAAGATTCTTTTTTCTTCGTTCCTCCATTTCCACCTAGGTTAATCTACGAATAGTGTGGGATCATGGGCCTGTTGCCATGGTCAATTCTGGTGGTTTGAATCGCCAAAATTTATAGATTTTGGGAGACTGATTCCAGCGTTCATATAGCCGCGCCAAACTCAGGGCTGAAGCCAGTTCGTTGGGACATTACAATTCCACATCCACAGCAATATGATCCTTTAAACCACTAATAAAAATCTCCACCTTCTGCCATGGAGTTAAAGCTCCTGCTCAAGAGACCAACTGTTCAAATACTCTACAATAATCAGCCATCTAACCAGTTTGGTTCAACTTCGCTAAAGCACCCAATTTTCGGCTACAAACAGGTGGTCCGAATCTCAAATTACACTGTCATTTGAACTCAACCCAAGAAAGATTGGGGTTATCTTCTTCGTGTTGCATATACTAAATCTGTGCGTCGCCTTCCAAGTGGAATGAGGTAAGTTCCAATTTTGCTTCTTCTTCGGTGTTGGTGGCGGAAAAAATATTCACACCTGTTAAGCCAACCCAATGAGGGAAACATAACTTCTCCATTTTTTCCATTGATTGTCCTTTTGTCGTCGCTTTGGTGCCAGAACTCTCTTCTCAACTTATTGCTTTTCCTTAACTTCTGCTCCTCTATCCCACCATGGAAGCCTCTATTTTTGAAGCCACTAATTCTTTTGACAATTCTTCAATTTTGGCATCGCTTGATCGGTTTGCTTCTCTCTCTTCTTGTAGCATTTTAAGAATTTGCTCTAATTGTTGCTTTGATACGAAAATGTTACGATAGGATCTGGTTAGGGTTTGACTTGTCAGCAACGATGAAATTTTCTTATGTTTGTCTATAATTACCAGCTCGTAAGGGAACTGGAGGACCTTGTTTGAGTGAAACTCAAAGTTTTAAAATTTTCTTTTCTGAATCCAATGCCTCTATATAGACTTAGCTTTATAAAGCCTTTAGGAAAACACAACTAACAACTACGTAACAGACAACAACTACTACCCACTACTTGCCAAAAACCAGGAACTGACTTGGACTTCATAACCAATCAACACTATTACTCCACTACTTGCTAAAACACAGGAACTGACATGATAAAAATTACAACTGAATTAAATACAATAAAATAAAGTCCAGAGACAATTAATTCAAGTGGACTAGCTACTGCTGCTTTTGAGCTTCCCATGACTAAACTGGTTATATCTTTTATAGAGCTTTGGTCGCACAACAGAATATTGCTTTACTTGGGATTTACTCATCTTGATATATCCTATAGTGTTCAAAAACTCCAATTTATAAGCTTGTCGTCAACAACATTCTGATGCTACCATTCATTTAATTAAAGTATCTACGAGGTTGTCCTTTTAAAGGGTTAGTTTTTTTACAAATAATTATCTTCAATTAATTGCATTTTGTGATATTGATTGGGCTCCATGTCTGGACACACGTTATTCCTTAATTGGCTTTTATACTTATCATAGTTTTCTTTGCACTCTTGAAAAATCAAGAAGCAATCTATGATTTCGTAGTCTTCAACTGAGGCGGCATACATAATATGATTTCAATAGTTTGTGAGCTTCAATTGATTTCATATATTCTTTGTGATTTCAAGACAAGAGTTATTCTTCTAATTCCTTTTATTCATAGTTTGTAAATTCATTAGCTATATGCTGAGGTATAGAATCATTAACTATCAATCTTATCCAATATCAGAAGTTTTTTGTTCAATCATTGCAGATTTTACAATTTTTGGAGCCCATTCATGATTCTTCTCTTCAATCCCTAATCTTTTATGCAAAAATCTGCTGAAGCAGAAAACTTTCCCCTTTATATCCCCGAATAACTTTATAACTATTTGTTTGTGTAAAGATAAAAAGAAACCAAACTCAAAGGTCAGACAGACTTCACTTAAAACTCTCAACTCTCTTTTATTTCCTCTGTTTAACCTTTTCTACACCAAATTTATCCGGAACATATACGCATAATAATTTTCCAAAAATACTTTATTATGTTTCTCTCTCATAGAAATATGATAAATATGTTTCATTTTCAAAGCATATGATTAAATTAATTATCCAATTGAATACCTCCAACAACCAAAAAAGGTTCGTGTGAAAAAAGTAATAAATAGAAGATACAGGCAGCAAAAGTACTCTTAAAAGTAGCAAAGTAAAAAGCAACCCTTCCCAATGCAACATTACAAAAACTACCTCCACACAATCGATCGGAAACTTCCAACATTATTTTCACTTTCACTGTCACTGTCACTGTCACTTTCACATATACAATCCTTCTGGCACCCCTTCTTTCTTTTTGAACATCACTTTTTCCTTGGCTTTCTTGAAGTCAGTATGTGTCACCTAACAGAAAAAAAATTAAACATACGAGATCTTAATTGGAAGACAAAAATCTGAGGAGCTTTGGTTCTGTTTAGTCATTCATATGAGACGAAAACGCAGATGCTTGGTTATCAACTAGTATAAGTAAGTTAAAGAGAGTATTTATCCCATTTCCATAACATGTTCTTTTACTTGATCTCTATCTTTCCTCGTTCTTTATCCAAAATATCTAAATAGCATTCTAGTTTCGAAAAGGGTCTTACACTTGTCAATTAAATACAAACATCACTAAGATTTAAAATTTTTATAGTAAATAAAAAATTCATAGCAAATTTATTAAATACTTATTTCAATTAACCCTTACAAATTTAAACTTATATATATAGAAAGAAATTAAAATTTTATATATATATAAAATAAATGTTTTAAAAACCAAACTAAAAATTAAACCAGTAAGACGAAGATTAAGATTTGAAAATTTTAGACCGCTAAAGATTTAATAAAATTAAGAATTTTGAAACATGATAAGAGATTGTTCTTATCTAAAACTTTAAAGTTTTAAAAAAAGATTTTTAAATAAAAATTGATTTATTTTAATTTATAAAAACTTATTAATTAATAAAAATTATTAACAAAATTATTAAAAAATAAATTGAAAATTTAAATACCGAATCAAAAAGTTGGACAGTTTAAAGATTTTACGGTTGAATCGATCTAACCAATTGATTTTTTTAATCATTGGAAAAATTCTAACAAATTAATCGTATTAATGTTCTTATTTTTAATTTTTAATAAGGAATTAATTGTAGAAATGGAAACAATAATCAATACAAAGAATTTAAGATCTAAAGAAAAATTCTAGATTCTAGTACTACTCAACAATATTGAAGTAATATTAATAGTTGATTTTAATCCTACAATTAATTTTCTCATTCCAGGTCTATCCCAAACGCAATATAAGTGTTTCCTATTCCCTGTGTTCAACCCTAACTATTAATTAAAAAGGACGGCAAACAAAGGTAAAGCGTTCTTTATCATGTAAAGAGCGGGACGGAACGGTGGAGCGGTAGATCTTCAACTACGGTGAGTCCTATTCAGTGTTTATCTTAGAGAGTGGGGCATAAAATTTTCTGTGTCTATTCCAATGTACCAAGGCAGGGGCATGTTGTCCAAAATATGACGTTTGTTACTTCAACATATGCATAATTAAACCATAGTAGGTATTTAACCTGACTTCCCAGACCATTAGGCTAAGTTCGAAACTCCTGACAGTTTTTATTGGGAGGGCAAACAATCTCTACACAAGAGGAAACATAATATAGACAAAACAAAATGGGACTTTACCTTCATGCGCCGCTCTCGTAGAGCAAGCAAACCAGCTTCAGTACATATTGCCTTGATGTCGGCTCCAGAGAATTCATCTTTGGTCATAACAAATTCTTCTAAGTTGACATCATCAGCCAATGTCATCCTTGATGTGTGTATCTACAATTTTTACATATTACTTACTCGTATAAAATCTCAAGTAAAACAATTTCAACAATCAAAAGAAGATAAAATGAAACTATCATGTTTTATTATTAGAGTAAGAGTTCCAGCTACTACAAAATTACCTGGAAAATCCGCCTCCTAGTTTTAATATCAGGGAGAGGAAATTCAATCTTTCTATCAATTCGACCAGGTCGAAGTAAAGCAGGATCAAGACTTTCAATACGGTTTGTTGCAAGAATGACTTTCACATCTCCCCTTGCATCAAAACCATCTAACTGGTTCAGCAATTCCAACATAGTCCTCTGAATTTCTCGCTCACCACCTGAGTGGGCATCATACCTGTAAAACATATGACACATCAGAATGAAACCCATACTTTATCTATATCCCTATCCCTCGGGTAGTCAATAACTCTAAATGCTTACAAAGTACCTCTTTGTACCAACTGCATCAATTTCATCAATGAAAACAATTGATGGTGAGAGCTCATCAGCAACTCTAAAAAGTTCTCTGACTAACTTTGGACCATCTCCCAAATACTTCTGAATTAACTCACTACCAACCACACGCAAAAAAGTTGCTGATGTTGAATTTGCCACTGCCTGTATAACAGGAAAGTTTAAGAACATATGAATCTTTCGATGCTGAAGATATATTTAAGGTGAGCATAAAGAAAACACGAGCAAAAAACAGCATGCTAATATCCACTTTTTAAATATGACACGAAGGCATGTTAACACAGCCACATAAATGGCCAGATTAGGAGTTGACAACCAACACTAATGGTGGGCATATATGTTCAATAGTATAAATATCAGAATTTAGGGTTTTAAGGTATATCTTTATTGACACTTGATACGATATATATACACAAAGATTACAACATAGATTTGGAAACTAATCTCTTAATCCCACTAAACTAGGAAACTAACCTTATTTGAGGATCCCACTTAATCTTTAAGCCTTCTAGAACGATTTTTACCCAAAGCAATTCACAGATACAATTTTGCCTCCGCACTCAATCGTGCTACTACCCCTTGTTTCTTACTTCTCCATGCGACTAGATTCCCTCCAGGAAAGGTACAATACCCTGACGTAGATCTTCTATCCACTACCGATCTTGCACAGTCAGCATCGGTATATGCTTCAAGTGTCGTACCTCCATTTCTTTTAAACAAAATCCCTCTTCCTGGAGTTCCCTTAAGGTATTGCAAAATTCTATGTGCTGCTTGTAAGTGAACTTCTTTAGGACTATGCATAAACTGACTTACCATGCTTACGTCATAGGCTACATCAAGTCTGGTATGAGCCAAATAGATGAGTCGTCCTACAAGTCATTGATACACTTCCCTATTGACTGGAACATCTTCCTCTGCTTTTCCCAGCTTAAGATTCGGCTCCATGGGTGTATTTGTGGGTTTGCATGCAGCTTTACCTGTCTCCTTGAGTAAATTAGTAACATACTTCTGTTGGAATATAAAAATTCCTCTCCTGGAGTGTGCTACCTCAATTCCAAGAAAATACTTTAACCTTCCCAAAGTCTTAATCTCAAACTCCTTAGCTAAACAATTACTCAAGATCCGCTGCTCTATCTCATCATCTCTTGTGAGTATGATGTCATCCACATAGACTAGTAATATGGCTGAAAGTGTGATCCCCTTGACTTTCCTTATATCCTATAGATAACATAACCCTTGCAAATCTGCCAAACCAAGCCCGAGGGGATTGTTTCAATCCATACGAGGCTCTATTTAGCTTACATACAGTATTGGTGATCACTTTTGTTTCATAGCCCGGTGGGACCTCCATATAAATCTCCTCTGTTAAATCCCCATGCAGAAATGCAATCTTTACATCAAATTGTTGTAGTTCCCAGCCACGATTTGCTGCTAGAGATAAAATTACTCTAGTTGTATTCATCTTAGCCGAAGGAGCAAATGTCTCTAGATAATCAATCCCATAAGTCTGAGTGTATCCTTTGGTTACCAATCTTGCCTTGTACCCTTCAATCGACCTGTCAGTCCTATATTTTATTGTATACACCCATTTGCAGCCTACCGGCCTTTTTCTGGCTGGCAATTTCACCAAACTCCAGGTTTTATTCTTTCTTAATGCCTCCATCTCCATATCCATGGCTTATTTCCATTTTCCATTAGACAATGCCTCAGATAAGGTTGTAGGAATGGTTGTGGTATTGAAGTTTACAAGAAAGGCTTTAAACGTTGGTTAGAAATTTTGAAAGGACATGTAGTGTGAGAGTGGGTATAACGGCCTTTTGGTGCATGTCCTGGTTCCTTTCCTAATGGCAATAGGTTGATCTTGATCTTCCTCATTAATCTGTCCTTCAATTTCAGTTTGTAAAGTAGGAAATTCAGAAATTGTTACCTCATTTGAGGAATCTCGTTCAAATTCTTGTACATGTACAGATTCTGGATTGACCTCTTTCTGCCTTGAGTACAACAGATTTTTGCCAAATCGCACATCTCTAGAAGCATATTTAGGTTCAAGACGGGTTCGGTTTCAGGAGATTTTGGTTCTAGTGGTTGAGCTGAAGGTATTTGACTGGGTTTAGATAGAAGTAAGGGATCATTTTCAGACACTACAAGAAAGAACTCCTTATCTTCCTTGAGATTCTCCCCCTGAAGAAAAAGTTGGACGAAATAGGCTTCTTGTTCATTAAAGGTGACATCTCGAGACACATGAAATTTCTTAGGAGGATGATATCATTTATACCTTTTTTGAGTTGATGAATACCCTACAAAGATGCACTTCAGTGCTCTAGGATCCAATTTCCCACGATCTTGATTGTGAACATCAATAAAGGACACACAACCAAAAATGCGAGGTACAAGATTGTTTGTAGTAGATATATTTGGGTAGAATGAAGAGAGTATATCCATTGGACTTTTGAATCTTAGGGCTCTAGAGGGTAGTCTATTAACCGCTTGTGTTTAGCAAGTTCACACAACTCACAATCAAGACTCTCAAAATCTAGCTTTGTAAACAAAGCAGGAAACAAGGACCTAATAATCCTAAACGATGGATGACCTAACCTACGATGATGTAAGAAGATTTTTTCTTTATTTGATAACATTGATTTAGACATGAATGAATTGGGTGATCTGCTCCTGGATATGTTTGACCATTTGCTTCCTCAAGATAGTAGAGGCCATCCCGATCTCTAGCACTTCCAATCATCTTCCCCGAATCCCACTCCTGAAATAAACAATGGCTTGAGTGAAATGTAAAAGTACAAAGTAAATCAAGTGAGAGTTTCTGCACAGATATTAGATTAGTGGGTAGCTTAGGGACATGGAGAACATTTCTCAATGTTATGTATGGGTTTATTTTGACATCTACTATGCCAGCTACAGCTGCTAAGGATCCATATGTTGTGGTTATCTTCTTATTGCTTGGGCAAGGGGAATAGGTGGTAAAGTGTTTGGATGAATAAGTCATGTGGTCAATGGTTCCTGAATCCATAATCCAAGATTGCTTAAAAACCTTATCTGAGACATTTAATCCAACAGAAACCAAACACATACCTGAATGCACAAAGGTACACGTACCTGCAAATTTCTCTGTGCTGCTAACGAATGCTCTCATCTTTTCCAATTCATCTTGGTTAAAGCCTATTGAGTCTTGCCTGTGTTCCTGTTGGTATGTACTTGTAACAACCTGTGCTTGTCCATTACCCCTAGGTTGATATCCTTTTTGTCCCCACTCACGACTAGGAGGCTTTTCATGCAACTTCCAGCATTGCTCCTTCGTATGACGTGGCCTTTTGCAGTACCTAAACCACAGGTCATCACAGTTTTGAGGCTTGGATTACCCCCTTTTCCAGTTTCTGCATCAAATCTTTTTCCAACCTGCTTTTCACTCCTAGCTACCATAGCTGAACCATCAGAAGGTTGAGAATTAAGCATTACATTTCTCCTACTTTCTTCATTCCGAATAATGGCCACTACCTCATTAAAGCATGGAACTTTCTGCTTTCCGAGTATTTGGATCCTTATTTGATCAAACCTAGAATTCAATCCCACAAGAAAGTCATAAACTCTATCATGTTCAATGAACTCCTTTAGTATAGTAGCATCATCAGGACACTTGGTCTAAATCACTCAATAAGGATCAAGTTCCTACAATAATGACTTCAACTGGTTGGCATATTCCGTCACAAATTTGTTCTCTTGTTTAGAGGCAACAGTCTTGGCTTTCACTTCATACACTTGAGTCGCATCCCTAGCTTTTGAGTATGTCTACTGGATCGCATCCTAAATATATTTGGCTGTAGTCATGAACACTACCGTATCACTTATTTTAGGCATCATTGAATTCCAAAGCCACACCATGATCAATGAGTCCTCCTCATCCCATGCTTCTAAACCTGGATCTTTTGGCCTTGGTCCAGTTCCTAACAAGTGACTGATCTTTCCCTTGCCTTTCAAAATAGTTCGAACAAGTTGTGACCACTTGAGATAATTTTTTCCATCCAATTTGTAGGCAGTTTAAATAGTTCGAACAAGTTGTGACCACTTGAGATAATTTTTTCCATCCAATTTGTAGGCAGTTTGAATGATATGTAACTCCACCAAAGATTGGGTCTTGGTTACTTCATCTGATGAAGCCACAATTATTGATCCACTCTCCTTGGTTTCTGTCATTGTCCTTCACTTCTATGTGCAGTCAACTATTTACTGAAAGTAATCAACGATGAAGGCTAACTCAGGGACAAAGGAAAAAGAATATCGAAAGAAGAAGAGAACAACAATGACGGCTCAAACCAATCCCCAAAAATCCTAGAAAATTCGAGCCTAAAGCTCTGATACCATATCAGAATTTAGGGTTTTAAGGTATATCTTTATTGACACTTAATAATATATATATACACAAAGAGTACAACATAAATTAGGAAACTAATCTCCCAATCCCACTAATCTAGGAAACTAATCTCCTAATCCCACTAAACTAGGAAACTAACCTTATCTAAGAATCCCTTATCTTTAGGGATCCTAATAATAAATATCATATATATGATATTTATCTAATACAATATCTATATCTATTAGAACGAATTCTCACAACAAAGATTACAATTTCCTTTATGCAATTGAAAATACCTATTAATATACAAATCCATTCTACTCTTGTCTGATTTTTCAGGCGTAGTTAATGCTTATCTGAAGTAAGAGGCATCTTTAACCCAATCTTATAAAACAGATAGTGAAGTCATCTACACACTCCAATATTGAAAGCACATGTAAAATAACAAAGCAATTAGAAAAGCACGTAAGGATGTGAAAAACTATATTTTTTGGCACACTGATTTTTAGCAATGGAAGGCAAGCTTTAAAGCAACTGGTAAGGTTACTCCTTTGCGACCAAAAAGTTATAAGTTCGAGTCACAAAAACAGCCCTTTTGTAAAATGCAAAGAGAAGCTATGCACAATTGTACCCTCCCCAACTCTCACAAAGCGAGGAACCTTATACACTAATTTTTAGCAAGTGGGTGCAATATACTGAAATAATAAAAAGAAATAATCAAAGGAATTGCGCGAAAGCAAAGGCATCCAAGTATACACCTTTGCAAGCAAGGTCTTGCCTGTCCCAGGTTCTCCGTACAAGATTACACCCTTAGGTGGCTTGATCCCAATATCTTCATAAAGTTCTGGATGAGTCAGAGGAAGCTCAACTGCTTCTTTAATTTCCTGAATTTGAGAATCCAAACCACCTATATCGGCATAAGATTCCAACGGAGCTTTCTCAACCTTCATTACAGATACCATTGGGTCAACGTCATCCTGAAGAAGCCCAACAACTGACAAAACCTGAAAGGAGGCACAAATCATTAATATCATCAAATATTACGAACAGGATCAAAAATTAAATGAGAAATCAAATATAGGTCACCTGTGAAGATGAAAAAAGCTTTGCTGAGAAAATATTCCATAATTTCCCATGAAATAATGTTAAAGCAACAATCTCAAAACCTTGAATATAGCAACTGAACTATGGTGAAGTAACAATACGTAAGACCTATTTGGCTAAACATTCAGTAGGCATTCTGTTGATGCGTAATATGCCAACACTCAACCAAGCATTTAAGAAGCAGCACTAGAAGCCCCGAACCCACATGTTATAACACATAATAGATTATTAACTCGGATCTAAATATTCAAATCTCTGAAGAGCCTACCAAGTTATGTCTTTGAAATGAATACCCCAATTTCCATTTGCCCTGATCTCACTCAGCTTAGCCTCTGCTCAACTATGAATCAGAACAACGAATTGAAACTCGTGCACTGGAAAACCAAGCTTAACCTTATCGAAAAATTAAGCATCATGCTATTGCTTGACTTCCGCTACATAACTCGTAACAATGCATCAATAAGATAACCTAAAAACTGGAACTTGGCTGAAATCCATCAAAAAGCGTAAAAAACGCAATGGACTAGTACCTTATTATGCATCAAGATAGCACAGCCAGGCTCGAGCTGATCCTTGTCTACAAACGACAAAATCCCAACATAATACTCCGGCCCAACCGAAGACGACACAATCGCGTGGTTCTCATCAATCAGCTCCTCCAAGTTGCCCACACTCATAGGTGAACCTCTCAAATCGTCCACCTTGGATCTATCTTCCTCAGCCTTCTCTTCCTGGGGCTTCAATCTCTCCTGATTCGACACAAACTCCTCCTCCATGAGCAAATAGTCTTTGATGCGCTCTAATTTCAAGAGTCTGAGTTTGCACTTCGTAAGTGGCGTCACCGTGGGCAGCCGCGCGGCTGCCTCCGGGCCCTTTTGCTTCCGTTGCTTGCGGCCAACGCGGGCGGGAGGGGCGGCGGGCTCGAACTTCTTCTCCTTCTTGTCGCCGTCGGGCTTACGATCTCCCGGTTGCCGATTGAAACCGGCGGACGGTCCCTGACCCATTCTCTAGTTGATAAATTATCGTTTAGAATGTGGCTTTGAGAACAAGTAAGCTGGTAAGTTTGGTTGCAGTTTTGGTCTTTTGGAGGCTTCATATACTTAAAGCGGGTTGAGGTCCAAGAAAGGCCGAAAGGGCAAAATAGCCTCTATGGTTTATGCTGATGTTTGAATTGCAATTTGACATTTGGAAAATGGTACCGGACGGAATTATTATTGATGTTAAACCTCTATTAATTAATTATTGACGTGACAATTTTAATAAAAAATTAAAGTGATACCCACTCTAATATTAATGTAAAATTTTAAAAAGTAAAAGTAGATCCCATTATATTTTAAGTGTTAAGATCGTTAAAAGCTTCCAAGAAATTAAATATGGAAGTGGTCCATGATCTTGAGTAATAGACCAATTAAGCAGTTCTAGGACTGCCATGCAAACTAATGGCTTCTTCGTCTCCATTGAAAGCTTCATGCACTAAATTAAGTCCACTTTTACATCGATCATAAGACACCCATCTGAAGTTTTGAAACATCTGAGCTAACTATAGATGAACAATAGCTAATCCCAATGCTTTTCCAGGACAAACCCTACGTCCAGACCCGAAAGAAGCCAAGAAGTTCTTAATACTCCCTAATTCTTAATATGCTTTGGATTTAGGTAGAGTTGTCATTCCTTGCATACGGATGTGCAGACATGAATGATTAGAACGACTTTTTCTCTGAATACCCATTAAAACCGAAAGATTGAGAACCTTTCCCTTTATAAACTAACTTTCTGACATTTTACATGTTCTCTTAATGCATATTAGTGTTTACAAGTTTGATCTAATCCATGAGAATCGTATGGGGATAGTTAAAGAAAATCAAGGCAAAAGGCGTAAGAGAGAAGAAATGGTGTCTAACTAAGCAACAGAATTACTGTGATGTATAGAAACCCGGGGATATTGTGAGCTTGGAATTGGTCTCAATGACGGATACCAGATTCAATCCAATATTTAGCTTCTAAATAACCATGTCCCTGAAGTTTTTTCATGGTAGGTCAAAAAATAGGGAGATACGAGTAAAGTAAAGGAATTACAAACATTTCACATATCTGTTCGTTTCTTTTTTGTTGCTACTGTTTGTTTCTTTATTCTAGTGTATGTCTTCTTCATATGTTTATCTCTTCCATTTATGCATTTGTATAAACGTGTTGACAGAAACTGATCCCTGCATCAATCAGCCACAGCTAGCTAATAAGAAATCCAGAAATGATAAAGAAAGGCATGGGCTCGGGCCTTAAGGGAACAACACTAAGCACGGTTGTGAACTTGATACTTCTTGCCTCTGTATTAACACAATATTCTACACAATAGACTAACAAAGAATGGGCACAGACATTACCTTGTTTCCCATGTAGCCCATAAGACCAACTCCAACAGGGTAGACCTTCGAATGCTTTATAAGCTTCTCAACTTCTTACGAACCCAAACTGATACATATGTACCCACCATTTGCTTGCTCACAATACGTACATACTAAGGACATGACTTCCAATTATGCTGGAGGCACTCATTGCTATTCTGTTCACTTGATAATGTTAATAAAGTATCATCTTCTTTATCAGATAGTCCATCATTAACATCCTCAAGAGTATCAAGAGCATCAGGAATATCAAGTCCTTTTTACTGCTTTGCCCACATTCTGCTAGTGTTTCCAGGGCTGTGGTGAAATCTCTTTAGTCCACTATCTTCCAATGAAAAATTTTGAGGACTGAGAAGTGAAAAAGATTATCTCCCTGCCTACGAAATTTTACTTTCTAGGATTCCATGTCCTCATCCATGAATCTTTTTGGTTTGAACTTCTCTGGTTCAGCCCGTTCCTCTTTGTCGTGTTCAAGCCCACATGTTGACCATAGCTGTTGTTCCTGCAGGAATGAAGCTACCACCAAGATGAATATCGTTAATGGATAAACGAGCCCAGGAAAGTTAAGGTCGTGGTGGATGAACCCTTGGAGTCTACTTCATTGTTGCTTGAAGATAAGAAAGGTGTTGAATATAACCATCACATGCAAATGGACCTTGAGCTTCCAACAACATCATCAATCTTAGCTTGAGCTAACACTTTGTACTTAAGGTGACTATCAACGTCAACTTAAGGTGACTATCAATGTCTCATCAATAAATTCCTTATTTGGTTTCTTCATTAGCTCTTTCCTTAACCGCCTTTGTCCACTTTCCTTCTTTTGATTCTTGGACAAAGGTTTTAGTCTCTTAATCTTCAACTATCTCCTGCCACTCTTCTACTTCCTCTTCTTAGATACAGGCTTCTTCTTCATCATCATCTTCTGGAAACTCATTTCCATTCCTAAGGGAAATTGCTATTCCATGTTCTTTATGATTCGTTTTAGTAGGACTAGACAAATTCCCTTGCATCTCATCAAATAATATCTTCGTCAGCTTTTTAATCCCATTCACTGTACTTTTCATACGAGCCTCTATTTGCTGATGTCTCACGTTTGATTCTTGAATAAAATTGGCCATCATGTCTTTTGAAGCAGTAGTTACCCCCTCGCATTTTTGAAATGTATCATCATCTATGAAATTGACTGTCATCTCTTCTTTACTCTAAGACGTTAGAGAGCTCAAATAGTATGTACATTAGTGCTTGATATTCATGATTGTAGTAATTACTACCATAAATGTCGCAACACAACATGGACATCTTTTGAGCTTCCGAAAATATGTGAGGAAATGACTCTTTCTAATACGATGATGTCACATATTATAAAGAAGTGTTGTAGCTCCCGTAAGAGTACTGTCTGCTCCATCCTTCCATTATGAGTTATAATGGTGATGTTAAACCTTAATTCCAAAAATAAACCACCAACAAACTGTCAACGTAGAGAAGTTAAAAAGATAATTAAATAGAAAAGCTAAAAATATTACAAAATTACAATAAAATAAAAATAAAAAATAAATTCTAAAAATAATATAGAAAGTAATGGCTAGGGCAGTAACATCCAGGCATTCCTAATATCACTATCCCCAATAATGACATAAAAAACTTGATTTGTTTATTTCTATACCAATATTAATTTTACTACAAATACATGGTGTTGTTGTAACTAGTACCGGTACGTACGGGTCGATTCCACGAAGACAATAATTATTGGTAATTACCTTTCTCTTAAGATCTAGCTTATGAATTTGATTTTAGTTTTTAATTAAGAAAATAAGACTTAACAATTAAAATAAAATATGTGGCAATATTGAACATATAAACGAAATAAATCACCTAGAAAACAACCAATATAAGAAATTGGTGTCTAGGTAATGAATTCCCATAAAACTATTAAATAATTAAACTTTTATTATGCAACTGTTTTATTGACTATTGGACTCTAGAAGTTTCTATTGCATGCTAATAACTCTCTCGAGTCTACTAATAACTAATCTTAAGCTTATCAACCGAATTACTCTAGTTAAAGTTTATAGGATTGTTTTACAATTTTTGATTTCCGCTATTAAATTTGACCTTAATTTAGATGATTTATGTCAACCTATTTCTAGATTTGTAGTCAACTTCTTTCAATTATGGCAGATTTATTCATATATAGGATTCTCAGTCTCTATGTTATGACATTAAATTATGAACTAATATTCTAGATCTATTAGAACATATATTAAACATATAAATTAATCATAATAAATTAATCAAAACTATTGCCCTAAATAAAAGAATTAAAACATATTGTTATCTCAAAGACACTAAAGTGTGTTTAGTTACATATAATAGAAAACAAAATCAAATATAAACTGGAAGAAAAACGAATAGAAAAACAAATAGTTCATAATTTTAAATCTCCTTTTTCTCTTCTATCAAATGTTCTTGTAAGGTAGAGTTTCGATGTTATATTCTATTGGATGATTTGATGATTTCTTCACATTCTCCACATTCCTGGATCAATATCATCCCTTCTGGACGTTCTCCACATCTAAACTTGTCTCTAAAAGTTTGTTCCCTTTGTCTGCCTCCATTTATGTCCTTATATAGCGAAATTTATAGTTTTTGGGATATACATGGTCTAGTATACAATTGATTATCAAACCGTGTAATTTTAAAAAAACTTTAAATTGTGACTCTACATGGTCACATACACAACCCTGTATCTCTCAGTTACTTCAAATCTTCATTTTATGCTATGATTTCATCCAAATTGCTCTTTTTTTGGTCCATGAAGGCAATTATCACCTGTGAATGAACTTAAAGCAAATTAAGTACCAAATATACAATAAAAGTATAAAATATCAAGCAAAAATACATCAAATATGAGGTATAAATATGTTCAATTATACATTTATTAGGAAGAGTCATACCTAATTCCTTATCAGAAAAAGTAAAAAAAAATCTCTTTTAAAAGACTTGCTAGTAGATGAGAATTAGGAAAAAAGGTAAAAGATAAAAAGAGAGGTTAGAGCAAAATTTCTGGAGAGATAATATTACTTTAATTTTTACTTTAATAAAAATGACACTTTTCCCAAATATAGAAGACAATGTATTCATTGATTATTGATTGGTGAAAGATTTGGTGGGCCTTAGTCCTATAGTTCTTATTCTTCATGTTGAAGAGGTTTTAATCATACATTTGGTGTTACTTCTCTTATGAGTTTGTTGCTTCACTTATATTTTTTATTTAGTGTTATTATTGTTCAAGTTGTTATCCGTTTCATTAACATAGGACTGATAATTTTTTTTGAAAAAATGATTCATTAAAGCTAAAAAAATGAGCATCAAGTATAGAAGAATACAATGACAAGTGTTTTACTATAAGAGAAACAAGTACAACTCAATCTACTACAAGAGTAATAAATACAACTCATTATATACTGGTACAATAATATCAACTTCCATCCAAACACCATCTTCTTCTCAATAAGGCATTCATTCTCTTTGAATCATGAACTTTTAAGATTTCCCTAACCTAACAATAGACTTTGTAATCTAGCTCATACCTATCCCTTTTAGAGTTGTTGAATAACTTATTATTCCTTTCCCTCTAAATTGCACATACTAAACATGTTATAGCTAGGCTAACGTCTAAGTGATCTACTTTCTTTTTTCTGCATAGCTTGTCAGCCCAAGCAAGTATATCTTGCCACCAATGGTATGTACAATACATCCCTATCATATGTTGCATCATGTTCCAAATAAATCTAGTATAACCACATAAAAAATAGATGATTGATTGATTCAAAACTCATATTATAAAGCAAGCATAACTAATCATGAACTCCAATCAATCTATCTTTAATTTGTGCCTTGCTATAAGCTAGGCAAAAAAATATGCTTTAGGCATCCAAACTCCTTTCAAGATAATATTGAACTAATGAACCTTAGGCTGCTATTGTCTAATGGTTTTAAGACAAGTTTGATTAGTAAATTGTCTACCTTTATTTGGTAATTAGTGTAGCTATAACATCTAGAAAAGATGGGGGAATAATCAGGTAAGTAGGACTAACCCTTTCACTTCCCTTTAAGTCAATGAAGCAATTATCTTATTGAACTATAGCAATTATCTTATTGAATTATCTCTTTACTTAGAGCCTAAATAAGAATTCAACAATAAGTTTTGAAATGTCATCCCCTAGGATTAAAGGGATACGAAGTGCCTAATTGTCAAACTAAAACTAGTAAGTATGACCATTCCTAATATGAGTTTTGATGAAAGGATAAAATATCTTCCTTTTCCTCAACATTTGTATGAAATACCAGGAGTACACTTTCCTCTCGTCAATATGGCAAAAATTAAAATGCTTGAGATAGAGTTTATTGATCCACTTATACTATAGGGACTTTTATCAGTGAACATTCTCCATATTCTTTTTACAAGTAACATTGTTTGACTCTTCTAAAAAGAAATAAGGCCCAAGCCACCTTATTTTTCACTCCAACAAAGCTGATCCTATTTGATTTTTTCCCTTTAAATTTATTAGCATTGTTTGTCCACAGGAAGTTCCTTATATATTTTTCCAACTCTTTGATGATCCTCTAAAAAGAAATAAGTGGAAACTCCACTGAGTATGAAGACTCCTTAGACAAAAGAAATGGGTAATAGTCTACCTACTTACGATAAAGACTTGTTTTGTTAGGCATTGATTGTTTTTTTTCACCTTTCCATTAGAGGAAGACAATCTTGTTACCTTAGCTTTTTCAAAGAGATGGGGACTCCCAAGTACTTAAAAGTTAAAGAGTGTACATTCAACAAATATGTTACTAACCTTAACATAGCAATGGATTTAACATCTAAGATACATAAATCATGGTTTTATGTAGGTTAATAGTAAGTCCTGAGATCTTACAAAACTGCTAAAGAGAATTGAACAAAACTGATATAAAAGAGAGATTGACCCCAGATACCAATATCAAGTCATTTGCAAATGTAAGATGAGTAATAATTAGTTTTTTGTATTTGTGATGGAACCTAAAACTGATGTTGTTCTGAGTGTTCAATATAATAAGCCTCGTAAGGATTTCCAAAGCAATGACAAAAAGGTAGGGGGAAAGGAGGTCCCCTTGACTAATGCCATTTGTTCCCTTGAATTGAAAACTAGGATTTCCATTAATGAGAATGTTGAAAAAAGTAGTACAAATGTAAGAATTGATCAAGGAGATAAATTGAGATTCAATTATGCAATTTTATTAATTGATTTATTAATATTTAATTATGCATTTATCTTCTTAAATTGATATATATATTGTCTAATGTTTAATTTCAAATTAGAAATCCTTTTATATGAAATCTGCCATAGTTGGAAGGAGTTGTGTGCAAACTTATAGATAAGTCGACATAATTTCTCTAGATTAGGGTCAAACATAGATAAGTCAACATAATTTCTCTAGATTAAGGTCAAACTTAATATGAATTTTAAGAATCGAGTAATGAAATCTTAGGAGTTTTAACTAGAAAGATATTTTAGTTAATCAACCGAGGGATTAGTTGTTAATAGTACTAAGAAAGAAATTAACATAATATAGAAAAGTTCACAGTCTAATAATCAATAATTTAATTACATGATAAAGGATAAGTGTTTAAGATATCTTAGGGGGATTCATCACTTAGGTAATACTTGATATTCTGTAATTGTAGAATTTTCTTTCTCCTATTTCATTATTGTGTTAACTTTATTTTAGTTTGTTTAATTTAATTTTCAATTAAATTCACAACTTATTTTAGTAGTTAGATGATAAAAAGGGTTAATATTAGTAATTACATTCTCTATGGGAATGACCCATACTTGCTAATTCTAGCTATAGCTACATTGTGTATTTGCGATTAAAACTTATGATTTTATAAGCACAAAACAATTCGATCAAATTTTTAGTGTCGCTACTGGGGACTATAATAATAGGAAACTTAGCTTGTATTAATCTAACCATTATTTCTAATTTTATTTTTATTTTTATTTTATTTTATCTTTATTTTTTATTTACTTAGTCATTTATGTGTTATTAATTTATCTTTTGAACTTCTCTATTTTGACTTTGTGTTTATGGGTTATTGTTAGGACTTAAGATTCATTGTCATAACTATAACTCATAATGGAAGGATGGAGAGGACAGTATTCTCATGGGAATTATAATATGCTATTACATATGGCAACATCACAAACTTAGGACAAAAGGTATGGTGACATGTATTTGGAAGCTCAATCGATATCCACATTGTCTTGTGGTGTTTTTGGTGGTAACCATTTAAATCATAAATGTCAGAACCCAAAATATATGTAGAATAATTTATATTAAATGCAAAAATGGCCTCAGAATACACCATATGACAATACATATAATTTAGATTGGAGCAACTCTCACGTTGATGCATGGAACTATTACGCTTCAGTTGAATTTTTACAATAATAATAACAAAACGAAAGTCTTATAGATATATTATTGGAAGGCATTGCTAAAAGTGAAGCTAGCTACCACAAATGCAAAGAGAGATATTCTTCAACGGAATACATTGGGATGAATACAACATATTATTTGAGCTTGTTAATGCCATAGAGTGAATAAGAGACAAAAGTCGACTTCATGAATAAAGTTACAACTTAAGAAGAGATAGTAGAAGAGATCATATAGAAGATAGTTAAATAGGACAAGAAGGTAACCATTATTTTAAAAAAGAAAGAAAAATAAATGACAGAGAAAATAAAGAAAAATAACTGACGGAAAAAATAGAGGTTAAAGAAGAGGAGGAAGCCTGTCCAAGAAGAGGAAGTAAAACAGTGGAACAGGTGATTGAGGAAGAAAAAGAGGAGGAAACCCCTATCCAAAAAGAGAAAGTAGAAGAGTGGACAAAAGAAGAGTGGACAAAGGTGATTAAGAAAGAAGAAGATGATGAGCCAAGTTGATGAATCATTGGTAGTCACTTTAGGTATGGATGGTTTCCACTTCCCATAAGACAAACAATTTAAGTCAATTTAAGATTCATGTATTTTTATTATTCCTTATTTTGCTAACAGTTTGTTATAAAAAATGGCATTAATGGAGTCACGCCACTAAATCGTCATGTGGATAAATAGGTGGAAGCAAGGCACTAATTATAGACTCAGGTTGATGGTAAACATGAAGGGTACATCAAGTTAGCAACGTTAGATAAGCATTAATTCGAAGGTAGCCTATGAATTATAATATATTTCATTCCATTTGATTGCTTTATTTCATCTTTTTTATTTCCATTTTAGTGTTAGTATAGGATTTTGATGATCATTGGTATGTTTTATGTTAGGATATAAAACATCCTTATTTAATTATGCATATTTTTTGTGTTATGGTATGTGAGTTGAATTTTATGACTTTGAGTGAATACTTTTCATGGTTTTAAAGAATTTTTATGGTATACAAAGTCATAAACATGCCTGTGTATTTGCCCCTATAAACATAAATTTTATTTCAACATGTTTACACATTTACAGATACATACATGATTAGGATACACACCTATGCATGACCTACATAGCCATTCATATGACCTTGTACATGATCGTGTAAGTTCTAAAAAATGCATAGGTCCTTTGTATTTTCATAAATCTAGGACCTATAGGGTTTGTTACATGACTTGTTATCGATCATGTAAGTATGTAATGGGTTTTAAAAATCCTATTCCTCTTCACTGTTTCTCATTTTCTCCACTCACCATTGCATTCACTGTTACACCCTCTCAAAATTCAACCTATTTTAGTGTTTATTTCAAATGATTTATGCTTGAATATTTTGGATATTTCACCAATTTTAGGGATTTTCACCCCCAAAATGCTAAGGTTAATGTTTGTGGTGATTTAGTGTGATTTCCCTTGATTTTATGATTGCTTTTCATTTAAAAGTTGAATTATGGCCTTTCCCATATGAATTATTGGTTTAATTTGATGAATTGCGTGAAACTTGGATGAAATTTGAATGTATGCGATCTTGCTCACTAAATGTTGAATTGTGATGATTTTGTGTGCAATTAGGATTAATTTGTTTTTTTTTTCTAGTTACTTGATGTTGTTTACTTTTAATTTCATTTCAATTTTGAAATTCGCATCAATTAGATGTTTAATTTTTTTCAATTTACGACAACTGTTAAATTAGGTACTTTGTTTTCACTTTTAGGTTTAAATTTGTGATTGAATTGTTACATTAGTTTCATTTTTGGCTGCAATTTTTTAATTTTAATTTTTCTATTAATTTGGTCATTTGTTTAATTTTCTAATATTTTATTTCTTATTCATTTTTTGACATTATTTATTTTTGGTTTTATTATGTGTTTTCACAATTTAGTGAGCATACGAACCAAGTATGGTGAAAAGTTTTTATTTGTATTTTTATCTATTATTTTCTCACATTTAATTTAGTTTCAGGTACAATGACATGACAACAAAGAGCAAAGGAGGTATATAGGAAAATGGAGAGAAGAGAATGGTCATGTAAAGACCAAAGTGGAGCTCATTAACCACAATAGCGTAAACATGTGGCACATCCACTAGAGCTACTCCAGATGTTACATTTCAATGTCGCCCATAACGAGAAATGCTCGAAGCTTAAAGAGAAGTGTGGAATTTACAGACGTATTGATTACGAGGCGATAAAGCAATGGGCTTGGCCCAGTAAGTTCGAGACTTTACCAATATTGAAGCGTGGTCTTATTCTAGAAGCATATGCTTGAGTTACTCTCCACATTCTTAGTAGAAATTGGTTTATTATTGGAATCGGCCAAGCATGATCTAGTTTAAAATGTTGGGGGAGATGATATGGATGAGTTATTTGAACTTCTCAGTGATGATGGATCTTTATGACCAAGAGTTCGTAGGGACATAAAAATATGTAGCCTTTTGAATACTTTTTGTATGAGATGTCTCCTCGACACATCTAGCGTAAAATTAGCATAATGAATGAGTACAACCCCAGCAAATCCAAAAAATTACACTTTGACACCCTGAACTTAGATACATCTATAGGATTCTGAGTCATAAATTGATTGGGTGGGGTGACTGATATACGTATAATTAATTATAATTATAAAACTACATTTTGTGAATTTTGCTTAATATTTTATATTTTTGTTTTATTTTTGGTACCTAATTCTCTCTAAGTGCATTTATAGGTTATAATTACCTTCATAGACCAAAAGGAGACAAATTCGGATGAAATCATGGCATAAAATAAAGATTTGAAGTATCTTGGACATACACGATCATGTATGTGGCTGTATTAGTCTTTGTGAACATGTTGTAAAGGCACAATTTTAAGAGCTAGATGTCTGTGTAAGTGACTGTGTATGTCCTAGTAACCTTAGTTTTCACTATAAAAGGACATGAAAGAATAATTAATAAATAATAATAATATTAAAATATATATCATAAATAAAAAACTCATTAAAATTAAAGGAAATACGCCTTTTATATTTCAAGTGGTACTTATGTCATTTACTCACTTAAATTTTTTTATCCATATTATATCAATTTCTATCAAATCAATTTCTATTAATAAGATAAAACTATCAATAAGATTAAAAAAGACAAAAATATGGCAGTCTATGATAAAAATAAATATTCAATTACATTTACAGATTTATTGAATACGATCAAATTTGTAAACAAAGGATAACTAACTTTTGTAGTCAATTTTAGACGTGAAACATCTACAGAGGTGATAGACAATAAAAACACAAATTTAACACTAAAGGAGATCAGATAGAAGGCTACATCTATTTTAAACTTGCAAAATGGTTCAATGGAATATAATTATGAACTCTTTTTTCATTAGTTTTCTGCATGTTTATGTTTGATTTTGTTTTCTACTATGAGTAACTAAACGCCTTTTAGTTTCTAGGTGTGATAAACCCTAGTTTATGATATAATATATCTTAATCTTTTATTCAATGCAATTATTTTAATTGTTTATTGTGATTTAATTATGTTTTTTGTGCACGTTCTAATGGATCCAGAATATCAGTACATGATTTGATTTCATATCATATCATATCATTGAGATTGAGAAATCCTTTGTATGAATAAACCTACTATAATTAAAAGGAGTTGATTGTAAACCTAGAGATAGATCGACATAAATCTTCCAAATTAAGGTCAAACTTAATAGTGGAATTCATAAATTGACAATGCAATACTGGAAACTTTAACTAGAAAGATTTCGGTTAATCAACATATGGATTAGTTGTTAAGTAGCCTGAGAGAGTTATTAACACAAGATATGAGTTTCCACTGTCCAATAATCAACAAAATAATTGCATTGCAAAAGGTTAATTATTTAATATTTTTCGGTGCATTCATCACCTAAACACTAATCTTTGATATTGATTTTTTAAATTAATTTCCTTAGTCTTTTAAGTTCATTATTATTTCCAATTTAAGTTTATTTGTTTAAATTTTATTTTTAATTAAAATACAAACCTTAAATTTGTAGGCTAGATAATAAGAGAAGGGTAACTGCTAATAATTACTATCTTCATGGGATAAACCTGTACTTGTCTGTGCTAGATACAACTACATTATGCACTTGTTGTTAATTTAATTATTGGTAATTGATGCATGTCGAATGGACCAAAAAATAAAACCTAACTATGCACAACCAAATTTTTAGTAGTGGTGATTAGGGATCGTATACACAGGGAGTGTTTGTGCAACTTTTGTAATGAAAGAATCAGTATTTAGGATATGTGGGGTTTTAGTTTGGTTTAATAAACAAAATGAAGTAAAAAAGTGATTTAAATTAAACAATATAAAAGTGAGAAAATTGATGAATGAGTTTGGAATTCGGTTCTTGGTTCAATCTCAGCTTACACATCAATAAACATAATTTATGGTCTTGTTAATTTCACAAAACTTTTAGAAACTATTAATCGTAGGTTAATAATAAGCTTTGTTAACCCCAATTATCCCTTTGGTTATGTTTAATCAAAATAAGCTCTTTAACTAAACCTAGCTATCAAACAACCTAGAATAAGCTCACTAGATTTAGTAGGACAATTGCATTATGAACTAGGAAAATAGATTAATCTAGGCAATAATCACACAAGCTTAGGCCATTTAACCTATATTATGTTATCCCTAATGATTCATCACCATTAGTTTACCACAAATAAATTGAAAATACAACAATTACGTATTGTAATTCATATTATGGCAATGAGTTTATATATAAACAATCTATTAAGAACGCGAATATTAATCATTTATACATGAATATCTAAAACATTAAGCTAAGAATAACATAAACAATTTCTAGAGAGAGAAAATCAACAATAAACAATGAAGAGATGCCCAAATGTGTTGTTTCTCTTTGATTTCTCCTACGAACTAGAAGAAGGAAGATTAGCCGTCCATATATCCTAAAGAAGTAAGGTTTCTGCTTCCTTTTGTGTTCCAAAAATGGTTATGCATTCTTCAACTACTCACATGTCTATTTATATGAAAAATTAGGTTTCTGGGTGTGCATCAAATTGTGCATCACAAAAATGCCACTTTCGAATTTATACATAGTCGTGCAAGTGGACACATGGCCCTTTATCTTATGAGTCATGCTAAATTCTTCATTTTCTTACTTTTTTGTACATCTTTGTTTGGATAATGACACAAGCCTTCAAGATTCCTACTATATGTAGGTTTTCTTTCCTTTATTTGACTTTATTTTCGAAGAATTCCTACTTTGCGTAGGTTTCCTACCATAGGGTTATACTACTATATAAACACCCACTTAAGGGTCCATTGTAACATCGTATTGGTATACTCTTTATTAGTCTTGAGAATTGTATAAGAGAGAGAAAAATAATTGTAATTTTTCTCTTTGACATAGTGAATATTTTCGCGCTCTCTTCGCCCCGTGGATTTTTCTCCAAGCATTCAGGTTTTTGACACAAAAATTCTTTATCTCCTACTATTTTTTCTTTATTTACTTGATTGATTTCGTTGCTCTTGCAACTACTAGAACTATAAACTAGTATTAGAGTGAGGTTTGTTTCAGTTAATCAAGTCTTATGGTCATGTCTCCTTCAACCAAATTTGACGTCGATAAGTTCGATGAAAAAATTAGTTTTGCTATTTGGAAGGTCTAGATGGAAGTCGTTCTCACACAACATAGATTAAAAAAAATGTTTACAAAGATAAAGAAACCTACCAATATGTCAAACGAGGATTGGGAAGAGTTGGACGAAAAAGCCTTATCCACTATTCAGTTATGCTTGATGCCTGAAGTGCTATGGGAAGTAGTCCATGAGACTACCACTGTAGGACTTTGGTTGAAATTACAATCCCTTTACATGAAGAAGATATTGAAGTTATGTAAATATAGTGCCCTAGAAAATAAGTGTATTTACATGTACCTTATTCTTCTTCAATTACAGCTTTGCAATGGAAATATTTATTATTAATAAAATAAAAGAGTTAGTTTTAATGAGCATTATATATCTAGTTATAAAGTACCAAGATTCTTTTGTAAGTAATATACATATATATAGAGATGTATGGGAAACATGCATATTATTAGAATCTAAATTAATGGATTCATAGTTGACTAATCAAGTTGGTTGCTTGATTGTGGTTTGGACTGTAGTGTTACAATTTATCTTCGTGTAAGTAAAGGAGTTTACTTCAAAGGAATGATGAGTTTCATATCATGATAGTAGTTGACTATCGATAATGGCATTATTAAATGAATCTTAGAATCAAGTATGTCTTTAAGAATAAAGTGGGACGTTACCTTAATCTTAAAACCTACAACTTAAGTATTCGCTTATTACGAACCACAATCTTGATGAGTGGTGAATACATATATATTTCATTATAATTCTTGATATGATTGGAATAGATTTTTACAGAGTATTAATCCAGTGTCTGCATGTTGGAATTATTAATTGAAACATGTATTAGGGAATATTCACTCAAATGAAGAGTTTATAGTGATATCATCACTTCTAGATGTTTTAAGGAGATTTAATGATTAAATTTGTGCCAGTAGTTTGATGGACTAGCTACACATCAAGTCTTAACACTAAGATGAGATCTTGTGTGTTAATCACCATATAAAGTAAAACGGGAGAACTAGAACGAAAAACTAACATAAGCCAAAACGGTAATTTTACCCTTTTTTTGTGCGAGTGACTATAATAAGGTTCTAAATAGGGTTTGCAATTGGACATAAAATATGTGTTCTCATAATATTTAATAGTTCAAGAGTT
>JANZXR010000004.1:19306116-19323046 GCA_027575705.1 Erythroxylum echinodendron
AAAAGACCAATAACCTAAAATGACATGTCAATTTCGGTTTTAGTGATGAAAGAAGGAAGATGATCCATCAAATGCACTTCTTTCATCTTTAATCAAATGAATGCTAAAAGGTTACAATACATGCCATCATTAAAATACAACCATTAAACCATTTAATAGTAAGATCATTACTCCATTTAATGATGATAAACCATGATAAATACCATCTTTATTTAGCAATTCAATGCTAAATGTGCAGCTACACATTTAGCCTTAATAAAACTGAAATTGCACCTTCCATTTCTTTACAAATTTTGTTTAAATTTAATTAATCAAATTAATCAAATTAAACCAAAGTCTAGCCTATTTCTAAATGTTCATTTGGGCTTATAATTAACCACTAATTAGTGCAAGCCCAACATTCAATCATAGGCTTTAAACCCTCCATTTATATTTCTTACTTTGCTTGATAACCTTCCTTGAAGCCAAGTAGGAATCTTATTGGACTTAGATAATTCAAGCTCCAATAAGCCCAGAATTAATTTAATCTCATTAGAATTAATTCTTGCTTATTAACTAAATTTTATTCCACTAAAGACAATTAGTTGAACTTTTTAATTACTAAATATTATGAGAACACATATTTCAAATAAGATATCCAATTGCAAACCCTATTATGAACCTTATTATAGCCATCTGCACCAAAAAAGAGTAAAGTTATCGTTTTGCCCTTATATTGGTTTTTTTTCTAGATGTTCCGTTTTACTCTATATGGTGATTAACACACAAGATGTCATCTTATTGTTAAGACTTGATGGGTAGCTAGTCCATCAAACTCCTGGCACCAGTTTAATCACCAATCTCCATAAAACATCTAGAAGTGATGATATCACTATAAACTCTTTATTTGAGAGAATGTTCCCTGATATATGTTTTAATTAATAATTCCAACATGCAGACACTGGATTAATACTCTGTAAAAACAAATTCGAATTATATCAAAAATTATAATGAAACACATATGAGTTCACCACTCATCAAGATTGTGGTCCATAATAAGCAAATGTTAAAATGTATGTTTTAAGATTAAAGTAATGACCTATTTTATTCATTAAAACATACGTGATTTTATATTCATTTAATAGTGGCATTATCGATAGTTAACTACTATCATAATATGAAACTCATCATTCCCTTGAAGTAAACTCCTTTACTTACATAGAGATAAATCACAACACTACAGTTTAAACCATAATCAAGCGACCAACTTGATTATTCAACTGTGAATCAATTAATTTAGATTCTAATAATATACTTGTTTCCCATATATCTCTATGTATATGTATATTACTTACAAAATAATCTCGGTACCTTATGACTAATTTTATTATACTCATACATATAAAACCAAACTCTTTGTTTTATTAATAATAAATATTTTCTTTACAAAAAGTAACTGGAAGAAAATTAAGTTATAAGTAAATATACCTGCTTTCTATGGTACTATATTTACATAACTCTAACAATTGGAAGATTAAAACCTAAAAAAATAAGAGAAAGAGAGGTGAAGTCATTTTTTAGAGAGAGAAAGATAGAGAAATCTTACCCAAATCCTTGTATTTTTTAATGATTAATGCATGAAAAGAGTAAAGGATTGTAAGATTAATGAAAAGAGATGAAGAAAATACCAAGAATCTAGAGGAAAATGAAGGATTTTAGAGAGTAAAAAATTTGATTCTCATGGGTTTGAGAGAGAAGGTGTGAAAATTTTAAGAGTGAATGAAAGAAGAAGAGGGGGAAGGAAATTTAAATTTTCCCTCACACGTTGGTTTTCTCTCCAAAAACTTTCTGGGGAGATTTGGGAATCACACCAATTCCTAAGGTCGTGGGAATCACACCAATTCCCATGATCATGGGTTGGTATTATTCTTACACTTCTAAACCTTCTTCCAAGCTTAGTATGCGTTCTTAGTGATCCCACAATCTACAAACACATAAAAATAACATTATAAACAAGAAATTTTAAGAGAAAAACAAGTTTAAATTCAAACAAAATCTAAACAAACATCAATCAAACTCAAATCAAACATAATCATAACCGAATAAATCAAAAAAGCAAGTTGACAAAGACAAACAAAAGAAAATAGAATTTCATAGGTTGCCTCTCATGCAGCGCTTCTTTTAATATCAGTAGCTTGACGCTCTTCCTTGGAAACTCAGCCAGGATCAATTATAAACGGCTGACTTCCACTTTTTTCCTTCAACATTGGTTATCTAGATTATAAGTAAACTACAAATTGTAAAAAAATCAAAAGGACAATATGGATAACGTTATGAAAACCAATTAAGCTCAATAATGTTTTTTTCCAAGGGAACTATCAACATAACATGGAATAACAAAACTCCCTGAATCTTCCATTGAATCTAACAGTTTGTACTGTACGAAGGTGGGTTATTCTCTTTCTTCCTTAATCACCTTCGTCTCCTCTCCTTCTTCTACTTCTCAAACAAAGACTTTCATAGCTTCTTCAAACTCAATGTTTGTTGTCATCTTTTCTTTATCCTTTTGTTCTTTAGAAGATTCGAGCACATCAATTATCTTGAATAAGCTACTATCCTTCGGATTAAATATATCATTCAAGTTAAATGTCACTTGATCATAATTAATCCAAAAGATAAAGTTCTTTTCATAGACATCTACCTAAGATTTTTCAAATTTCACATATGGTATATCAAGAATTGGTGAATAATAAGGAGGTTTTTCATCCTTTTCTTCATACTCTTTCTTGATTTCTTGGTCTTCTATAAAGTAAGGTTCAGCATGGTCTTCCATTGGTTCTTCTTATTCTTCCCCATTTCTAAGTATGATAGCCTCATATTGCTTTCGTTGATATAATTCCATATTGCTCAGAGAGTCTTCTACACTTCTCTTACAAAATTCACAGGAAACCTATGTTACTTGAATCTCCAGGATGTGAATAAAAGTGGCATGATTTTTTAAAACTTGATCAAATTTCTTTTCCATTCTCTTCTGACTTTCCTCCTAACTGGAAAACATCTTCTTCTGGTTCTCTTCCATATCTATTAGCTTTTTCATGATTTTGTTGAATTTGGTCTCCCATGAACTGAACTTGTCTTCATAAAATTCAAATAGGGCTTGACGTCCTATATGAGTACTTGCATTGTTAGACCAATAAAAATCTGGGTGGTTCTGTCACCCCAAAGTGTATGTGTTTCAATAAGGATCAGTACTTCCCCAACCATACTGCACCTCACTGTAATTTACAAAAGTCCCTTGCTCCCTATAATAACTATCTTCCATCATTATTCTTTCAATTTCTTCTCAGCAACTAGCTCTTTACATGTCGAAATCCTCATTCTAAAATGTCTTGATGTGTCTTGTGGTATCAGATAGTTCCTTGTTACCAAATTCTGTCGATCTTTACGTACTCATTGTGTTCATGCACCTGTAAATACACAAGGAAAAGTATAAAAAAAACTCTTAAATCAAATTAATCTAAACTAAACAAGAAGCGGCACCAAAAACTTGTTAAGTGAATTATGCAAAACAATCTACTCTTTTTATTCTCAAAACTGCAAGTATATAGGTTGTGACTTGTAGTTAGAAAGTGAATATCGATCCCATAGGGATTGATGCCTAGACACCAATTAATTCAAATCAAACTTTGTTTAAGAAACAAAATTGTTTAAGGGAAATAATCTGGAAAATTAAATTAAAATTTAAAACCTAACAATGAACAATAGACAATACCAAAATGAAGAAAATCATAATTCAAGAATTTAATTACTAGAGATCACTTTCTCCCTATTTTGTCTCCCTCCTATTTTATTAATCAAATCGTGTCTCACCTAAAATGTCCAATTGTATTGACTACCCTCTCTCAAGGTGTAATTAATTGTCCCTATTCAAATTAAATGAAGTTAATTGAACGATCTCTCAACCTACCCAATCATTCTACTAATTTAACTAGTTATTAAGTTATCTTATGGGTGATCAATTGAATTAGCCGAGATCTCTCTTTTAACTAATCAATTAACGTAATGATTGTAAGTCTATAGGTTGCTAACTCTCATTGTACAATCCTACACAAATAACGTTAATACCTCTCTCGATTTATTGCAAGATATAAATATAATCAACAATCATTAAAATCAACTTTCATTCAATTCGATAAAATAGGAGTTTAACAAAATAGTTCAAAAGTAATCTCTAAAACTAAATTAGCCACTCATGGACTCCATAACATCATGAACACTTAAGTATACCATCTTACAAAGATTAGAAGATATAAAACACAGAAAATTAAATAAAAAACTCCTCTTCTTTGCCAAAATATGAATATTTTGATGTTGATGTGCTATTTTCTCAGTTGTTGTTGACATTCCTCGAATCTTCACCTTCCTCAAAACTTGTATTCTTCACTCAAGGAGGCTCTTTTCTATAGAGGGTTTTCGTCCTCTCTCATCTATGGAGGCTTAATATGTTTTATAGTTTAGAAACCCTAAAGTTTAATTAACCCTGCAAAGTGTCTCGGATTAAACTTCCCACAATTATAGGAATTGGCATGATTCCTACGATCATGGGATTTTTCAATAAAAAGTTCCCTCTTCTCTTCTCCTCTTTGATCTCTAGCTTAATCTTCAAGTTGGTCAATCTTCATTCCTACATAAAAATAATCAATTCTTACCCTAAATTAACACCAAACATGAAATAACAACAATAAAGATCAAACTAAATAAAAACATTCAAAATGAATCCTAAATTACAACAATAATCAACTATTATACAAGAAACACATGTCAAATACTTAGAAAAATATAAACTAATGTACAAATATCACTTGGTTCCATTGCAATTATGCTTTGCACCTTTGTCACAAGCCTCGTTGAACCTTGGGATACTCACTAGAAAGTTTTTGAATCGAAAAAGATGGTGTTTGAACCCTATTTGGAATAAGTTGTCTACTACAGGGGATATAGTCTAAAAGAGAGGCTTTTTAAAGGCAGTTATGATGTTAGGGAAGGTCTTGAGCCATATGTCATTTACTAGGGCTCGATCTAACTTCTTCCTGATATGCCACTCTGATTGTTGTTTGTTAGACCAGGTATAGGAATGTCTCACATACTTTAGATATGTCACTACTATCTCTTCAACCATTTCTTTCAAGTTAGCTTTATAGTTTTTTAAATTGCAATTCCCTTGTGCCTCTGATGGGTATAATATGGAATTAAATTCTCCACATATTAACTAAGATGTGGATACCAAATTGCTGAGGGATTTAAGGTTGTTCCATAGTTCCTTCCTCTGGAACCGAAAATTACTGGCATAGATGAATGAAACCTTAATCTGTGTGTTTCCCGTCAAAAAAGATAACTTTAAATGCCTAACTTGTTCATTTGAATATAGGAGATGTAGCTTAAGTTCATTCTCCCTATAGCAAATAATTATTCTACCAAAAACATGATGATGGTGGTTAATTATCATGTTCCAGTGGGATCTAAAAACATCCAATTTGGCCATATTTTCCTTTTTGACTTTGGTTTCTAGTAATCCAATGATGAGAGGTTTCTCCCTTAAAACAAAGTCCCTTAAACTTTAATGGGACAATTTACTCATCGTACATTCTGTGCTATAATGGTTATGGTAAAAAGGTTTGACTTATGGAGCCTTTCCCTTTACCCCTCTTGGATCCCCTTCTCTCCATTGTATGAAATTATGTAGTTCCTATACATTCTCTAGGTGCAGTATAACTTTTAGGTGTTTCAAGGATATGATATTGCTGACTTACCATAGATTCTCCTTCCACTTCTAGATTATTGACTAAAGTAGCTTAATCTTCCTTTTATTTTCATTTGAGAAATAAGTGTTGTATTTTCTATTTGTGGTAATTCCTTCTCTATGTTGCATTTTACACTGAGCTCTTTAAAACCTTACTTATTATTAATTTGGTTGTTTTCTACTAGCTCACTAATCTATTTGTCCTTATCCTCATATGGTTTATTCTCATCTGTTATCAGTACTATTGCCTCCTTAGATATCATGGAAAGAAGGGTATCTGATGATTCCAAATGTGATGTTGCTTCGGCTGTCTCCATATGATCCTGATAACTCCCTGTTTTGAAGTTTCTACCCATGACCTTCCAAATCTTAGTTGGATAAGTGGAAGGTGGTTTCCAATGATAAGAATTTTTAACTATGTCTTCTCTTAGTGTATCTTCCTCTCCTAATCTCATTATTGAAATTTATTTAGGGAATTTTTTGGAAGTGTCCACACTGATACATATCTTAGCATAACCTACACGTTTCTTTTTTGTTGTATGATTATCCACGCATAGTGGTCTTCCGATCTAGCTGGCTAATGCTCTAAGCCCTTAAGTAATCCAATACTCAAGTGGTATGTTATGGAAGTTAATCCACAGAGGGATATTTTAGATCTTGAGATTTTAAGGTCTAAATGTGGCTGCCAAGTTTGAAGGAAGATAGGATGGCTGCTAAGATGCCATGGACCTTTCTCCATTATCTTCTTGGTTTAAAAGAAAATTTGGATAATATAAAATTCTCTTCAAAGAGCAAAACATCTATCAAGCCTCTAGACTTCCATACCTTGTTAACCCATTGAGAGACTAGTTGGCAGGGTGGTCTTCTACCACAGAAGAACCTTGCCATGGTTACTTCCCAAGTCCTTGCACCTTCCTTCAAGACTTCCAGATTTGGGTAAACCACCTTTCTACCTCCCATATCTTTTAGTGGTAAGTAGGATAAAGATACTGGAGTTTCTTCACCAACTACTTACTTCAAAGATCTCATAGGAGCATCTGATGGAGAGGGCATTTCTAGGTGTGGAGATGAAGGTTTGAGGATGGATGGGAGCAAATGTGGGAATTTAGGTAAGGAAGGAGTTTGAGTATCAGCCATTGTGTATTTTTTTTCTTAGGAAAGTTTTAGCTTTTGGTTGTATTTTCTCATTACTAAAGAGAGCTTAAGAAGGAAAGATTGTAGGCTAGAGAGAAGTAGTTATTTATAAGAAGTCTATTTTATCCCTAGTTTTACTACTAAAAATCGGTGAAGGAGGAATGAAGAAGCAGGAAGTTGAAAAGATGGTTTTCAGTGTAAGGAGATGTAGCAATGTTCTGTTAGATTATACTGGATTTCTCCAATATTACAAGACTGTAGGTTGAAGGCTATGGTTTCTGAGATGTCCTGGTTTCTGGAAAAAAGATTATGGGAAGAGTTCAAAGGAAGGGAAAAGAAGAAATGATGTTACTACTTAGATAGGTTGTTAATTGAGAAATTGCAATATCCATAATCTGATTAAGGTTTATAAATTAGGGTTAATGGTTATAACTCAAGAGAGAGTAATAAACCCTAGGATCTCTAAAATCAATAATCCAATAATTCATAATCAATTAGGTTAGCATTAAAGATAGGTAAAATTACCTTTCTCTCAATTGATAGCTCCTTAGGTTGATTTTTGAGTGTGCGTTGAAGCTAAATTGTTAATATTTTCGTGATTGTTTCTTAAATTGATTTGATTGATTGAATTGAATTCTTGTTTTACTTTTGTTACATTTTGAATTTATGTGATTGTTTTGGCCTTAGATTTTAGGATTAGATTATCCCTCCTTGTGAGATCGACATCTTAGTTACTACATGAATGACCTGTGTGCTTGCGGATTATCGATGTTAATTAATTAAAACTTACGCATATCGAAATAACTTGATTAGTACTACTAAAGGAGTAAAAGAAGCTATTTAGCTCTGAGGTTTGGTGAAAGAGCTTGATCTACAACAAGATGTCCTTACTGTCTTCGTGATAGTCAAAGTGTTATACACCTCACAAGAAATAGTAAGTATCACTTTAAAATGAAGCATATTGATGTTCGACACCACTTCATTTGGGATATTGTTGAAGCATATGAGGTTATTATTGAGAAGGTTCACACCATTGATAACCCCGCTGACATGTTGACTAAGCCACTACCTATTGCTAAGTTCAATCATTGCCTAAACTTAGCTAGTATTCTTGATACTTGAGCGCCCTTCGGGGCTTACAACAAAGAGAGCTCCTAATTTCGATCTTGTTTCAAGGTGGAGATTTGTTGGAATAATGACCCAAGCCTTCAAGATTCCTACTATGTATAGGTTTTTTTTCTTTTTTAACATTATTTCCAAATTCCTACTTTGTATAAGTTTCCTATCCTAGGTTTATACTACTATATAAACACCCCCTTAGGGGTCCTTTGTAAAATCGTATTGGTGTAGTCTTCATTAGTCTTAGGGATTGAGAGACAGAGAGAGAGAGAAAAATAGTTGTAATTTTCTCCTTGACATAATGCATATTTTCGAGCTCTCTTTGCCTTATAGGTTTTTCTCCCAGTACTAGAGTTTCCCATGTAAAAATTCTTTCTGTCCTTACACTATTTTTTCTTTGTTTACTTGATTGATTATATTGCTTCCGCGACTACTAACACAATAATCTTCACCCTAATCGATCTCCCTTTTTCTCCATAAAGACAAATGAGTTTAAACATCAAGAGGATAACTCAAGAAATACACTTTTAACTCATTTTAGCTTTTATGCTTCCAACTTGTACCTAAAACCAAACATGAACCAAAATGTGTATATTAATCATTTCATAGCATCAATCACTTATGAAATAAATGAATAACCAATTAAGCACATATCAAGTTCCTGCACACTTAGCTTTTGACCGTCCTTAGGCAAAACAATAAAATCAAAGTCACAAATTAATACACTTTTACATTTTCCATATTTCCCAAGAATAAATAGTCATCAAAACCATTGCAAAAAATAACATTAAATTCCTCTACTTTGATTAATCAATAACCATTCCTTTCAGAAACTAAGCAATCTAAGGGTAGACTTTGTCAAAATGTGTTTAAGAATAAGATAGATCTATAGGTACACTCAAACACGATTTATGATTAATACATTCCATGACTTTGCATATCATTTTAGTTCTCCACCACTAGGATTTACATGTATAATCATGAATTAAAAGACTTTTTAAGCCTATAATATCGGCAAAGGTTAAGATGAGATGTATTTGGATAGTGTAGTGAAAAATCCATCAAAGCTAGTGAAACAAGAAAAACATTTAATGTAATATTAAGTGTAAAAATAACGTTCACCTAAAACTGGGTACCATCATCTATGATTAATGCAAAAACTATATTTCAGAACTTAAATTTAAGCTTTCACATTATAAACCATGGGAAGCACAAAGAATTAGAAAGAATCATTTAAAAAAATCAATGATCAATAATACATTATAACCATAAGGAGTGATCCTTCAAAAACAACATCTCCCTCATTCACATCATAAGCAAATCACCCTTTCCATATAACTTTAGGAAGAAAGACTAATCATGAATAACTTTGAAACACAAATGCATTTGATAATTTTATTTAAACATATTTTTCTTTCTTATTTTCTTTTTTTACTTTTATTTTTCTTTTTCATTTCTTTTTCATTTTCATTTTATTGTTTTTATAAAATTGAGAGAAGCTACATCAACATCGGAATTCAATGATAAGAGATAAAACGGCATTCCAACAATTATAACCAACCTACATATATGACACCCCTACACTTATATTCTTGTGGTTCCATAAACATCAAAAATCATAATGCTTCACTAGCTTTAAGGCTTGGGTAGGACATTTGGTTAGGTTTAAGGCATATAATGTGGTTAGCATATAAAGAAAAAGTACATAAAGCTCAAGAGGGCTTATCAAAAGGAAAAATCATATCGATAGGTAGGCTATTTGGCTAATGTACCTTATGAAACAAAGAATACCTATATCATTTTCATGTTAATGTATGTGATAAAAATGAGGTCTCAAATAGAAAATCAAAGCAAAGTTAGGATGTTATGAAGGTCATAAATAAACAAAATGAGACTGATATGGATGTGTTAGTATATAAAGGCTTAAAATCTCAGTGGCTTGTGTCTACCCATTATTTATTACTTTTATAAAGAAAATGTATATTGACTCATCATAAAAGTAAAAGTACATGCTCAAGTTTCTATGAAGTTTTCTACTTGATTCACTCTCTAATTATGACTATGTAGTCCTAAAAGCAATAGAAAAAGAGAAAATATTTATTTGTTTGATTGATTTTTAAAAATACCTAAGAAAAACACATATGTAAAAAAAATCTTAAAAACGTAATAAAAACTAAGATCCCCACCCCTATACTTAACAATGTAACATCATGTAATAAAGGGAGCATTTAACAGAAACAACAAATGTGAGAATGTAAATGAAAAGGAACAAACTTCCCTTAAGTTACCTCTCAAATTGTGCCTTTTCTTTATGTCATTAGCTCGACTCCATGTTTTCCCCATCAAGTGATGCCATTTATGTCTTTAAGCAACACCACTTACACATTCTCTGTTTGGAAGCCTTCATAGTACAAATTCAGGTGATGAACATTCACTTTAAATTTCTTTTCTATTTTCAAACTTTGTACCTCTACTACACTAAAAGGAAAGATATGAGATACAACAAATAGACCAACCTAACAAGAGCATAACTTACTTAGGAATAATTTAAGTCTGAAGTGATAGAGAAGCTCTTTCTGGCCCCACAATGAAGCTTTTCCTTGAGATCATTTTGTCATGGAAAGCTTTGGTATTCTCCTTCACAAAAAAATGAGAGTTTATGGAATTTGATATTTACAGTACAAGTTACCAGACCATTAGCACCTGCCGTATGACTTATAAAAGATGTATACATCCTTGAATAATGAGGGTCAGTAAAAACAACTCTCTATAAATTTATAGATGGTCCTCTTTACTCGAAGTGTACTATGCATGCATACAAATGACAGAAGGATGAGAATGAAGGTGTCTTGCTCTTAGGCCCACACCTTCTTATAACTTGATCTGCACAGTGCCTCCATAGATATGAATCATCCTAAACATAGTACTTAGCGTCATTCTTCAATTTATCCCTCTGAGCCTTTGAAACTAAAAAATTCACAATATTTGACGCGTTGCACAATCTAAATGGCATCCTTCGATAAATAAATATACCAAATGGGCATATAAAGGTGGTCTTTTCTTGATCTTGTGGTGCAACTGAGATCTGAAGATACTTGCAAAACCATCTAGAAAATATTAATACTCATATCCAGTCAATCTTTCAAGCATTTGATTAATAAAGGAAGGGGAAAATGGTCTTTACGAGTTTTAGATTCAATTTTCTATTTTCCATACATACTTGCCCTCTAGTTTGCATGTGAGTGAGAACCATCTCACCTTCCTAATTAGCCACTATCATGATTCTAGATTTCTTTAGAACTAACTGAACCAGACTTACCCACTCACTGTTGGAGATTGGCTAAATGACCCCAGTGTGAGAAGCTTCAACACTTCCTTCTTCACTACTTCCATCATTAGAGGATTAAACCTACATTGTGCCTGCTTAGTAGACTTGGCAGCCTCCTCCAACAAAATGCAATGGAGGCATATAGAAGGGCTTATTCCTTAAATATTTGCAATTGTCCATCTAATGGCTTTCTTATTCTCTTTTAATATTCGAACTAACTTTTCCTCTTGATCAAAAGTCAACAATATCGAAATAATGACCGGTTAGGTTTGCTTATCTCCCAAATATGCATAATTTAAATAGGCAAGTAGTGGCTTCAACTCCTTACCAGGTACGTGGACATTAAAAGTTAACAACCTTTAGTAAGATTTAGGTAACTATATGGAAGCCAGTTCATACCTTGTGGGAGAGGTATCCAATGACTATAAGGAAGTTGCCATCTCAATCAACTCTTCTTCCCACTCAACATCATCATTAGCTTCTGTTTCCAAGTGCTTGGTCAAGATTGCGTCTAATTGATCCTTGTAACTTAGTTTAAACATTTCCTGCATTAGGAGATCAAACACACAAATAGTGAAAACAGAATGATCATCTTGAGGATGGTTTATTGCATAAAAAATGTTAAAATGAATTACTTCCCCATCAAATTCCATTATGAGGGTGCCATCATGAACATATACCTTAGTTTAGGTCGTATTAAGTAATGATCTCCTAAGTAAGATAGGTATTACATTATACAAGATTTCATCATTCATATCAACTACATAAAAATCTGCAGGGAACACCAACTTATTTACTTGCCCCAATTCATCCTTAACTACAGTTAAAGAAATATTAAAGCTTTCAAATTTTCAAGTTCCAAACAATCAAGTAATGTAAATAACCTTCAGGGTTTAAAACAATAAAAAGGCTTAAAAGAAAAATAAGATAAAGGTTAATAATTTGGGTACAATTAATAAAAAAGGCTAAGGCTCAACTTGGTTATTCCTAAAGGATAAATTATAGTAAGGTAATTATCAAATAATAGGTTAAAACAAATTGTTGGGTCTAAATGCCTTTATCACTTAAACGCTTCTAATTTAACAAATATGGTCTCAATATACATATAAAAGCAAGTTCTAGAATTATTCGACTATGTATGATAACACACACAAAAGTATTAAAATAGCTGGATTTTTTTTGAAAATTTTGCTCCTTAGGGTCAAAAGCTAACGAAAAAATGGTTATATAAGTGTAAATATTATGCACTTTCATTCAAATGACTCACAAAAATAATTTTATTCTAACTATTATCCTTTTGTGTACTAAGTCAAATCAATATTCAATAATGAATTCAAGTATCTAAGGATATATTTCAATTAATTCAAGATATCAATTCATAAATTCTAATAACAAATATTATAATATGCTTATGAAAATCATAATCCCCTTCCCTACACTTAATATCGTACATTGTCTTCAATGCACATAATATAAGCATATATTTTATAAGGGAGAAAGTATCACTTGGTACTTCCCTGAGTAATATAATTTTTTGATTATGATTTTCATCATTTTGGGACTATTGATCCAATTTGATATACTACTTCCTTACAAGATATAAAGAAAAAAGGGATAAAAAGAAATAAAATAAAAATATGAAAATATGAAATATGAAATAAAAATAATATAAAATGTAAAATAAAACCTATCCTAATTCATGAGTTGGCTCCCATGCAACTTTTGTTTAAAGTCGTTAGTTCGATGTACCTTGCACATTAACCTCATCTTGGTTCTATAATTTGTGGCTTACTTCTACCCTTTTCTCCATAAAGCAGTTTCTTAACTTGAGAGTAAGCCATATGTTGAAAGATAATAGCAAGAGAATAATTTATCAAAATAATAAATTCAAGATATGAGTTCATAAATTCTAAAAACAAAGATTATAGTATGCTTAAGAAAATCATAATCCCCTGCCCCACACTTAAAATCATACATTTTCCTCAATGTACAAAATATAAGGTGGAAATTACAAAACGTGTGAAATTACATCTTCGAAGAATGGAGCTCAAACTAATAAAGAAAGTACACAGATGGATATATCTAACAATATCATAATCTAGATGTTGAATTGTATTTAATAGCATTGGACAAGAGTAAATGATTAGTATTAATCATGATAGTTATCCTTAGTTTGAGCCATAAAGAGTTCCAACTGTATATATTGAACTCCCCAACCTTACCAAAGATTTTGATTTAAACTTTCAAATTTCAAACAATCAGGTAATGTAAATAACCTTCACGATTCAAAACAATAAAAAGACTTCAAAAGAAAAAGTATAAAGGTTAATAATTGGGTTACAATCAATAATAAAGGCTAAGCCTCAACTTGGTTATTCATGAAGGATAAATTATCGTAAATAATTACCAAAAAAAAGGTTAAAACAAATTGTTGAATCTAAATGTCTTTATCAATTAAATGCTTGTAATTTAATAAATATGGTCTCAATATGCATAATAAAAGAAAGTTTTATAATTATTCAACTATGCATGATAACTCACATGAAAGAATTAAAAGAGCAGAAATTTTTTTGAAAATTTCCTCCTTAAGTTCAAAAGCTCACAAAAAAGATGGTTTTATGTGTGTAAATAATGTGCAGTTTTATTCAATTTGACTATCTTAATGATTATTAAAAAATGACTTGTAAAAGCAATTTTATTATAGCTATCATCTTTTTACATATTAATTTAAATCAATATTCAATAATGGATGCAAGTCTTTATGGACAATTTTCAATTAATTCAAGATATCAGTTCATAAATTCTATTAACAAAGATTATAATAAGCTTAAGAAAATCATAATCCCCTTCCCTACACATTTACGTCAATGTACAGAATTTAAGCATATATATTATAAGTGAGAATGTGACGTTTGGTACTTCCTTGAGTAATACTATTTTTTTATTATGATTTTCATGATTTTGGGACTATTGATCTAAATTGATGTACTACTCCCTTGAAAGAGATAAAGAAAAAGAGATGAAAAGAAATAAAATAAAGTCAAATAAAAATATGAAATATGAAAACAGAAATAACATAAAATTTAAAATAAAACCTATCCTAATTCATGTGTTGCCTCCCATGCAACTTTTGTTTAATGTCGATTGCTCAACATACCTTGCACATTACCCTCATCTTGGGTTTGTAATTTGTGACTTACGTCTACCCTTTTCTTTACAAAGCAGTTTATAGCTTGTAAGTAAACTACATGTTAAAAGATAATAGTAAGAGAATAATTTATCAAATTAATAAATCTTATCAACTACATTATTACCCCTTTTAATGACAAACTGTTAATAAAATGAGAGATAATGAAACTCCCTAAATCTTTTGTTGACACAAGCAGTTTGTCACGGAGGAAGTGAGAACCCTCCATACTTGAGATGACTACTAATGCTTTATCAATTGCTTTCTTATTTAATTCCTCTACTAGTTCTTCCTCAACCACTTTTGTCCAATCTTCTTCTTTCTCTTCCTGAGCAAAAGTTTCTCACTCTGTCTTCTTTTTCAATTATCATTTGCCACTCCTCCACTTCCTCTCCTCAGATGGAGCCTTCTTCTTCTTCTAGAAACTCTTTTGAAATGTCACTTTATTTATTAAGTCAACCTTTATCTTTTCTTTACTCTGCTGCATTAATAAATTCAAATAATAGTTTGTGTAATGCTAAAAATATTCAGAAGAGGAATCTTTCTTTTTTTGGGTGAAAGAGGCGAGCTGAGCCCGAAAGAATAAGAGAACAAAAGTGGAGACCTACAAAGCACAAAAACGGGGCATGGTGACCCCTATAACATCCCTAAAAAACAACGCTTCAAGACCCAAAGGGCACGAAGCAAACTGGTGGGTACCAAGAAGAGGGTGAGGGCATGGTTAGCTAACCAATCAGCACACTGGTTAGCTTCCCTGTACGAGTGAGAGATATAAACCACCCAGTCCAAGCGAAGAAGGGCTCTTATGTCCCTATACAGAGCAACATTGGACTCCTGTAAACCTGATCCAGATCTAAGTTTGTCGGTAATTAAGGCATTATCGGTTTCAAGCTGAACTCGTCAGAAGCCTCCCTCCCATACAAATTGAAGACCTAACTTGATAGCCCATAGCTCCACAGTCGTCGAGGTCACGATACCAATATGGTGGACAAAGCCAGATGGCCACTTACCCTCTTCGTGGCGTATAAGACCACCCGCTCCCGCAATGCCTGGATTCCCTTTAGAAGCCCCGTCTATGTTCAACTTCACCCAACCCTGTTCGGGAGGCTGCCAACTGATAAGCATCCATTCCTTGTCTTTAGCCAGCTCAGGGGCAGCCTTGTCTGTTTGGGAGGCTTAGCTGCACAACCATGCGTATTCCCAAATATGTGCAGCGTATGAGGACATTCGAACAAAGCTGGCATCAAAAAGGGACTGGTTGCGCCATTGCCAAAGTTTCCAGCAACCCACTGCAAATAAAGTCTCCCATAGAATTAAGTCGTAAGCATGGGTCAGCCTGGAGAGATTCCGAATTAACCAGTCTTCCCATTCAGGTGAGATAAATGCCACCCATTCAGACCCTGGTACCAGTTGCTTCCAGACCTCCCGAGTGACTTGACAATCCCGAAGCACATGGAGGATACTCTCATCCGTATCGCGATAGATAGAACACAAACTCCTCTCGACCAGGCCCTTGTACAGCAGCTCCAATCTAGTAAGAAGTCTGCCATATCCCATAAGCCACAAGAAACTACGTATATGTTGCGGCCCCCTCCATCTCCAAATAAGTTTCCATAGAGTCTTTTCTACAGATACACACTCCCCGGCGAGTAAAGTATAGGCAGATTTTACAATGAAATGCCCACTCGGTGTCAGGCTTCACTTTGGTTTGTCCGCGCCTCTCGCCATACTCGGTCCTGGGATGGACGCCACTTGCATTAACAAAGAAGTTGGAAATAGGTTAGAGAAAGACTCGCAATGCCAAGTCCCCTCCTCGCCATATTCGTTCACCGTGCCCGCCAAGTCCAGACCTGTTAATAGACCACGCACCCAGGAAAGCAGAGTCGCTCCCTGCCCAAGCCAATTGTCCGTCTAGAAGCAGACTGAATTTCCATTCCCTATGGACCAACACAACCTCTCTGAGACCTTTGGCCAAACTTCATAGAGGGCTCGCCATAATCTAGACGGATTCCTAGCCACCTCAAACTTAGGCGCAGATGACCAGCCAATACCATATTTAGCCTACATCACCTTGGATCCTAAAGAGGCAGGATCTGTAATAAGGCTCCATCACACCTTTGCCAAGAAGGCGTCATTCCGAACCTGCAATCTGCATACTCCAATCCCACCACTTACATAAGGTTGGGTGAGTTTATCCCAGCTGAGCAAATGTATTTTTCACCTCTACAGATTTAAACCCCAAATGTGTTAGTAGTGTGCCCTAGGCCAATGGATATTTGTGATTCATGTATTAACATTATGACTTATTAATAATATATTATGAGATATTCCTTTTGTATATACATGCATGTCGTTTATGTAATGTGATTTACGTTCTATGAAT
>JANZXR010000004.1:19326640-19345282 GCA_027575705.1 Erythroxylum echinodendron
GTAGATGGGATTTGTACCTCTCTTAAATGAGAGAGATATCATTTGGGCCTCTTGACAAGTATGACTGAAGAAATGCACGGCCGTGCTCAAATGAATTGATGAGTACTAGGAGTTTCATACCTAGTTAAAGAGTAACAACTAAAAATTTAATACCTAAATAAATTTGAGATAGATACAAATAAAAATAAATTTGGTTAGTTTTTGGAGTTTTTAAGCAATTACATATTAATATACCTTTTATTAAAGATCTTTAGCAAATACCAAAGAATGTTAATTACTTAAAGATCTACTTTTTAATAAGAAGAAGCTTGGGAAACTTTTTATGATGACATTAAGTGAAAAGTGCTCTACTGTCTTGAAAATAAGCTACATTAAAAACTCAAGAATCGAGGGAGTTTTACTACCCCTTATAATATTGGTAGTTTTTCATTTAAAGGGCATTAATAGACCAAATGGTGAATATTAATTTGTAGCCTTATAACATGTTTAATAAGTCAATGTTGGGTGAACATAAACCAAGTAAGATGAATATTCAATAAGAAAGTAGATTAGTTAAGAATCCTAGGGGCATTATAGAAGATATTTTGGTTAAGTTTGATAAGTTCATCTTTTATGTTGATATCATGGTTTTGGATACGAAGGATGATTTAGAGGTTACCTAGATTATAAGTGACCTTTTTTAGCTAGTTCTAAGGCTATGATTGAAATACATGATGGAAATTTAATACTAAGGATAAGGGACAAACAAATAGCTTTTAAGATATCTGAAGTCATAAGACATCCCTACATAGATGATACTATAGATGATAATTTTCTCTATATAGACGTGATTGACAACAAGGTGTCTTATTTTATGTAAGAAATGATCACAAAGTATCCATTGGGAACTTGTATCATGTAAGGAGAAAAAGGGAAGATATCCTTATTTTAGTAGAGCACGTGACACATTTGGAATCTAACAAGCTTAAGAGAGGGATGAGAAATGTTAAGAGATTAAGAGATAAAAGAATAGGAGAATCAAGCCTTCATTTGAGGAGACGTTAAGGTGAAGAGCTTGAATAAGAAGTCCAACTAAAAGACTTATAAAGAAGAGTTAGCTAGGAGGACACCCAAAGATTTAAGTGTTTTCATTTTAGCGAAGTAGCTTTAGGATCATCAACATTATTTTTAGCATGTGTTTACATGATTTAATGTTTGATTTTAGATAAAATCTATTTTACTTAATGGATTAAAGAATGTTTCAAATTTAATTTATTAATTAAATCATAATACACACTCTAGTTTATACTTCTTAGACTTCAGCTATAGAGACTTTCATTGTCAGGGGAGTGCCAATTATTATACTATACTTTTCTATCCATTTGTTTTCTAGGTTTTCGTTGATTTTATAATTTATGTACATTAAGGACAATATACAACTCGAATATTACGGAGGAAATTTACTCTTACTAATGCTTACCAATTTTGTTATATTTAGCTTAATAGAGAATAATTATAGGAAGTCTTTTAACTTTGGAATAATATTGATGGAGATAATTCATGATAAGTTTAGTTACTATTGTGATTTTAATTGTTTAGATAAGTAGTTATAAACATTTATGATTAAGTTTATTGTTATTTGTTTAATTAGTTTGGAAAATGGATATTTTATTTGAACTGTGACACATTTTGTATAATTTGGATATATAATTTAGATAGGAGTAGATTCTGTTTAAGCCTTTTTAGCTTCTTACTAGAAAAAGAAAACAATGTATCAAAAAGTGAGCATTAAATAAATTCATGTCACTGGCTTCAAACCAAGTAAAAAGTTTGAAATTAAAGTGTGGTGTTAGTAGCCATTTGAAAAAGTAACCTAATTAACTAAGACTATATATGATAAGGAATTTACCCTTGCATCAAAAGGTTATATAGCATTCCAAATAATTCTTAAAATGCTCATATACAAATCTAAAGTCATTGTTTGCTTTTCTTTAAATTAGGATTAGAAGAATCTTTGAAAGTTCAAGCATCTTGTGTATATTCACTTTATTCATTAGGTTGAAAATTTTCAATTAAGTTAAAATTTAAAGGATTATGGAGTTAAATTGAATTGATTTATGATGATGATGTAGATAAATGCTTGATAATTTATGAACTTCATAATTGGATGAATAGTGGAGAGGCTCATCTAATATGATTGATTTGTTATATTCTTTCCTAGGTTGCTATATATTTAAGTTAATAATGATATAATTAATTTGCTTGAGGATAAGAAAATACTTAAGTGTGGGTGAATTTGATATATGATAATTACGTTATATTTTTAGCATGATATAAGAGCAATTTTACTTATGTTTAGATTATTTCTAAGTTTTATATTACTTAAAATGGATTATATTTTATTTATAAAACATGTTTAATCCCCTTAATGAATCAGGTAAATTTAAAGTCAAGTTAAAGAATATTTTACATAATGTTAGAGAAGTATGGGTCAAACAAGGACTTATGTTCTCATAATATGGGACTAATAAGGGAATTTTCCTTTCATGTGTCTACCTTGATGCATTATACTTTTAAAGAAATATTACATGAACAGATGTGGGTTAAAGAGGGAACTATATTGACAAAGTGAGCAGCATATTGCCTTTAGTTCTCTTTCTATTTAAATTATTGAATCTTTGGTGATTGGTAACTTAAGGGAATCTTCAAATTATCAATGTTTCCATAATATGGATTAGCATACATATAATATAATTGCACATAAACATTTTTTTGGTATTTAACTACCTCCTTTATAAGTTCTTAAAGTTATGGTGCATAAGTAACCTCTTCCATAATAGTAACAACTTAGCTAGGTTCTTGCAACACTTTAGCTTTTCTAATTCTCTACTAAATTTTTATGGTGATTGATTGATATATGCTTAATTGATTATACATTTATTCCACAATACTTAGTTTTTAATGAGATGAAATACTTAAGACACTCACTTTAGTTCATATTTGATTTTAGATACAATTCTGAAGCAGAAAAGCTAAAGTGAATCGAAAGCGCAATATTTGAGCCGTCTTCTTAAGATTCACACTTACTTATCTTCATAGAGCAAGAAAAAGAATGATTAGATCAAGGGGAGATAAGAAAATGAATAAAGATGATGAATATATGTTAAAAACATAAAGAGGAAGAATGCAAAAAGTGACTCACGGACGGCATCAATTTGTCATAGTAGTGAGACAACTCTCACGTTCATGACACAACTTGCATGGTGTCTCATGTTCATAAGACTCATACTCATGGTCGTGAGAATTGTCAAGCTCACCCAAATCCTAATTTTTTAGTATAAAAACATCATTTTGTGTCTATAGAAGGAATGTTTCATTAGGGCTTTTGTTTTTAGGGTGTGAGCTCTCAGTTTTGAAGAAGAAAGGCGGCAAAGCTCCATCCCTTTGGAGACCCATGGTGGGCTAGCTTCTCGAAGCTAATTCGAAGGTTATCTCGATGCCGAAGAACCTAGTTAAGCATTTCTCTCATTGTTTGTTGTTCTTTCTTTTAGGGATGATTATATTATCCTATATTTAATGTTTGGATGTTGTCTAAGAATGATTGAATGCTCTATTTGATTGTTTTTATGTAAGAATCCATTGTTAGAATCTTCAATATAATTTGTAATTGTTATTTTAATATTCACTTGTGGCAACTAATTGTTTGTAATCATTAGGGGTAACATAATCTAGGTTAAATGAACCGAACTTGTATGGTTGTTGCCTTGATTAATCTATTTTCTTAACTCGTAATAAGGCTGTCTAATTAAATATAGAGAGCTTTTTCAAAGTTGTTCGATATTTAGGTTTAATTAACAAGCTCTTCTTAATTAAACACAACCTAAGGGAAAGTTGGGGTTAACAGAGCTTATTGTTAGCCTACGATTAATAGTTTCTAAGAGAGATAAGAGAACAATAATTCAACGAAGTTTGTTTAATTGAGTGTAGGCTGAGATAAAACTGATAGTCGAGTCCCTAACGAATTCATCACTTTCATCATTTTTTGAATGTTTTCTTTAATTTGTTTTTATTAGTTTAGTTTTATTTTAATTTGTTATTTGAAAAGAAAACCAACCACCCCCCCCCCCAAAAAAAAAAAAAAACTAAACATCGATTCTTTTCATAACAAAAGCTTTACATTGATTTAATTTAGCACTAGTTTGAGGGTCATTTACCTTCATTTTCTCCTTTCTTTGTAACTTATTCATAACATAAACCATTTGGTTGCCTTTCTCCTTGATCAAAGTCACCAGATTTTCTAAGATATTTGCCATGTTTGTGACTTTTTCTTACAAGGATGCAATCCTTGTCATCATAACCACTTTGAAAGTCATAGCAACAAATTTACGGAAGCAATAGTCATTTTGAGGAGATCTAAACATCACAATTTTTTTTTAAAGAGTTGCTTTGAAGTGTTAGCTTTCAACTATGCTTATTTGGGACCTTAAAGATGATAAGCCATGATAGAGCTAAAAAAGTTGTTGTAGACATCAATATCATTGGAAGAGTCAGCATGTGCTTGATCATTGTATAAATTTTTGCCACAGTTTTTTATTTGCAATTGAATCTAAGTGTGGAATTGAGATTGAAGATGATCTTTGAGCTTTCCCCAAACTTCTTAACAATCTTTGTGACCATAATGTTATTTAAAGAAATCTTTAAATGCTAAACTTTGAAACTTCTTAAAGTGAAAGAAAGAGATGAGAAATGAAAGTGTCTCACTAGCCTATGCTAAAAATTTGTAGACACAAATTTGCTAAATTGCCAAACAAAATGTCTTACAAATTTAAAAGTGTTCATTGCACTTAATGAATCCTCTGATTCAATCCTTTGGTCTTAGTGTTCTACAAACGGTCTTTAAAGATCACTTAACTTGTACTAACATGAATAATGATAACCTAAGTCTTTTTGTAGACTTGATGAAGTTCAAGGTATCATAAAGTTTGGAAGCATGTGTGTAGTCATAATAAAGTTTTTGGATACATCTTAATTTAAATCTTCCTTTAAAATGAATTATTTATAAGGATTAGAATTGTTCAATGATGTTAATTTAAATGTCACTTCTCATTTTGTAAGTAGTTGTTTGATTTTTTATTTTAAAATCAACCTTAATTTGTGATATATAGATTACGTCACATAGTGACTTTAAATTGGGTATTGTCAAAATAAAAATAAATATTTTACCTTCTTACAACTCAGAGTTCATTAAATAATTCTGCGTAAACAAAAATTGAAGTGAAAGGCCCTGTTAGGCAATCAACGGATTGCATTAGCTGTTAGTTAATTCTATCAACAATTAACTGAAGTGAATTAATATTGTTGATTTAACCAACGAACAACATTCGTTGTTTATTTAAATATATTTGGTAAAATTAACTGTTTAGTGTTAATTATTTATATGCAAAATGACTTAAAAGGGCATTACTTTAAAAAAAGATTTATAAGGACATGAGCATTATATTGGGCATTTCTCGATTCGTCTGTGTAATTTACTATATCTTTTTAGTTGTCCTTATGTTTACTTTCAAAGTTAAAGGAAGATGTATATAATGAAATGATAACTATCTGTATATTTTGACGCAAATTTGATATTGATTCAACTTTAAAATAAATTTTAAAATATTAAATTTAAATTTAAATAATAAATTTATTATCTCTATTTTCTTCTCTATCTTTTTAAATAATTTATAATTACTTTTAGATATAATAATCTTTTAGTCCTTTAATTACTAAGCATTTTTAAAATCAGCTTCAATCTACTAACTTAATGAGCGAATTATTAAATATAATTATCTACGATTGACGTGATAAAATAAAAAAAGGCATACAATGATACCCGACCCAATCGTCGGAAAGAAGTCAAAGCTCAAATAATCATTGGACTCAGACTCATATCCTGTGGGTCCGTCCATATGAGGCTGTGAGGAAATTCCATTCGGCGCCGCACTCTTCACTTGTTCCTCCTCCCCTTCTTCACTTAAACCCAAGAAAGCGAGCTCACGGCTACATTTGCCCAGACAGAAGAGGTCCAAACATGATCTCGCCAGTTGCTTGCGCTCATGCACCGTGTTTTCTGTTTAAACGCGGCACAAACCGAGCTCTGAAATTTCCCAACTGTCAGTTTCTTTCTTCCAATTCAATTTTGAGGCTATCTCTGCAATCCAGCTTGCTCGTGAGCAAAACCCACTATGGGAATTCTCGCTCCGTTCCCATGGTTCGTGCCTCGCAATCTAACTTTTTCAAAGGTTGCCCTTCACTGGCTTCGCTGAGTTCCCTTTAACTGTTCTCGAGTAACATTTGGTTTTCGCTTTATATATTGGTTGTAGAAATGTTTTTGCTCGGCCTGAAAATTCAATTGTTACTGGAATGTATCTGTCTACTACATTTTATTTTTAGGCTTGTGTAATGATTATGGTTATCTGACATTTTACAAGTTTCACACCCTTTTTTTTTTTAACCTGAAAGTCTAGTTGGCCAGCATATAGGTACTCATTGCTGCACCAACCTGTTAAAGATCTTTTTCTCTACTAAAATTTTTCTTGTCATAGTTAATCGATTCCTTTACCTGTTAATTTATTTGATCTTCAGAAATGGGTGACTGGCTGACTGCTCATAAAGGATTGGACGTCAGTTATTTTCTCTTATTTGAATTATTGGGTTGTGAAAATGCGTGTTTTCATGTTAATTTTACACTTACTCTTGCTAGGTGGTTTGACTTAGAAGCTTATGATTTGTAAGAGGTTGAATGCAGGGATCATTCTTTCTTATATGGTTCTGTTAATTAAAGCAAATTGACTAAAGATTTGATGTTTTGATTTCTGCTAATTGCTGTTCTGATTTGTACGAAATAGTTATTCAGAATGTATGGAAAGTTGCGGGAGATGGCATCGAAGCGGGAACTAACCTTGTGCCTGTATGTTCAGAATATTTCCCTTCCAAAAGTTGCCCTTTTGACGCTCTTCTGAAAAACAGTCCAATTTTAGTTTTCCCGTGTTTTTATTTGTGGTTGCAGCTTAGTCCAATCTTTGTTATGTTTGATTCTTAACTTCCAGGATTCCGTACCAAGACCTATAGCTAGGATCTCTGTTACTGTTGTTGCCTTGTCCATTTCACTCTTTGTGCTGAAGTCATTCCTGTCCACAGCTTTCTTTGTGCTGGTATGTTGGCTGTTTCCTTTCTATTGTCAATTTTTTGTATGAATACTATCTAAAGCAATTATGAGAAGATGTTGTAGGTAAAAGTGGAGTTGAAAGAAAATTTTCAAAACTTCTTTTGCAGCCAACATGCAGTTGTCATTTGTGTGTGCCTTCATACATGTCCTAGTGCAAAAGCACACAAGGCAGTTATTCTTTGCAGTTGATGGCCGAGATATTTGGCAAACTAGTGATTCTGCTTGTACAGTTTCCAAATGCTTTCGGGCAGTGAATTTCAGTAAAATTGAAAAGTATATTTTGCTTGATAAACAGGCGACAATGGGGCTTGTATACTTCCTATTCATTGCTTTGAACAAAGATCAGCGGCCAAGAGGAGATGGTGGCACAAGCTCTTGTGATGATCCTTTAGAAGAAGCTAGAAGAATAATGGAAAAGTACAAGTGAAAATAGCATGCTGTAACTTTCGAACTGTCCAGTCTTAACTTAGGAGAAGGAATGCAATGATGTCGTCGAAGGAAGAATATTTATAAGCGCAGGACTTTTTCATCTATATGCCAAAGCAATCCATTTACCACCGCTACTAGCAAGCCTAACATAGTAACGCTTCCCTATGTATGAATGCATTATTTGTGGGCTTTAGCAGTAAACTTTTTGTTGATGGTTTCTTACAAAATTTTTTGGTAATTCAGGAAAAGGTTCAAATCTTTGGTTTCTCTATACTGAAGTTTTGTTGCTTGAGTAAATTGGATGGAACAGTACAAATAGGGACAAATGGAGATTAAAGACCTGCCAAATCCCTATTTGTCATCGTCTAGCTCCTATTCATACACAAAAATGATGTAATTAATGTTAGTTTATGCTCTATAGTCAATCACTTTAGTTGTAGTTTAGTGATAATTGTTTAAAGGTATTATTTATCTTGTATATGTTTAGATGTACATGATAAAGTCTATGAGATAACTACACATTTCAAATGAAATTATAATAAGATTATAATTATGAGATTTATAATGCATTTATTTATTATCCCTAAATGTTCCTAGTCAATATTATATTAGGACTTTGGACATTAATTGAACATAAAAATACTAGTACATGTTATGTTTTGGAAGTAGTTGATCTCATGGGCTAAAGTATAGAGATGTTTAAATAAACGTGTGAGTGTTTATTAGAGAATAAGTTTACTGAATAGACTCGATATAAGAAATCTATTTAAAACATTACTTATATGTGTATAGAATTTTCATTGTGATGATTGTATAATTGATCATTTGACTTGAGGTCGCCAAAATTATCTTATATAGGGCTTGCTATGTTTTGATACTACTTATGACCTATTTAATCATGGGTTGTTCAATCGGTAGTCATTGGATGTAGCATGAATTACATGAAGGTAGTTGTATAATTAAGATAGGATTCATCACCCTATAGTAATTATGAAGAATGTTCCGTTGTTCTCAATTAGTATTGATTCGGAAAATCCTTAGTCAAAGTGAAATGATATTTTGTAAATAGTTTACAACTATTATTATTTGAATTGATAGTTAATATTGAAGGCCTAATATATATGATTTGACTCAAAAATAGTAGTAATTAATTCCATACTCTATCTAATCGAAACATTGTATGATAATTCTATGATCTGGCTAATCGAAATATTGTATGATGAAATAATTGAATTATACGAAAAAATCATTCCTAAATAAAAGGATGGTCATGTTACTTTGTTAGACGTCAATCTCGATCTATGATTATAGATTGTTTAATTGAAAAATTAAAGTTAAATTAAAAAAGTTTTAATTTATCTAATTCTAATTATGAATTATAATTATAATTTGTAATAATTGCTAACATATTTAGGAACCTAATGGATCTCAAGTAAAAAATGGGTTGAAGAGAGCAAAGTTATTTGAATCAAGTTGGACTTGATTGTAAAGTTTGAGAAATTTTATAATTAAATATGAGTCCAATATATAGTCTACAATGATGGCATGATAGAGCAAACACATATCCAATTTAATCATGGTATCAACTATTATACATAAAATTCACCAAATTTTAAAATCAAACTGCATTCTTCATTTTATTTCATAAAAACCAAATTGACATTGTAGCTTTACAAAACCCTTCGAATGTATACAATATTAAACCATATACATAACACACTGCTTGAAAGAGAATTTGTTCAAAAATTACTAACTACTCTTTCAGTCTCAGTTGACTGACTTTTGAGTCATTTCTTGACAAAAGTACAAGAATTAGTCTTCTCGTAGAGTTTGTCTGTCTCTAATGTCCTCTCGCGGGCCTGAAATATAAACGTTACAATTTTGGTGAGTTTTGCGAACTCAATAATGTAACCATCCTTGATGGTTCACCCAATTCATGCCACATATCAAATCATATAAGCACATAATTCACAGCTTTCCATTTAACAATTTGCATCACATATCATATATTTCACATATTCCAATCTCATTTAATGACATAACCACATTCCAATTCAATCAGTCAAACACACTTAATAAGTGTATACGTAATGATCATATGACCCACTTTCAATTATTACGTTGTTGTGACTGAGTGCCTAAACTGTCCCGTATCTATTATAGATACCGGGTTCATTAATACTGTCCCTTACTCGTTGCGGATACAGGGATCATTATACATATCAAGCCTTTGGCTCTATACCACATTCCGAACCTTTAAGCTCATATTCGATGGCTACTCATGTCATAAGTATCTTTATCTGATCATGCATTCGTGTATGAAATGCATCACAATAATATTCAGTCATTTACATTCTCAATCTCATTCCCATTCGAACACATTTACAGTCCCATTCCTATTTATCATATTCAATTAATCATTCACAATTTAAATCACAATTATCATCAGACCTTAGTCTGGCTTTTAACAAATATGTTGAGTAAACACATAGTCAATCCAAATTCACATTCAAGGAATACTTCCAATACAGTCCCGAATATATAACTCCTCGGACAATCAATTATTCGGAATCAACACAATCAATTTCACATTCATAACATAATTCAAAAATAATGTAACACAAACAATTAATTGAGTGAGACCGTCTAAGTTACTCACAAATTGCTCCAGAAAGCTACTGCCTTGAAGTTCCGACAATGTCTTGGTGATGGCGCTCAATGTGCTCCTCTATAACATATAATACATACACGTATCAAATTTTGCAAAATCATAAATTCATTTATGCACATTCATGTATACTGAATATGTACAATGCATATTCATGACAAATTTTGGGTTCCTTAACATTATTCTTATCACAAAACTCATTCATATATCAATACACAATTATTAATCAATTCAGATTTGTCTAAAAAAAACGTACTTTCGGGTCCACTTTTCACGATTATTATCATCAGAAAATTGAAGTAATTTGATAACACTTTCTTCTAGAAAATTGTTTTCCCATATCTTAAGTTTCCAATGACACCAAGATTATCCAATTTGATTCAGTATTCTATGAGTTATACTCACAATACTATAGACTGAGTACATATAAAACTGTGGCTTGTACATGATCATGCTGTCAAATTGTACAACTCATATCTCTTAACTCACAAATTCAAAAATTACAAACTTTATACCAATTGAAATCTAAGAGAATAATTTACAACTTTTATTAAGACACCATTGTCTAATTTGGCCTCTATCAATACAGTTTATTCAATAACTATAGGACATAATTTCTATCTCGGGTAGTTCTATAGCCTCAGTCAAGACTCAATTTCAAGCTAGATTTTTAAATACTTAGAGACAGAATTAAAAGTCCACTTCTTCAAGAAATTTGTAACCAAAATAAATTAATATGAATCAATAATAAACTCATTTAGAAATCTACATATCAAATTATAGCCAAAATACCGAAGCATGATTAGTGAAATCATTCCAGTTACAATATTCCAGTACACTCATATTTTCATCCTAAATTTATCACTCAATCTTTTCCAAATGGATTCATATGTTCACAAATTTTGGTGGAGATGAAGAAAATTTTGTTATGAGTCTATTGGTTCAAGTCTCATGTCATTTGGATTTCAGGAGAAGAAGTTATAATAAAATGAACAAAAGATGTTCAGAGAAAACACTATAGCTAACATATTCCAACAATTCTTCTTCACCAATATCATTCTTATATCATTTGACATGACATAAAACTTAGATTGTTACTTACATATTAGGCTTCCAATCTAAAACAAAACTTCAGATTAAACCAAGTCTCCGTGCAAACAAAATCAACACAAACTTATGGTGAAAGCTCGGTGATTTTCAGACAGCAGTATGAAGATCATAATAAACTAATTTTCTTGGCAATTTGGTGAAGGATTTAGGTGTCATTTTTGTGCAGCACTTGATCTAGGGTTAAGAAAAAAGTACAGAGAAAATTGGAGCAATTTTGGTGGAGAAAGGTGAGGGAAACAGCAGAAACATTGCTGTTGGAATTTGCTCCATCATCATAGTAGTTGTCAACTTATAACCTCACCATATGTCTTAAGGCATGCTAACCATTTGTTCAACAATCATGCTGCCACTACTCCACTCATTACACTGTCATTTGTTACCCTTTAATCAGTCCACATGTTACTCCAAGATTGGTCCACATGTCACATAATAATTGGTCCATTTGTCACTCCATAATTAGTCCATTTGCAATTAATTCCTAATCCAATTGTCACTCTTTTAACTATGCCAAATGTCACTCAATTTTGAGTTTAGTCATCCTGATTTTCCATGTCTCAATTAGTCTTGCCACTAGACAATTTTTTTAATCCAAAAATATCCCAAATTTTCAGAAATTTTCGAAATGTCTAAAATGTTACCAAAAATGCGAAATTAATTCTAATACACACCAATTCAATTTTCAAGGCAAATAATCCACAATTCACATTTTTAATCACATTAAAAATCACTTATACCTGAAAAATGTCAATGAAAGCATCTATAATCATTTTAATGTGAAAAAATCAATATTCTGGTGTATATGTATGCCACATAATGCATAAGTATGAACTATACTTCCTAATTTCTCAATGACCTCTTATAAGCACTATTTTAACCTTATCCTAAGTAACAGGATCTTACAGTCTTGTCAGCTAGGTCTACTCTTTTTTCATCACTTTTTTTTTCGTCCCTCTTTTCATTATATAGAAAACTTAGGTTTAAAACAGAGTGACACCTGGCGAGGACACCATTTCATTCTCCAATTAATTCCTAGATGTGAGAATTCACTGTCGTGCCTTACCATGCACAGTCATGCATGGCCTTCTCACGACCATGCCTTACCATGCACAATTGTGTATGGTCTCTACGGCCGTGCCTTACCATGCACGATCATGCATGGCACTCTCACAACTGTGAGAGATTTCTTACGGCCGTGAGAGATGATGCATGGTTGTGAGACTCTCCTTTCCTTGTTCTTCATTTGACATTGGCTCTTGCCTATTCTTCTCTCAACCCTCTTCTTCTTTATGCTCCATGAATCAATAGAATATAGAACTTTAGAAGATGGCTTCAATGACATGCTTTCTGGTCACCTTAGCTTCTTTACTTCCGAAAAGTACCTAAGATTAAATATGAGTTAAAGTGAGTGTCTTAAGCATATCTAAGGCATTAAGCACTAAGTGTAGTATATCAAATGAATTAATATTTAAACACATATCAAGTTCCCCTACACTTAGATTTTGACTGTCCTTGGGAAGATTGTCAAAATCAAAATCATAAATCAAAACTTTTACTCATTTTACATATTTCCTAAGAGTATATAACTATAAGTAAAGATGAATGACTTTCTAAAGCTATAAAAATAACTTAACATTCAAAGTTTCTGCTTTAGATCAATTGACATTCATCACCCTTAGAAATTGAGTAATATAGAGGTAGACTTAAACAAAACGTGTTTAAACAAGATATTTCCATAGGTACACTCAAATACCATTCATGATCATAACAATTCACAACTTTGCATATCATTTCCTTTCTCCACTACTAAAAGTCACATGCATAATCATGAATCAAAGGATTTTTCTAGGGTTGTAATATGGGTAAGGGTAACGTGAGATGTATTTTAGGTAATATAGTATAAAATCCATCAAGCTAGTGAAGTAAAAGTAACACTAAATAAGATATCAATCGCCCAAGTAGACATTCATTCAAAACTGGGTACCATTAGCATGAAGAATGCAACAATGATGTTTCCCAATTCAATTCAGCTCTCATACCATAAGCCAAATGAATATAACACAAAATGCTTCCTCCAAAACAACATCCTCTTCATATGCAATTTATTCAAACACCCAATCGACACAACTAAATGAGGGTAAACTATTAATTAACAACTTTTCACAACAGTTGTATTCCCTCCTTGCAACTTTTATTCAAACTCACATCTTTTTTTCTTTTTTGAATATAAATGATTAGTAACATGGAATTTTAACAACTATAACCAACTCATATGTATGTATACCTCTACACTTAGGCCTTTGTACAACCACATTCGTTAAGAATTAACAATTGCTTCACTAGCTTTAAGGATTGGGTACGGCATTTGGTTAAGTACATGTAATGTGGTTTATATAAAAGAAAAGGCTAATAAAACTCAAAGGAAGTTAGCAAAGGAAAATTCACATACGTGGTAAGCTATTTAGCTAATGTAGTTCGTAATTAACGAAGAATGCCTAATCATTTTCATAAAAATGCATGTGACCAAAATGTGCTCTCGAATAGAAAATCAATGCAAAGTAAGGATGTATATGTCATGAAGGTCACATAAAACAAAGACAGTGAGACTGATATGAACGTGTCAGTCTAATATAGCTCGAAATCTCACTAGTTTTTGTTGACCACTAGTCACTACTCTTCTAAAGAATAATGCACATTAACCAATCAAAAGAGAAAAAGTACATGTTAAGGTTGCCATAGATTTTTGTAGTCAATTCACACTCTAATTATGACTAAATAACCTTAAAAGAAAAATAAAATAAGAAAATTTGATTTTATTTGTTTGATTTTAGAAACTACCCAAAAAGTCACATAAGCAACAATTAAGCTAAAAAAAGAATGCATAAAAGCTAATATCAAACCAAGATCTCCACCCCTACACTTAAAACTTACATTGTCCATAATGTAATATCAAATGCAAGAAATAGGGAACTTAATGAAAATAGAAATTGTGAAAATGTAAAGAGACAGAAATCAACTTCCCCCCAGCCTTCCAAATAGCATCTTTGTTTACTGTCGTTAGCTTGACTCCACGTTGCTCAGTCTTTATAATGAGCGTTTTTTGACCCTATCACTTCCACATCCTTAGCTTTGAATCCTTCATAGAAAGGTTTCAGTCGATGAACATTGACTTTGAATTTCTTGTTAATTTGTAAGCTTTCAGTTTCAACTGTACCATTTAGAAATACATTAATAACAATAAAAGGTCCAATTGAATGGGAACGTAATATACCCGAAAAAAACTTAATAAACCAGAAAAAAGATTAAGTTATGAATGGTATAGAAGCATCTTTTGTCCATCCATAAAATTCTTCCTAACAATCATCATGCCATGAAATCGTTTCATCTTTTCGTTGTAAATTTTTTGCATTCTCATAAGATTCAAGTCTAAGCTCTTCTAATTCTTATAGTTGTAGTTTCCTCTATTCACCTACCGCATCCATCTTCATATTGCATTGCTTGATGGCCTAAAAGGACTTGTGCTTAATTTCTACTAGAAGATGACACGACTTTCCATAGATTAATCAGTATGGAGACATTCCATTCGGTGTCTTGTAAGTAGTCCTATATGCCCAAAAGAGCATCATCAAGTCTCTAACTCCAACGTTATGATTTAGGCTCCTCATTTTCTCAAGAATGGAATTGATTTCTCTATTTGACACATTTTCTTGTCCGTCTTCTGTGGATGATAGGTCGTAGACACCTTATGAGTGACACAGTACTTCTTCAAAAGGATTTTTACCAATCAGTTGCAAAAATGAGTACCCCTATCACTAATCAATGCTCTCGGTGTTCTAAACCTAGCAAAAATGTTAAACTTCACAAATTTTGCAACAACCTTAAAATTGTCAGTCCTGGTGGTTTTAGCTTCCACCCATTTAGAAACATAATCCATAGCTGACAAAATGTAAACAAACCCAAAAGAAAAAGGAAATGGAAATGGTCCTATAAAATTGATTCCCCATACATCAAAGATTTCACATACATGTATTAGAGATAAAGGCATTTGATCTCTATAGGATAAATTACCCTGCTTTTGGCATTGTTTATATGCTTTACAGAACATATAGGAGTCCTAAAAAATATTTGGCTAATAGAAACCACATTCAAGAATTTTCCTAGTAGTTCTGTTAGGCCCAAAATGGCCACCACAAGCATACGAATGGCAAAATTTCAAAATTGATCCATATTCATATTCAACCACACATCTCCTAATCATTTGGTCAGAACAACACTTCCACAATTGAGGACCATTCCAAATATAATATTTCGACTCACTCTTTATCCTATTTCATTTAGCCTTACTCAAATTATTGCGTATCTTATGGTTCACTAAATAGTTCACAATATCATCATACCATGGAAACTTACCTTGAAGTGTTAGTACTTGCTCATTTAGAAACAATTCTTGCAATGGTAGTGAATCCTTCTCCTTCACCACTAGATTCAAGTGATCTGCGACTGAATTCTTTACACCTCTTTTGTCTTTGATTTCCAAATTGAACTCTTGGAGTATAAGAATCCATCTAATTAGCCTTGATTTTGCTTCTTTCTTCGATAAAAGGTACCTTAATGTTGCATGATCAGAATAGACAATTACTTTAGAACCAAACAAATAAGGTCTAAATTTATCCAAAGCAAACACAATAGCTAAAAGCTCCTTTTCAGTGGTGGAATAGTTGCATTGAGCTGGATTGAGTGTTTAAGAAGTGCAGTAAATAACATGAGTCACCTTTGCACATTTCTGGCCAAAGACAGCAACCACAACAGAATTGCTCACATCACATATAATCTCAAGTGGTCAACTCCAGTTAGGTAGTTGAATGATCAGTGTTAAAGCCAAAATTTCTTTTAACCTGCCAAATGCTTCCTTACATCTCTCATCAAACTTAAAGGGTATATAATTTTGTAACAAATGAAAAAGTTTTGTTGAAATCTTATGAAAATCCTTGGTAAACCTACAATAAAAACCTACATGGCTAAGAAAAGAATGAACTTCTAGTAAATTTGTGGGGTATGGTAAGTTTTGCACAATTTCTATCTTAACTTTATCAACTTCAATTCCTTTAGCTGAGATTATAGGTCCCAAAACTATTCCTTGTTCAACCATAAAATGAAAATTTTCAAAATTGAGAACAAGATTAGTTTTGATGCAACGTTCTACTACACAACTTAAATTATCTCAGCATGCATCAAATGAATCTCTATTAATAGTAAAATCATTCATAAAGACCTCAATAATGTGTTCATCATACTCAGAGAAAATACTAACCATGCATATTTGAAAGGTGGTTGGGGCATTGTAAAGTCCAAACGGCATCCTTCTATAGGCAAATGTGAAAGTTGTTTTCTCCTGATCCTCCGGAGCTATTAGGATTTGATTATATCCCAAATATGTAACACCCCATTATCCTAGGGTACGTACCGGAACGCTCGTAGGTCATTCCGACACATATCCTAAAATAACGGAGCGCTACGTTCCTATCTTCATATGAAATGAAGCTACACTCCTCTAGTTTCTGTTAAGCCAAGAATCACCTCAATATCACATCTACGTAAAAAGTTATGATCAGATCACTGAAATGACCTAAAACTCCTATTTCTCCAGATTTGCACAAAACTCACTTCCATCTTCTTCTCTTCCAATTATACATTATCTAACACTCATTTAACACCTAACTCACTCCAAATTGCACCCTAACTCAACCTGCACATATCTTTCACAATGTAAACCTAAAATTGCAGCAATCAATATATACACTCCTATTGGTGAGGGGATGTTACAAAATACCCATCCAAAAAATAATAGTGAGATCGTCTCGTAAGTCATTTAAGCATCTGATCGATGAATGGGAGTGGAAAGTGACCCTTGTATGTAGCAGCATTCAACTTCTTCAATGCAAACTCTCCATCCATTTTGAATCCTTGTAGGCAAAAAACTCATTATTCTCATTCTTCACCACAATGATCCCAGTTTTCTTCGGTACTATTTAGACTGGACTCACCTATTTACTATCCGAAATTGGATAGATTATAGCAACATCAAGAAACTTCAAGATCTCCATCTTTATTACTTCCATCATCTGGGGATTCCATCTTTTTTGTGATTCTCTTAATGGTTTAGATCCTTCTTCCAACAGAATTTTTTCCATACATGTCCAAGGGCTAATACCCCTGATGTCGGCTATGGTCCACTCTATAGTTATGATTCGGTCCCTAAGCACTTGAATGAGCTTTTCCTCTTGAAGCTTGGTTAAGTTCCTAGATATGATTACTGGAAGTGTTTCTTCTTCTCCCAGAAACCCATATTTCAAGTTCTCTGGTAATTGCTTCAATTCAATTGTAGGTTCCTGCACAATCAAAGGTAAAAAAATTAGTATCACTCATGCAAAGAATAACCTCTAACTCATCCTTACTATCCATATCTAAAATTTCTTAAGACAAAGAATCAATGACATTAATTGACAAAATAGAGTGAACATCAATAAGGTACCTCATAGCTTCAAAATATTAAAGCAAACAATTTCACCGTCAAACTCCATAGGCAATGTTCTTGCATCCATGTCGATCTTTGTCTTTGATGTCTTCAAAAATGGTCGAACCAAAAAGATAGGTGCAGAATTAGACAAAGATTCTCCCTCCATGTTTAACATATAAAAGTCAACTGGGAAATCCAATTTGTTAACCTACACTAAAACATCCTCTACAATCCCTTCCAAATAAGCATTAGATCTATCAATTAATTGAATTATAACATATGTTTCTTTCAGCTATCCCAAATTCAATGAAGTATAAATGGAATATGGAATAACACTAATTAAAGCTCCTAGATTTAACATTGCTTTTTCAAAGTAGGTATCACCAATCTTGTAGGGAATTGTAAACGTACCTGGATCCTTACACTTTGGGGAAAGCTTTCTTTGAATGACTGTAGACATGTTCTCCCCCATACTTACTTTCTCATCTCCCTTTAATCAATTAGAGGTATGTTCAGCTCTACCTTTTTGAACATCTCCAAAATCTCCCTATCTTACTGTAACATCCCCTCACCAATAGGAAGGGTATATTGGTAAATTGCCATGAATAGGAGCGTATAAATGAATAGTGACATATGCATGCATTCATATATGCATATGCATAGTAAATAAGTGAATTTTGCACATGGAATGTTTGTACATGCATACATGACATTTTCCCAGTTTTTGATTGT
>JANZXR010000004.1:19351686-19384156 GCA_027575705.1 Erythroxylum echinodendron
TAAATTAAATAAATTTGTTTGTTTTAAGTATCACTGGTGGGGAATTCCTCCCCCGTGGGCCACGGGTCCAGATGTCATGCAGGACGTCGGCCCGTGGACCCGCCCGGGGAGGGGTTCTAGCAGCCAATGTTAAACACAGTGGGCATATTCGGCAAACTTACTAGCTATTTAATTGATTACGCATGATTGAGTTATTATTTTATTGTCTTGTTATTTTCTATATTTCTTGGACTTATTGAATGTAATAATTTGGCCAACTTTTGCATTATTTTGATATTAAAAAAAGAATCAAAAGAAAAAGTTCAACAGGATTTTTACAAAATAGTCCATAATTTTTTGACGTTTACATAATAGTCAATATTTTGAAAAACGACTGGAAAATAATACGAAATAAGAAGACTATTTGGAATCCAATGAATTAGATTCAATTCATTAATTTTATGTAATTGAATTCAATTCATGCGGTAATTGAATCTTATTTTTTTTATAAACGTAATTCACATTTTAAATAGTCTCATTTCATGTAAAAATTCTTTTTTTAAATATACACATTATAAATATACAAATTACTACAAAACACACAAATTAATTACATACTATTTTTAATTAAAGATAAAAAAGTCATACGAAGTAATTAAATTCATTTTTTTTGTGCTCTAAATAATGTAATTAAATTCAATTCTAGTATTTATAGATTCATTCCAAACAGTGTAAATCTAATTTAATTAAATCTCACAAATATAATTAAATTCAATTCGTCAATGAATCCAATTCTAACGTTTCCAAACGGACTTTAAAGAAAATCCGACAAATTCCAACTTTCAAACTCGAGAGACCAGCGTCTCTAATGGAAAAAATCAACTTTAGGTGCAGATTCTTAGCAGAGAACAGCTAGACATCAGAAGGCAAGAATCAACCATTAAATTGCGGAGATTGCTCATATGTCACATAGGATATACAGCGGGTGTAATAAATGGAGATAATTACAAATCGGGGAAGAAGCGCTCTGATTATCCGGGGAAGATCTTGGTTAGTAACACCAGTCATGAAACCTTTTGTACTTAACTGTTAGGAACACAGATTGGATAGCACCAGAACAAATTGAGATCAAAAGGAGATTTACGAGCAACCAAAACACCGCCTAAAAGACAAAAAGCTCGACTGTTCCGGTGCTGGCTCCCGCTGGGGATTTGTTAGAGGAAGGTGCTTAAAAAATGCTTTAACTGCTCCAGTTACGCCATCCTCATTCTCCATGGCCTTGGCCAGCTCCACAGCACGCTCTTTTACCTGCCACAGCAAATCTGTTAGGCAATGTCCTGTTGGCTAATTGCACTAAAGATTAAGGAAGTCTCTCTCTGTTCCACAGAATAATAGATCATATTAACACAACTCCCATTTCTTTATCAGAAGCAAAATTTGAAATTTTAGGAGAGCTCATAAGCAAGTGCCAAGTTCAATTGCTTAACATACTGTGTTAAAAAATGTAGTAATTGAGAATAAAGGCATCATCTTGGGCAGCCACTTCATGCCAAACAACTATTTCTTTTCTTCTTTGAGGTACTTGCCATTCTAGGAAAAAAGACAAAGATTCCAGTATCATGAAAATAGAGAATCCTTCAGCTCGTGTTCTCAAAGACTAGAACGTAACTCTTCAAGGTTTTCTCTATAGGATCAAATTAATTCTCTTATCAAATTGAAGAGTTTCCATGTAAAGAAGGGTAAATTTGGCTATTCCTTCTTGTGCCACCTATGCATATATCAACTCATCAATATATCCAGCCTTTGGAAAGTTACCTCTGGATCAAGCATGAAATTTATTGCATCAACCAACTTGGAAAGTGAGAACTCATCAACTGGTATAGGTGGAGGACCTACTCCCCTGGCATGCACTCGGTCACCCCAGAAAGGTTGGTCACCAAAGAAAGGTACAATTGTTGTTGGGCACTAGAACGCAAACAGAGTATGAATTATAATAAGGCAAGAGCGTATACAAAGTTCTAAAACTTATATAACATAATATGGTGTAGCCATTACTGCAGCTTTAAGACCAGCAGCTGTTGTTCCAGCACCTCCATGATGAACCTGAAAGTTTAAGTGGACAATTACTAGAATTGCAATCACCATTTAAATTGATAAGCAAATTGGTGAAAGAAGTATATACTTCAATCGGATACACCAACAACTATTCCAGAGAAATAAAAGCATGCCATCTGTATAATACCAACATAATTCAAGCCATCATAACATTCAGGACACAAGTTATTCCATATAATAAGATTTAAACCAAGATTATAAGTTAACCAATGTCAATTGAGCTCATAGGCTAGAATGATCGACCTAACATCATCTTTTTTAATCCACCGGTCCAGATGCATTGATTTTAAAGACAAACAATCTATTTAGAAATGTTTTCAAGACTTCTACAAATTTCAAGACTATTATAACTTACCACTGCTTTGCACCTTAAGAATAACCAATCATGAGGGCAATTATCCAATAGGTATATGGAGTCCTTTGGTTCCGACACTGGGAATCCATATAAAACATCAAATAGACACATTATAAAACGATAATGCTATATAATAGAAATGCAATACGAGAAGAAGAGAACTTACAGTCACCCAAGCCACCCCAGCCTTTGTTAATGATGCCCCGCTGTCCAGTTCGTTCCAACGCATCCACAATTATTTGTGTCATTTTTTCTGGTTCTTGAACAGGCTGAAATGCAAAAGCAGCCGACAAAACAAAGCAATAAAATGAAAATGTTAATTAAATTACAAACATCCATATGTTATCAACCCAAAAAGTCACTTCAGCATTCACTTATAACATATAACATATACTCATTAAGAAAGGACAGCAGCGTGATTAAACAGATGCTGATAAATAATATAAATCAAATGCGTATCAAGATAACAAGATAAATGTGTTGTATGGCACTGAACATTTAAATGTCATTTAAAACAAACCAACTGCCAGCATTAAAAAAATTTCCAGATCAATGCTTTTCACAATTCAGCTGCATGCCAAGTCAAGATCAAAGTACAATTCATGACAGGATGAGATAAAATTGATTGGAGCCTGCAAACAGTGGGATAGTCCCAGTGTTCAAGAATTTTATGATCGTCACTGGAAGAAAAAAAATTCAAGACTAGAAAACAAAGAATTTGGAATTAAGATGCAATAAATGATAACAACATCCATCATTCAGGAAAAAAGAAGAGGACAAAAGTTGCAAAAGCAAACTCACAAGGCTTCCAAATCCAATATAAATAGGTTTAGGACCAGCATTGAGCCATTTCACTAGTGATTCAGGAGGTTCATAATTTGAAGCTAGATCAAGAAAGCAAAATCCTACCACATCAACTTTGGGCCCCCAATCTGAAAATAAAATAAAACAAGAAGTTCAGAAATCAATATCTCTGTATTAAGATGCATGCCTTTTCATATCATAATAATGATGCATGTAAAAGCTGCCTTTGGATAACATAATGTAGCCATGAATAAACTTAACCGTTGGTGAAGTTAACTTATAATAGACACTTAGGTAACAGGTTGAGTTAACTTATAATAGACACTTAGGTAAAAGGTTGAGTTTGGTAGGTAAACTAAATGAGAAAAGGAGTAGGCCGTCGTATAGTAAAGAAACTCCTTACTGATCTTGTAATCCAGAATAGATGAGTATACACTGAGAAAACTTTATCAGAGCTCCTAGATCTGAACTAACAAAAAATTATTCAATTCAAGAACCATTTGACTGGTTTGAACATGCAAGTAAATGATTTTTTTAATTTAAGTTAATTCTTTTTATTTTAAAATTATTGTATCTCAGTTATATTCTAACCGTCATAATGTTAGGGCCATTGATAATAATAATACTAAGCCTAGGATATGGAGAGTGTACTCATGAAGAAAAAGGAGGGGGCTGTGAGGAATGGAAGAGAATGTCAGAGTTAGTTAGGATGTGCTGCGGTGGCACGGGAGAATAACAGAATGTACGAGGGGCAGCTAAGAGGAGGGAGAGAGGAGAGAAGGGGAGGGAGAATTGTGGCTGTAGACAGAGAGAGAAAGTTTATTCTTTCCCTGAGGAGCAACTATTGCTCTGGTATAGGAAGTGATCTTTAGATTCACTTGTAATAGCAGTGTTTATCACTGAGTTCTATCAATAATATACTGATCTCTAGCCTATTAAACTAGAGTTTTTCTAACATTGGTCCGACTTGCCGGATACCAATCGGGGAGGGGAGACGATTCTTGTTTTTGTTGAAGACCAGCGAAGTTAGAGCAACTCACTTAGATGCCACCTAAGATGTCCGATAGGGTAGACATATTGGAATCTCGTATGGCTAACTTGGAGGCTGGGGTGGAAGAAATCCAGTCATCCATGCGAATGGCAATGGGAGAAATGCAGCGATCTTTGCTGCTGGAGATGAGTAAAATGCTGGGTAAGAGGCCGGAGGAAGGACAAGGGAGTGGAGATGCGTCAGAGAGAGGGAAAAATGCAAGAGGGGTGAGGAACCCATGCCCTGGGCCATCCCATCCGGTGGAGCACTCCAATGATACCATGGAAGAATATAAGATGTCAGTCCGAAAGGTGGAGTTACCCATGTTTGATAGGTCAGACCCTGTAGGGTGGATCGCGAGAGCTGAAGTATATTTTTGAAGTTCACAATACTTCGGAGATTAAGATGAAACTAGCCCTTCTGAGCATGAAAGGTTCCACCATCCATTGGTTTAACCTTCTGCAGGAGACAGAGGAAGCGTTGAACTGGGAGAGGTTTAAGCGTGCCCTTATCGATCGTTATGAGGGAAGAAGGTTTGACAATCCTTTTGAGGAATTGTCAGACCTGAAGCGGACAGAATCGGTGGAGGAGTATATTGAGGCTTTCGAATTTATCTCATCGCAAGTGGGACGATTTCTAGAAGAGCAGTTCATGGGGGACTTCATGAGTGGGCTAAAAGCTGATATTCGAAGAAGGGTACGAACTTTTGGACCTGTCAATAGGTACCAACTGATGAAGATAGCGAGGGCGGTGGAGGACGAAGTGAATGGCAAGCTCGAGGGTGACGATGGCATAGGTCCTCGCATGCGCATGCGGTGGCCCTTTTAGGGGCAACCTCCGGGTCAACCCGACCCGGCGGGACCCAGAGCCTCCACACCCGACGGGTCGATGGAGATTTGAAGGGGGCGCTGGATCAGGGAGAGGTCGCGACTTCTCTTGGGCTCCATCTGAGTCCCTAACGCAACGTTTGATGGTTGCTCCACCCACGGCGACTCCCACTAGGCAAACCGGAGGGGACCGACGGAGAGAAACAGGGGGGTGCGTCATGTGTCATACCAAGAACTCATGGACCGAAAGGCAAAAGGCCTGTGTTTCAGATGTGGAGAGCGGTATCATCCCCTGCATCAATGTACCGAAAAACAGCTGAGATTGTTAGTTTTGGATGACAATGAAACCTTGGACGAAAATGGAGAAATTGTCGCCTTGGAAGCTGAAGTTGAGGAGGAGGCTGAAATAGCTCTGGAATGCAGAACAATAGGGGTGTTTGGGGTGAATGGGACTGTTATACCGGAGGCAAAAACTATGCGGTTGGCAAGGCAATTACAAGGGGTTCCCATTGTGATTTTAGTGGACAGCAGAGCTAGCCATAATTTTATTTCCCCTGAATTGGTTAGTGGTTTGGGGGTGACGGTGAAAACAAGCAAGGTGATGGGAATCAGACTTGGAGATGGCCATAGGGTTACAACTCAAGGGAAGTGTTTGAAAATTCCTATTCGGATGGGAGACCTAGAGTGGGAGATTGATGCTTATGTTTTGAACTTAGGCAGAATGGATGTGATCCTAGGGGTGACGTGGTTACAAACTCTAGGAAAAGTAGTAGTGGATTGGAAGGAGATGTCGATGCAATTTCAACATAAGGGGCAACAGGTTCAGTTACAAGGGAATGCAGGATTTCAGTCCATTCAACAAAGAGGTAATGAGTATTTGGAAGATCCTGTGAGTTTGCATGGTCTTCCAGCTAGCTTAGGGGGTGATGTTGTGTAGGTTGAAGGGGAACATATAGGGGCAAAACAGCAGATGCAGCTTACTAGCAAGGAGGATCAGGAGTTGAACCAAGTGTTAGATAAGTTTCCGGAGGCTTTTTTTGAAGTGCAAGGGCTACCCCCTGAACGAAATCATTCCCATGCCATTGTGTTGCAACAAGGGCAAGGCCCTATTAGTGTGCGACCTTACAAATACCCTCATCATCATAAGGATGAGATAGAAAGACAGGTGCAGCAAATGTTATTGATGGGAATCATCCGTCCAAGCTCTAGCGCCTATTCTAGCCCGGTAATCTTGGTCAAGAAGAAATATGCTTCTTGGAGAATGTGTGTGGATTATAGGGCACTCAATCGGGTCACCATACCGGACAAGTACCCTATTCCGGTGGTGGATGAGTAGTTAGATGAGTTGAATGGTGCTGGATTCTTTTCAAAGCTAGACCTCAAATCGGGTTATCATCAAATTCGGGTTAAGGAGGAGGACATTCATAAAACGGCTTTTCGTACGCATGATGGGCATTACGAGTTTCTCGTAATGCCATTCGGGCTAACCAACGCTCCAGCCACTTTTCAGTCTGTTATGAATGACATTTTCAGGCCTTTCCTTTGGAGGTTTGTGTTGGTTTTTTTTTTGATAATATCCTCATTTATAGTGCTGATTGGGACACTCACCTTTTACATTTGGCAAGTGTCCTGGAGGTCTTACAAGCCAATTAATTTGTAATTAACAGGCAAAAGTGCAGCTTTGGAAGGAGGACAGTTGCATATTTGGGCCATGTGATTTTTGCCAAGGTGTAGCAACGGATCCTATTAAAGTGTCTTGTGTGGTGAACTGGTCGGTTCCTCATAATGTGAAGGGAGTGAGGGGATTCCTTGGGTTGACAAGTTATTACAAAAAGTTTATTATGAATTATGGGAAGATTGCCAAACCTCTCACCGAATTGACAAAGAAAGATGGGTTTCATTGGAACTCAACAGTCTTGGAGTCTTTGAACACCTTGAAGAGGGCCCTAACTACATCACCAGTGTTAGCTCTTCCAAACTTTGCCCAGACCTTCGAAGTGGAGTGTGATGCTTCGGGCAAGGGAGTTGGTGCGGTATTAATGCAAAATAGAAGACCGATTGCTTATTTTAGTAAGGCCTTGTTTGAAGGTAATCTTTCCAAATTGGCTTATGAAAAAGAATTGATGGCATTGGCTTTAGCTGTCAACCATTGGCGCCATTACTTGTTGGGCAGACCCTTTATTGTGCATTCAGTTCAAAAAAGTCTTCGACACTTGCTCCAACAAAGAGTTTCCTCTACGGATCAACAATGTTGGATGGCTAAGCTACTTGGATATCACTTTGAGGTAATTTATAAACCTGGACCCGAAAACAAGGCTACTGATGCCTTGTCACGAATCTGTGAAAAGGCTGACTTGGGAAGCATTATGTCATATCCATTGTGGGCTGATCATCAAATTCTGCAGCAGGAGGTTAACAATAATCTTGTGCTCAGTGATATTATTCGGAAATTGCAGCAAGACCCAACTGCCAAGACAGGATTTCTATGGCACCAGGGCGTTCTCTTGTACAAAGGGAGGTTATTGATTTCAGCCCAATCTGTTCTTATTCCCTTATTCCTAAAGGAGTTTCCCTCTTCACCTATAGGAGGTCATTCAGGTTTCCTTCGCACATATAGAAGGATTGCTCAAAATCTTTACTGGATTGGCATGAAGAAGTCTATTCAAGACTATGTTAAGTCTTGTGCAGCGGCAAAAATATGCAGCAACTTCCTCAGGGGTTTTGTTGCAACCCCTACCGATTCCTAATCAAATTTGGGAAGATCTTTCCATGGATTTCATCACGGGACTTCCTAAATCTAAAGGACATGAAGCAATATTGGTGGTGGTGGATCGATTGTCAAAATACGGCCATTTTATTCTTTTGAAGCATCCGTATACCGCCAAGAGTGTGGCTGAAGTATTTATAAGAGAGATAGTCCGTTTACATGGAGTTCCTTCATCGATCATAAGTGATCGAGATCCCTTGTTTGTGAGTTATTTTTGGAGGGAATTATTCCGACTTCAAAGTACTATGCTTAATATGAGTTCATCCTATCATCCGGAGACGGATGGACAAACCGAAGTTCTCAATCAATGTTTAGAAACCTATTTGCGGTGCTTTGCTTCCGAACCGCCCAAACATTGGTCTTATTGGACTGCATGGGCTGAATTATTGTACAACACTACCTTTCAAATATCCACCAGGGCCACTCCTTTTGAATTGGTTTATGGCAGAAAACCTCCCACACTAGTTCGTTTTTACAAGGGGAAACAAAAGTAAAGGCTGTAGCAAGGGAATTGGTGGATAGGGATGAGGCTATACTCCAGCTGAAACATAATCTTCAGCGAGCTCAAGATCAGATGAAGAAATTTGCTGATAGGAAGCGAACTCCCTTATCGTTCACAGGGGGAGTGTGGGTATTTCTCAAGCTCCGTCCCCACAAACAACTTTCGATGGCCCGGAGAATTAATCAAAAGTTGGCAGCCAGATACTTTGGTCCATTCCAAATTTTAGAAAAGTTGGGGGTTGTTGCTTACAAACTTAAACTACCACAACATTCTCGGATCCACCCCGTTTTTCATGTGTCCCAATTAAAGAAAGCAATTAGCAATTATACAGTGGAGGCAACTTTACCAGAGGTATGGAGGTAGAAGTGGAGGATATAGTGGAACTCGAATCTGCCCTAGCCAACAGAGTCATTTCCAAGGAGGGACATTCACTTCGACAGTGGTTGGTTCATTGGAAGGGTAAGCCTATGGAGAATGCTACTTGGGAAGATGAATGCGTTCTTCGGAGCCAATTCTCTCATTTCAGCCTTGAGGACAAGGCTGATCTTCTAGGAGGGGGCAATGTTAGGGCCAATGATAATAATAATACTAAGCCTAGGATATGGAGAGTGTACTCACGAAGAAAGAATGAGGGGCCTGTGAGGAATGGGAGAGAATGATGTCAGAGTTAGTTAGTATGTGCTGAGGTGGCACAGGGGAATAACAAAATGTACGAGGGGCAGCTAAGAGGGTGGAGAGAGGCGAGAAGGGGAGGGAGAATTGTGGCTGTAGACAGAGCAAGAAAGTTTATTCTTTCCCTAAGGAGCAACTCTTGCTCTGGTATAGGAAGTGACCTTTAGATTCACTTGTAATAGCAGTGTTTATCACTGAGTTCTATCAATAATATACTGATCCCTAGCCTATTAAGCTAGAGTTTTTCTAACACATAACCTAGTTCAGGATTTCAAGACATTGGTAAGAAGTACCCAATTCAAGATTACGAATTAATGTTTAACCTTGAACACGATTTAGATTTAAACGCATCAAATTGATGGTCCTAAAGAATATTAATGATAGTTGACCTAGCCAATAAGCACAAGTCGTTGATTACAAAGGATAATTATACAAAATATCTCAAATTTTACTCAATTTTACAATTATAATCTGAACTTTAAAAAAGTAATAGAAATGCTCAAACTTTTTTTCTGCAAAAATAGCCTGACACACCACGTTAGCTGTAATAAGTTACACATGGAATGTCAAATGTAAGTAAATTTCTATTATAATTAAATTAAATTAATTAATATTAAAGAAAACCAAAAAAACACCCTGACCTAACCCAAGTTTCCTTTCCTCATCTTTGTCCCGTTTGCCTACACTAATTATCTAGAAAGTGGCTTCATCAAAATTCTACTCCACAGCCATTAAAGCTAGTGGCTTAGATATTTGTTGGAATATTTGGATTCCCGGGTATGGCTGTGTATCTTGCTGCAATTGCATACTTAGTATTCCATAGCAGCAGGGAGAGTAAAAGCCTTATGCCGATGGCAACTGAAAGCCATCAGGCAAACGAGTCAAGAGATGCACAATTAGAATGTCTTCCCAGACTAGAAATAACGTCGACACAGTTGCCTCGTAGAATAGGGACCAACTAAGATTTGAGTGATGAGTTGTAGGCCTAATAAAATCTTAGGAACCAATAGACATACCATAGATCATAGATGGATAATTTGATGAAGCCACTTGCCAGATAATGAGTGCAGGCAGATAGGATAAAGATGGAGAAAATGAAGTTGGGTTAGGTTAGTTTTTTTTTGGTTTTATTAATTAATTTTATTTAATTATAATCTGATGTGGAATTTGAGTTATACCTGACATCCCATGTACATCTTATTATAGCTGATGCAGCTTATGACGTCAACAGTGTCAGATCATTCTTACAAGATATTTTATTGCATCTTTTTAAAGTTCAGGTAATAATTACAAAATTTATTCAAGTTTAATTTTTTTTTTTGATGATTAAACCATTATTATAAATTGTAAAACCAGAGGAAAATTGTTAGCTTTAGTTCAAATTAATTAGGGGCTATTTGGTTTTGTTTTTTTCTTTGTTTTTTGTTGTTTCGTAAAAAAGAAACAGATGCTTAAAACGTGTCTGATTGAAACTTGTTTCCATTTTTTTTTTAAAAATAAGAAAACGGCAACAAGTTTACAAAAACATAAAAATCACGTTTTCATGTGTTTTTAAAACAAGTTTTTTTTTCCAGAAAAACAACATATTTGGTTTCTCTGCGTTGACTTTAGCGTTTTCGGTGTCTCCTGCATCTTCTATGTTACAATTTCTCCAGGTATACCTTTTTCCTGTTTGTTTTCATATTTGTTGCTTCATTTCCTTTTCGGTTCTAGTTGTTACCTGCCTTCAAAGCTTTGTTACTTGCCTTCAAAGCTTTCTTTGCAACTAGAATTCAACGAAAAAACCTACAATCAATGAAAAAAACGTACCACCTTCACCGCCTTCTTCTCCAATCAACTTCATCTTGTAAACAATCATTTAATCGAATCCTTCAAAGAACTGTAGCATAATTGAAAATAAATATATTGTTACTGTAGCACAATTGAAACTAAATTCTTAATTCATCAACTTCTCTGTTATTTCTGTTTTCTTTCACTTCTTTTGTTTGCGGCATGTTAGACTTCCAATGTTGTTCATGGGGCTGTTTAAGTGGCGAAAATGTAAAGAAACGCCTTCACCCTCCTCATCCTCAATGCTATGGGCCTCATGTCGTTTCTTTACAAATTCCTTCCTCTCCCTATTGTTAGTGGAGTCCAACTCTCATAAGGCCTCTCCTTTGCATTCTCCGCCAACAATTCGCTATAACCTCTGTCACTTCCAACTCCATTTCTCCTCGTCCTTGGCTCAATTTTGATGGTTTGACCATTGCAAACTCGTATCCTTTGTTCTTGATTCTCACAATTGGTTCTGGTAATGGTGGTCATAGCTGCTCATTTTAGAGGTTTATGGTATGAAAACTCTATTGTTAAGATTACCAACTGTTAAGTAGTGCAACTATACCCTTATTTAGTGAAAACCCTATCGTTAAGCCACTGACTCGACATATATTCGGGTCAAGCCATAAGTATCTTTTCCTTTAATTGTGCAATCAAGCCTTCTTTAGTTGCCACTACCTACACACATCAAAGCCAACTGCTGCTTCTCCAATTAGGGAAACTAGTCATCGAAATCCAACATGGAAATAGTGCTCAATACTTCTAGTTCACAAGTCAATCCAACCTGCGTGACACCCTCATCTCATGGAGTTGTTTCTTCCTTCTCTCGTCAGCCACTCAATACCGACAAAATCTCTAAAAACCTTTATGGTTCTTGAATCTGATGACGTGTAATGAATTCAACTGCCCATAATATTTCTTGAGCGATGAGTTCTTTCTAGGAAGGTTAGGAATCTAGTTGTTTAGGACAAATATGGCTTTTACTGTTAAGGTAATTCAATGGTATACCCACTTTCCAACAGTATTGTATATAGTATTGATCAATTATGTCCATTAGCCTAAAACTTTGGCTTCTTCAGAGTAAACTCGTCGAGAGATCTTAGCCAGTACTTATGTGTGTACTGCGGATTAATAAACAATTGAAGATGAGAAAACACTATGGGCCTTTGACTTGGTCCATTGGAGTAACTGCCGCATCAATGGTTCATATTGTTAAAAACCATGAGCTTGCATGAGCATGGCATGCATCATGCATATATTATGACCTTGCTTAAATTTACACTTCTATTTTTATGCTATAGAATTAAGTGTTTAAAAGAAAGCTGTAGATGAATACTAAATATTGTTGATATTTTTATAGAGATTGATTTTCATTTAATTTCTCAATTCAACTCTTCTATCATTCCATGCATACATTTAATATGGTTCTCTCATGTTTATTTTAAACCATGTTTAGCATTTAATACTTTATAGAAATTGTTGTGATTGATGTCACTTATATGTAATTACATTTAGTAATGAAGGTCTGAACAATATAGACAATTCGAATGATTGTGTGGAAATAAATAAAAAAGATGTGGGATGGAATGATATCATAGAGATGTATTTAATCTCATTAATGGTTGAAGAAGTGAAGAAGCGAAATCAAACAACTAAAATCTGGTTGGAAGAATATTAAGGCAAGTCTTCAACCAAAATTCAATAAGGAGTATACTGGTGTTTAATTGAAGAAAAAGTATAACGGATTAAGAGCCAGATTGAAGAATTTCAAGAACATACTCAAAGAAACAGGAATCGGTCACAACTCTTTTATTGGTGAAGTTAATGTTACAAATAAATGTTGGTAAAACCTATTTAAGGTAAAATATGTATTTGTTTTATTAATATATCATATTATATAAAAAATGTCTTTGTTTTATTAATATATCATATTATACAATATTTGTTCTCATGTTTCTTTTTCATTATTACAGGAGCATAAAATAACTCACAAATACAAGAAAAAAGGATATAAGGAAAGGTTGCTATGGCTAATAAAAAGGCAAGCAAACTCTTATCAAGAAAAACACCACCACCAGATCATAAACTTAACAACAGTTGTACGATACCCTGTCGAGAACAAGTCTCTTCCTTGTGTTGGCGTAGGTTATTTTGAAGAAGGGGAGAACACGGCCAAGGAAAAAGAAGTGGCTTTCCTAGTGTCTCAACTATGCATATTCTGTGATTGTTTTCCCTCCTCGTTTTGTTTTTCTAGCTTTAACCTTTATTTTATACACTTGGTACCATCCTTAGCCTTGGAGTAAGTTTGTCAAATAGCGTCGCAAATGGCTTGAGCTGTTGGGAAAAATATGAAGGTATCACTAATTTTGGGTGTCAATGAACTCCATAGCCAAGAAATTATGAGAGAATCCTCCTTATTCCGCGCATCAAAACTTAGTTCTCCTTGCTTAGGACTAGTTCCCAATAGGTGATTTATTTTTCCTTTTCCACTTAAGGATTGTTTTGACAAGTAGGACCATTTCAAATAGCTTTTTCTGTCTAAACAATATGTTGTTTGAATAATTTGGAATTCACCTTTTGGTTGAACAACTTCTATTTGAGGATTTGAGATTGGGGTTCCTCAGACATGTCTTATATGGTTAAAACTATAGGAAAATAAAACAAAGGATGAAAAGATGAAACAATAAAGTCTGCAAAATAATATTAAATTGCAGCAATGAAGGTTGCACAATTTGAAACTGCAGCAGTGAAGACTGCACGATCTGCAGTTGAACAATGAAGGCTGAAAAAATTTGCAACAAAGGCAGCTCAAAAGGTTGAAAACCGTAATGCTCTGATACCATATTATAAAGTAGGGTTTAGGGAGATTCTTCTCAAAGTACAAAATACATGTTTATATAAACATTTTCCTTAAAAAGAAAAGATTATGCTTTTTTAAATTATCTCCTAAATTATAGACAATAAATTAAAATATATAAATTAGAGACTTCCTAAAATAGTCCCTAAATTATAGACAATAAATTAAAATATATAAATTAGAGACTTCCTAAAATAGTCCCTAAATTATAGACCATTAAATATGTAGATTAAACAGTCCTAAAGCTGACAGATCTTTCCATAGAACCTTCAATCGGCTTTGTTGGTTTTGACTGTGTATTTCGCATCCTCCTAGTTCAAAGCTTCAAGATTTAGGTCGGCATTCCCTATATGTCACCACTGCTGCACTTTTGTTCTACTTGATTGTCCTTTAGTTTGGCAAAATTCATTTTGATTGACTGTTCATAGCCTGTTACAACTCAACCAACACTTAAATTAACTTCTACTCTGGTCGTACATTGGACTATGCTGACTTCATCTTAACATTTATAGTCAAACTTACCATGATGTTGGGACTTCTCAAAGGAAATCTAACATGAAATGAACTTATGGATGAAATAAAACTGAGATCTACCTAAAACCTTTTCTAAATTTCCTTATGCATGCTCATTGCCTTGAATGGTAGTCTATTGCCTCAGACAATTTCTAATCTAATTCTTGGATTATTGATTCTAGTGCAACATACCACATTCCAGATAGACCTGTGCAATTTGTTTCTTATATACTAAGTTCTGATTATTACAGGTAGATCAACCATTACTATTGTTGGCCAAGGGAGCATTCGCCTCTCATCTTCTCTTATTTTAAATAATGCCTATATGTTCCTACCTTAACCATGAATCTAATTTCACTTCTCAACTTTCAAAAGATCCTAATTCTTTAGTCACGTTCATTGACATCCATAGTGCATTTCAAAATCAAACTTTAGGAAGATTAGAAATGTAAGGATTCAAAATAGGTTGTACCTTATTGATACCATGGAATCATCCACAAAAGCAACAACCACCTTTTACCATCTAAACGTACGTCCCCAACCAATAACTTTGAGATTTGTCTTTGACACCAACGTTTAGGACATCCTTCTCTTTATAACCTTGAATATATGTTTCCCTTCCTATTTCATGGTACTCACCTAATGATTTTCATTGTGAAGTAAGTCATCTTGCTAAACACCTTCATTCCCCTTCCATAATTCTTCAATAAGAAGACGAGAACCTTATGATTTAGTTCACTCCAATGTCAAGGGTTTATCTAAGATTTGAGGCTCAAATGCGACAAAATGGTCTATAACCCTTATTGATAATTACACTCGAGTTTGATATAAAGGTGGGATATAAACAACGCCAAGGTCACCATACCTATCTACTCAAAGGTAAGCTCGTTTCCTTATTGGTATACGTGGATGATAATAATATTGTAGCAGTTAAATAAGGAGCTTGGAAGTTAAGTTGACTAGGTAGTTCAAGATCATTGACTTGGGAAAGCTTAAATACTTTCTAGTGCATCATACCACATTCCATATTGACATAGAATGTGTAGATTCCTTAAAAGATGGAAGGTTTATGATTGAATATTATGTGCTCCTAGGAGGAGATCTCATTTTCTGAAGAAAAAAAATACCTTGATGTCCATTGCCAAATCACATCTCAAAGCAATAACTATGCAATTTGGAAATTATTGTGGTCGAAAAGCATTCTCAAATATTGGAAGATAAATGGAGAAAAGCATACGAGATTGTGATGTTACAAAAAAGCAACAATAAGTATTACTCACATTCCTAAAATTACAAATCATATAGAGATAGATCAACAATTCATAAGAGAAATTGATAATGGGTCCCTTATATCGCAATTACAATCCAATTAGCAAATGTGTTCAAAAAAGTTATACTTGCTTTTAGGTTTCAAGAATTCACAAGCAAATTGGGACTAAAAATATGCACCCACTAGCTTCAAAGGGAGTGCTGGAGAATAATAGTTAACCTAGCTAAGCATAACTTGTCATTGACTGAATTGTCAAATAGGAGGACAATCAACTTTGATTAGGATTAACAAGACTTGATATTATTACCATATTTATATATAGCTTAATCATATAAATAAGGCAAGAGATGGCAACGGGCCAAGCTGACAAAGATGCAACCAAAGTTTGGGCCAAAGCCTAATTGGCCTTGAGCCTGAGCCTAGGGTAGAGCCTAAGCCTAGAACCACATTGTTTTGGTCTTTAAGTTTATTAAAGCTTAAGACAAAATGATGTTATTTCGTGAAGAAGGCGTGACCTATTCAGGGTGTCGAGCCAGGTTTTGGGCTAGCCCACTAAACCCGAACTTAAATTGAAGTTTGGGTTGATTTAAATCTAGGTTGTTGACTTTAAGACCTTTTGTCCACCCTGAATAATACAATTTTCAATATAGCAATAAAACATTAATTCTTTGATTTCTACACAATATCAAATAGATGAATACAATATTCTATTTTTGATTTCTATAGTTGGCAAACTAGATCAAAGTTACACTAAATTTGTTTGATGTTATTCCAAAGATATACCTAGGAGGACATTTTAAAAGAATAAGGATAAGATATACCTAAAGATTACAAATTAATCCATTTAATGCAGTAACAAAATTATTCATCCATACTTAGATTTACACAATTTTAGAGAATCATTTTCAAATGTAACAAGGAATGGTATTAAATAACTCTTCCAAGTTTCTGGCAATATCAATAATTCAGTGTCACTAAAGACTAGGCTAAGTTTATGCAAGATAATCATGGAAACGTCTAGAATTTACTAATACTAAAGATGAAAATGCAACATTAGTCGAAATTTTGAAATGTGGTAAATAGATTCTTAATGAAGATTTAACATAAATAGTCATACATATTAATCCCTTTGCCAATGTAAGAACACAAGATATACGCACCTTTTGGTTTAGGAACAAGGTGAGGACTCCATATGTACCCATGTGGAATATCAGAATCAGAGCCCTGTGAACCACTAAGATAGGTGACAGGTCGTAGCCTCAACTTTTTTTTCCTAACATCATTTATCATGTCCCGAATTCCAAGCCATATCAGAGAGTCAACTATTTGATATGAAAGCTACAGGAAGTGCACAAGGTAGCAGTTACTTTGAAATCATTAAGAACAAAGATCCTCGTGCACAAAGGAGAGCAGATAGAGAATAAATAGGCTCACCCTATACGCAGCTGGTGGCTTCACACGAGACAATGGATGTGGGAATTCACTAGTTGGCCTGTTGAGAGAAAATGAAACTTCATTACACTAGAAAGAACTAATGAATAGGAAATAAATGTCTTTAAGATCAAATGATGAATGAGTAATTATAATAAAGGCAAATTGCATCTTGATTTATTACCCAGACAAGACTTACGTCCAAGGCATAGTGAAAAAGATATGAATTGGAATTTTCAGTGCCTCTGCAACATGTGTATGGCCTGGAAAACCATTGGTTAGATTTGAATGCATTGGGAAAGTGTGATTGCAAAATCATCATATTCCTTTAAATTTTTAAAAAGCTAGAGTTGGCCATCCATTACAAAAGCAAATACGAAATTTTCAGCTATTTACAAAATTACTTATCCAAGAATAGCTAGAACATGTCATAGAAAGGGAATTATTAATTCGTAGCTAACATACTCCCCATAGAATGATCATCCAAAAGCATGGAAACTCAAAGTAAAGTATCCAAAGCAATTGCAGATTATCAAAGCCATAAAACTAAAGGAACTAAAAACAAGAGCAAACACAAAAACTACAATGAAATACTCCTAATAAATAATTGCATAGCAAAATGTTATCCCTAGAACATAGTTTTCACACAACTTAATCTAAAAGGTCATAGAAATAATGTTGAACAAAGGAACGTCAATTGGAAAGCAAATGTATTGTAGATTCAGATTTGAAAACAATTTGAAACTTACCATATGCTGGTGGATTGGCAATAATTGCATCTGCCTTAAAGGGAATGCCTGAATCAATGTCGACCTCCTTACATGCTGGAAGTAAGGAGAAAATGATATCCTTCATTTGATTTCGTTGAACTGGTATTTCTGAAGGCCCCGATGGCAAGAAACCTTTGTTTTTAACCATGTCTGCTCAAATAGAAGTGAGTGAGTAGCATACTAATAGGATACACTACTCAATTATTAGCAAGATGATAATAAATTGGGCAACTACCTCTCGTAGGACATTAAGAAACGTATGTAATCCAAACAGGTTCAATATTTCCCCATGAAACAAAATATTTCATGCACAAGGTCAAATTTCCCTAAAGGCATATTGGTTTATGTGTAAGCCCATAAAACACACAAATAAAGAAAACTTGCATCACCATTTGACCATAGAACACGTCAATTCCATGGTAGAGCAGTAAATAACTAAGGGCTCATTAATCATGCGATTGTTCAAATGCATATCAATATGTAATGCCAACGCACATATAGTGCAGCCTCTCCATTGCTTTTTAACCAAAATATGACATACATGGCAAGAAAAATAGGATGACTTCGATAATATAATATAAAAGGGCTCTCTCGAGTACATACAGCCAGCAAGAACTTTTGGATCCCCGCCTAAGGGGTAAAACTCCAATCCAGCAGTTAGGACAAACTCCTTGAAATTTGAATGAGTTGCTAATCTAACACGATGGCCAAAATCCTACACACGACCTTTTCCATTAGTAAGATGAAATTCAAAAAGTAACATCTCAAACCAATAAAGTAAAAAATTCAATTTTATATATATTAATCATAGTGAAATCCCACAAGTTTTCCCAATAATTTTGTTAGGGATTTCAAATTCAATTTTCTTGGATGAATTTTTTTCAGTGTCACAAATTATTGAGAAAACTTGACAAAAAACTTTGTTCACATTAAAGGTTCATAAGATAAGAATAACCAAAACTAGAGATCTAAAAGTTGAACATTAATGAATAGTGATTGAAAGAAATAATCTGGGCTACTGGTAATTTAGAGAAGATAATAACAAAGTTTTTTTCCACATTTTAACTCCGAGCTGATGCCAAATTAAGTAACAAAACAATATTGTCTCTCAATAACAAACCTGTAAGCGCTTTCCAATCGCAATAAATGGCTGCACATCTCCACGTGTACCAACAATAAGCATTACTATTTGCATTGGTGGTATGTATCGGGGATCTGTTGCATCAAGAGGTTCATCCTCAGTGACTATGCTGAATGTATCTTCACGTCCACCACTAAGAGATTGAGTTTCAACATCTGCTGGAATTTCAAATTCTACAGTTCCATCATCTTTAACAGTAGCTATTCTGTTCAACAATTTAAGCTGCACAATTTTAAAGATCAGATAAAAATCCAAATATATGGCTTCTTTATTGTGCAGTAGATCTTTGATTCAAAAAATCAACCTCCATGATTGAAAGAATAAAAACACTAAGAAAATAAACAGACAACTGATAGTTGCGATGATGACTATGAAATAACCGGAATTATGAAAGACGTCTAAGTAGTTAACGAAAAATGAGATTAAATGAAATTACAAGTAATGTTCTTAAATTTTTAGAAAATAATTCAGTGGTAATGTAGCTATAACATGAAGATAAGCATCTCAAAAAATTGAATGTAAATATTGCCCAAGGAATAGTAATGAGGGTCCTTTTAAGACTGCCTAGAAGATTAGACTAAATTCATATGATTTTAGGCTCAACATATCACAAAGAACGACCAAACAAGCTAGCATAAGTCTCTAGAATTGCTTCAGGTCAAATTAATGCCTTTTAGAGATGGGCCTTTCACTCAATTTTATAGGAAAATGATTAAGTGGACCAGGGACAGGCATTAAATGAGAAAGGCGGGTGTAGTTACCATCAACTTCCTTGAGCACAAATTTTAGAAGGAATAGCTATCTCAATCTTTTAAAAATAAGGCAAATTGTAATGATTCATGGAGCCAGAAGAAATCGCCAAAATCTAAAATCTTCACGTTAAATCACCCAAAAAAATTAAAATAAATTAATTATAACTGCAAAATAAATAACATTTTCCACACTGTGTGCAACACTTACAGTAGAAAACAAATAAGAAGGGAATATTCACGTCTATGCAACCCAATTCTATACTATGTATCTTAGAAAACAAATAAGAAGCGAATATTCACGTCTATGCAACCCAATTATAAACTATGTATCGTCCCAAACACACAAATAAATTCACATTGGGAGAAAGTAAAATAGAGAAATTCCCTAGTATCAAGTAATCATATAAGTTAAATGATTCTCCCACAAATATCGCATTCACATTGAAATAAGAGAAGCAAACAATTAGATGACATCAATCACACTTTATAAAGCATGCATATAGTAGTCCACATTGTATAGAACATTGCTAAGGTTACATCGTCACGCAGAGTGAGAGGCATGATTTCAAACTGCATAAGTTAGTCAATGATGGAGTATAATACCTTCTGCTGGGCAGAAATCTTGTCATCAAAAAATTGAGCAGCTTCTTCAGCAAATATGTTAGGAGGTCGTTGTTTCTCAGTTCTAGACTTTTCTAGCTTCAGCTTATCCCAAGTTGATTCCACTTTATTACCTTCAGCAAGGGTAGTACAAGGTTGTTGTTTCTCAGTTCCAGATTTTTCTAACTTCAGCTTATCTGATGTAGACTCTAATTTATCGCCTAAAGGCAATCTTTCATACACTATGCTTGATTCATATGTACTCGGGCCATCAGTTCCTAAATTAAGAAACATCAAATTATAACACAAACATAAGCTTGCAATTGGAAGATGAGGTAAGTAGAAAAAGGGTTTAAAAAGTCAGACAATGGTCAAATTAACATGAAGAGAAAATGACATTAAAATTCACTTTTGAACTTGCAACTACATCTTCAAATTTATCATATGGAAGCTCCTTTTGCTTAATACTTAAATCCTCCTAATTACTTAAATCACAAGCATTCACTCACTGCGTATAATACTAATTCAGTTATATGTCTTTTTTAGTCTCTTTTAACGTGTTTTTATGTCTCTTTGGCAAAGTTTCAAATAAAAATTCCAGCTCCAACTTGCCAATTTTGCAAGCCGCTATAAACCATAAACAAGAAAAAAATAGATTATTTCCCGATGGAAATAAAGACCTGTCAATTAGCGTTCCACTCTACTCCTCTAAAATATGGTTAAACAATTTCAATCGCAGTTCAAGCTACAACACAGTGAACAGGGAAAAGGAGCTTCTGATGAATTGGCAAATATTTCAAAAAAAACTGTCGTAAGTCAACACTTGCGATGCTTATTTTTGCATCTATATAGAGTGAATTATTGCTAGCATCCTCTTCAAATGTAACAACAAATTATAAACCCATAAAAACAGAATAGCTTCGTTCTTGTTGAATACACATTTTAACTGAAAACAAATAAAGATAGATAACCACTCTTCGATCCATAGTTAAAATACTCGTGTGGCTACCAGGACGCAATACAAAACACAAATTCCGTAGAAATTAACTAGTTTAACAACTACAACACGAAGACCAGCAATAACTATGAAAGCCATCTGACATGTAACTCGTGCAAGACACAAATTTATCACTTCCGCACAATTTTTAATGGACACTTCAAATGAAAAAGAAGAATTTCAATCGAAAGATGAAATCATTAAAAAAACGAAATGAATGTATAATTGAGATCACAAATGAATACAATCAAAAATTTGAAGAAACTGAATAATCAGTACCTCCATTATTCACTACACCGCCGCCGACGTAATCAATAATACCACCAGAAGCAGAATCGGAGGCAGAATGAATGGCGTCTCCGCTCTCCAATTCTCTGATATCGGCGCTAGTTCCGACGGCAATTTCCTGGTCCATTTTGATCGGAACCTCAATTGGAGCCGATGAAGAGGAAGAAGAGGAGGAGGAGGATGAGTTACGGCGAATTTCCATCCCCGCCTCCACCGCCGCCGGAAAAATCGACTGCTGCTCCTGCTGCTCCAGATCTGCCGAAGCTACCGACGAGAGAGATAGTTGGTGTGTGGTGAGAGATGCGTGGAGTGGATGTGTGAGTCGTAGTCTTGTTTGGATTCCGTGAAAGTGGCGGATTTGGAGGGATTCTCTTTAAAGCGGAGGGAATCGGGAAGTCTCCAGAGACGAGCCACGTTCATTTGATGGGTCTGCTCGTACTAGGCGTTAACGCAACTGTCCGATCTTGAGGGCAGTTTCGTCAATTATAAAATTGTCGGTCTTCACTTGTCGTCCGTAGACTTTCTTGAACGTTAAAGTCATCGGCATATTAAAATGACTCGTTAAGGACTTTAACTCTTTTTTCTGCCAACAACAGTTTTCAGAATTCGTGAAAAATAAATTTAAAAGAAAACACAGTTTCGGGATTCACATCTTCACATGCGAGGTAATCATTGGCATTAATTTAGATTTCTTTTTGTTTCTCGCTATCTTTATTAAATTGCTTTATATAAGAAGTAAGTTTATTAATTTTTAATTAAGTATTAAATAAATTATTAAATATATATAATCATTTATATGTATTATATATTTTAAATAATCTTATAGTTTGCTAATCAAGGCTAAAGTTGTATATTATTTAACGTCCTCTTACTTTGCATCTTGGCTGACTTTGACCGAAATATTTTTTTGAAGGAAATATTTAATAAGTTAATAGAATATATTTAATCTATCAAAGTGTTTTTAGTAAACAATAGTTGTTTACTTGCGCCACCGATTAGACCTTGCTTAGACATAATATGAAAGCGCATTCAATTGCAAGATGGTCTCAGGGGATCAAATCTTTTGCCCCTTTTGATCTGACAAAATTTAAAAAATAAAAAGATAAACTTAAGCCATCATGTTTATCGTTATCATTATCACCCAGTATAAAATTTTGCATTAAAACAAAATCTGGAAAGACCTAATAGTATGCAGTCTTATCATTACAGAATAGAGATATTGTTTTCAACAGACCTACATACAAATGTGACAATAGAAAAAGAAAACAAAAACAAGTACATAGAATAGTAATAATACAACAAAAAATTACAAATAATTGTAGCAGGTTAAAAAGAGTAAAAAATAAAACTAAAATAAATAATTAATTAATTTTATTCAAATAAACATAAAAGAAGTCATAAAATAACTAAATACATTAAAAATACTTAGAATATAGTAATAATAAATAATTAAAATAAAATAATAACTTCAAAAAAATAAATAAATAAAATATAAATGTAGTAACATAATAATAATTTAGCAAAAAGATGTCCAACTTGTCAACAAGATGGGCTTGTCAAAAAATTTACATACAAAACAAAACTTCCAAACAATCACAATAAAGATGCATTCAAGAGTTAAAGGCACTAGTCATAATATATGTAGCAACAAACATAAAATAATTAGAAGGAGATAAATATACCGTAACTTCTTTACAAACACAAAACTTGATATTAGGAGTAGGAATAGAAACCAAGACGATCACACTCCTAGAATTTGAAAAACTCCACTTCACTACATTGAATTGCTTCCGGCACATATTTCCAGGAAAATAATTTCTCAGAAAAGACAAGATTTTGAGGAAAAGAGTGTAAAAAACAACCTCCATTAAAAGGTGCTTCATATTTCCATTAAAGCGTAAAAAACATAAGGCATCATGTTATTATAATATAATGATACATGTTCATTAAAATTATATTAGTATTTCACTTCAGTAGATAAATTACACATGATTGATAAACAGCTAAGCATAATACTTTCGCTAATTATAATATTAAGTTAAGAGTCACAAGATAAGTAACTAAAACTCACGTCAATTATGTCTTTTAATTGAGTTTTCTTTTTTTCTTTTTCTTTCTACATTTTTCCTAATTGATCAATGATTCTTGATTTATTTATTGTTCGACTAATTAAAACTGGGAGTTTTTAACCCTATGTAATATAGAGAAGAGGTCATTGATTCGATTAATTTAAAAGTGGTCCAATTTTTTTCTCATATCTAAATGGTTTATGACAAGATTCATGTCTCCAACTTGTCGTAAAAGTCTAACCAGTGGATTATGACTAATATACTCATTAGTAATGACCAAATATTTAATGAAAAATTAGGACGGGATTTTATTCAACCGCAATGGAATAATTATGAAGCTTTTTTGCATTTTTATTTCCCAAAACGTAAGATCAATTTAATTTTATAAAATGATTAACTCATAAATCATAATAAAGCATAAATCTTAATTCTTACCTTATTCTAAAGCTTGATTCTTTTCTTGTTGCATCCCTCTAATGGTTTTCAAAATCGGTCCATCTCAATCACTGTAATCACACAAGTGTTCGGCCTCTAATGGTACCTATAGAACGATTTAAGAGAACTCTGTAATTCTTACAAAGAGGGTTAAGCGAGAAATGTTAGCTCCATTATAGCTTAAGTCTATTTATAATAAGTTTTGAATATTTTAGTAATTCAATTGAAATTAAGATAATTTCAATTAAATTTTAATTATAATTACAAATACTTCTAACTAAATACCAATTATGCCCAAACTAGATCTAATATCTCATATTGATCCTAATTTATTAAATATTTTATATTTAATTATAAAATTTCTCAAACTTTACAATCAAGTCAAACTTGATTAAAATATCTTTGTTCTCTTCAACTTGCTCCTTATGTGTGACCTATTAGGTTTACAAGCATGTTGGCAATGGATAAAAGTTATAACCCTAAATCATAGTTAGGATTATAACTTTAATTTTCTAATTAAACAATTTATATCTATAGATCAAGATTAGCATCTTAGCACATTCGAGAGGTATCATAATTTTACGTATTGTTGGCATATTACAAAGGAAGAAATTAAAAAAGCGCTGATGGAGATGAAGAGTGGAAGGACAGTGGGGTCTGATGAGATACCCATAGAGGTATAGAAGAGCGTAGGCAAAGAGGGTCTTACTTGACTAGCTAAGCTTTTTAATATGATCTTTAAGTCTGCTAAAATGTCGGATGAGTGGAGATTTAATATTTATACGAAAACAAAAGGGATATCCAAAGCTGTAACAACTATAGAGGCATCAAATTAATTGAGAAGAAAGTGAGAAAGGATGTCTCTATCTCAAAAAACTAGTTTGGCTTCACTTCAGGAAGGTCCATCATAGAAGCTTTACATCTCCTTATAAGATTAATGGAATATTACAGGAAAAGACAACGTAACTTACACATGGTTTTTATTGATTTTAAGAAGGTGTATGATAGTGTACCTAAGGAAATGTTATGGGGGATATTTAGAAGGCAAAGGAGTTCCTATGACTTATATAAAGGGTTATTTGGGATATGAATGAAGGTGTTAAAACTAAAGTAAGGATGATAGGAGGATATATAGAGCATTTTTCTATCAATATTGGGCTATACCAAAGCTCCTCTTTGAGCCCCTTTTTGTTTGCATTAGTAATTGAAGAGCTCACTAAGAATATCTATGGGCATGTGCCTTGGTGTATATTGTTTACAAATGACATTGCTTTAGTGGATGAGACAAAAAAGGATGTCACTGTCAAGCTTGAATTTTGGAGGGATACGTTGCATATGGTAGCTATCGATGTGGAGGTAAAGATTGGTTTAGAATTTATATCACAAAAGGAGTATTTTTTTTATACCACAAAAGGAGTATTTGAAGTATCTAGGATCTATAATCCAGAGAAACGGAGAGATTAATAAAGACTTAGTTTATTATATCAAATCAGGATGGCTAAAATGGAAAAGTGCATTAGGAGTTTTATATGATAAGAAGATACCACTCAAGCATCAAGGTAAATTATATCCTTTAATAGTTAGGCTAGCTATGCTTTATGAGGTTGAGTATTGGCCTATCAAACAAGTTCCTAGTCATAAGCTAATAGTGGTATAGATAAGGATGCTTCGTTAGATGTGTAACTTTACTAGAAGAGATAAGGTTAGGAATATAATGGTAAAAGACAAATTAAATGTGACTAATATTATTTAAAAATTAAAAGAGTCAAGACTTATGTGATTTCAACTTTATAAAGGAGACACTCATACGCTCCAATAAGAAAATACGATAAGATTTTACATAGAGACCGTAAAAGGAAAAAAGGGAGGTGTAAGAAGAATTGAGGGAAGGTGATTACGAATGATATAGCTCTACTGAAACTTACTAAGGGCATGACCCGCAATAGAAAACTATAGCGTACTAGGATACGAATAAAGGTTCCTATATAAAAAGATCCTTATTCATAAGTCTTTTAGCATTTTTCTCTCGTATTTAGCCTAAACCTTTAAATATGTAGTACTTATCTTTTGGTGATTTGGCCTAAACTTTTCCCTTAGATTGTTGTTGTTGTTTTTGTTGTTATTATTATTTCTTGTAGTATTTTTTATCTTTTTTATTTGTATCGTATTTTACTTATTCTACAATTTATTTATTAAGTATTTTTATTTTATTTTATTATGTTTATGATTATGATTTTTTTAGTTTGTATATTTTTCATATGGGTTATTCGAAAATAGCTTTTTTACTAGTTAGGGGTAAGACACCCTACTATTGAACCTCCCTAGACCCTGCATATCAGTGTGATTTTTACTGGCTTGTAGTTATTGTTGTTTTAGATCAAGATCAGTGTCTAGCAACACATCGTGACGACCCAAATATTTAGGAATATCAAAGTAGTTTTGACTAACTTTTTCATACATGATTTTTCTATCTAATTTAATCCTTTCATCATATAATATTCTGATTAGACATAGAGAATGAAATTAATGTCCACTATATTTTAAGTTCAATCATATTAGTTCTTCACCATTAGCTATTGATTTAATTAATGACTTCTATAAACTATTTACAAAAGCCTTATTCCACCTTGGCCAAGAATTTCCCGAATCAATACTAGTCAAGATCACTGGAACGTTCTCCCTAATTACTTTATGGTGATGAATCCTATCTGGATCATACAATGCTACATCTAATGCATTAAGAAACACATTATAGACATTATAATAAGTTGTGTTTCTAGAATCGATGAACTTCTTTCTTCTAGGACAAAGAGATGTATGACACCTAGAATAGATTGTGAATGATTTTCTAACTTAAACATGATGCATCCCATTACTATAATACTAAGGTACGAATCACTTTAAAATATATTAGAAAGCTTATTTGACTACATAAATTACACATGTAATATTTTAAATTAACAAAACAAGTAGACTAAATGTTATATTGTTTATATCATTATACTTACTTTTTTTTGTTTTTTACCTCTATAAACTACTTAAGATCACCAAATGATTCTTGTTATAATTAGACATGATTTAGTCCTAGGGTAATTAAAATGACCTTTAAAGGACCACTTTTTCATCTAAAGATAATGATCAGCTTTTTTCATGCCTTAATAAGTTTGTAAAATGATTTTTGTTATAATAATAAAATATTAAAGTACTATTGAGTTGTCTAAGTGTTAATGGATAAAGCAAGGTTACAAGTTGAAGTTCACTGAAGAGAGTATAAAAATGGTTTGATTTTAAATTTTAAAATTAAATATTTATTTTGGTTGATGAACATTTACATCCTGCCTCTTTTTGGTCAAAATTAGGTTTTAACTTTTCCTATTTAGCTAACGATATTAGGTGGGAAAAATTCTGACTTATCACTAACTCAGGAGTTTGACTTTTTGAGGAAACTCTATTTTATTACTATACTAAAAGCTACGATCTGGCCTTCTTCTTCTGCAATTAGATATTCAGCAAATACTCCTAGCCCTTTAATTCATAGAAACTCAATATACTGCTCCTTTGAAAACTAGTAAACCTTCTTAGAGATAAGTAATACGCGGCTCCTTTCCACAAGCTAAGATTTATACCACCTACTTTTGGAAATGGTTCACATTTTATAACTCCCCTAGTGGAGATTTTAAATGAAGGTGCCAAAAGATGGCCTCTGTCATTGGTGTAGTACTTTATGGAAAAAAAAAGGTTTGCCTTTCTTTAAGTACAATATTGGGATTTATCTAATAGAAGAAGTTGAAACTAGTATCTTGACCAATTAAGATAGTGTATTCATCTTCAGATTTAATAGTAAATCAAATGAACATAAGGTTCTAGAGATTATACTATAGTATGTACAATGATAAATGCTTATTTGACTATAATTATAAACTCATATTTAATGTGTTTTGCTTATTATTTAATAGTTTTAATAGTATTTTTTGTGCTTAATTCACTTTAGGTGTATTTATAGGTGATAATTGCCTTTATGGACTAAAAGGAAAAGAATTCAGATGAAATTGTGGCATGGAATGAAGATTTGAAGCAACCTGAACTTACATAATTGGGTACAGTGACTATGTAAGTCTTTGCAAATGTGTGAATAATAGAAGAATATTGTTTCTAGTCATGAGATGTTACACCTTATATATATTGATAGACACGGCCAAGTATGTAACCTGTGTAAGCTTTTATCCCTTTGTAAAATTACAAATTCAGGTATTTTTAGAGATACACGATCACCTACACAATAGTGTATATTGATCGTGTATATCTTAAAAACCCTAGTTTTTACTGTAAAAGGACATAAATGGAGGCAAAACAAGAGGAGGCAAGATTGAGCGATTAGCTGATAACATAGGGTGGAGTAGGTTCATCCGGTGTGACATGCATATTCACCTTATGATGACAATTGAATTTTTCACTACTGTCTGTTATACCCCAAAAATGGATGTCTTTTGGTTTAGATTATTCAGTGTTGTGTATAAACTGGATTATAATGTCGTATGTCATCTTTTCAATTTCTAAAATACAAAAGTTTTAAATGGTCATCCTAAATTTGATGTAGATTCTTATTGGAACAGTTTAACAGAGGAAGACAATTTTGATTCATGCAATGCACCAAATGCTTTAATACGTAGTGTTGAACATTTTCTGTTGCATAAATTCATGTGTTTAATTGTATTTAATAAAACTGAAAGTAGCAAATGTTCGGTTAAAGAACTTTTCTTCTTATGGTGCATGGATCGCAAGGTTAGAATCAACACACCCTTTAGAATTTTTAGATCAATTGTTAGTGTCATCAATAAGCAAAGTTCATATTTTAGAATAGGGCACATTGTTACTGCTTTAGCTCGCTTTTATAACCACAATTTGGAAGAGGTGTTTACAATGCCCCATGATATTTTTGACATATCATATTTGAGGTGTCTCGAGATTATAGAGGTCCATTCTATGGAACTCCGTAATCCTCAAACATGTGCTACAGTTAATAATAGGAGAAGAATCAGTACAGTCACATCCCAACCATCTACATGTCGAGCAGCTCAGGATCCAGAGGATGAAGCAGAAGTAGCAGAACTTAGCGCACTAGCAGAGGAACTATACTTGAGTCACTCTGATAAATATACTTGAGTCACTCTGATAAATATGGCCATGAGATTCTGTCATATAGTTGGAATTAGATTGAATGTTTGAACTTAAATTAGGCTCCTTGAGTAGAAAGCGAACCATATAAAGTGTGAAAAGTAGCTGGTTACATAAGCATAGTCATAAATTGACATTTAAACAATAAGGTAGTGTAGAGATACATAATGAGTTTTCACTTAAGCCAAAGTGAAGATTGAGCCATATGACTCCATCTATAGTCCTGTCATTTCTTTTTTGAGTGTCACTTCCTTAGGTTACTATCTTTGGAACTTGTTTTGAATTGGTTTGAGTCTACTAGATGCATGCTTAATAGAGATGATTTAGGCCCTTTTTGTGTTAACCTTTGGCTTAAATGACATACCCATTGATTATCCCTTGCTACCCCTATTGAGCCTTAGCCTTTTTTTCTTGAAAACACCTAAAATTTTAAAACTTTAAACCCCATTATCCTACCCTTTCACAAGCTTAGTAAAGTATTAAGTAATACATTAGTTGGGATTATGTTAAAAATTTTTCCAAGTTAAGTTGAGTATATTTCTACCTGTGGATTACAATGTATATAGTTTTTTTTATATTCATAGTTCTTCCATGCATAAAAAAAATGAAAAATGAATAAAAAAGAGAGTGTAGGAAAGAAAAGGAAAAAGAACAAGTGAGTAACATCAATAAGTGCTGATTATTAGTTATATTTGTATGTCTCAGAGTTATGTTTTTCTACGTAGTTTTATATGATTTTCACTCTACTTATGCTTGTGCTTCACCCTCTTGCCTTTCTTTTGACCAACTTTAACCCTTACCATATTACAACCCTAAACAAGTCTTTTTGATCTATTCATGCATGCAATCATTGTATAGGAGAATTGGTGTATTAGAAAGCCTATGGTAGTGTAGTTTCTTATAGAAAGTTTGAGCGAAACACTAACCCTTAAACACTTGAGAGAAATGTTAACCCTTAAACACTTGAGAGAAATGAGTGAAAACTATGAGGAAAGTTCATTTGTGCATCTTTACTTATCTTTGAGTGATTGTGCCAATTGTGAGTTTGTTTATGCACACCAATGAAAAAGTAATCATGATATGTGCATTAACCTGATATTTGAGTTGGCTTGAATTTGAGGGATTGTATGTGTTGATCTATATGAAAATGAAGTGGTAGAATTGATTGGTTGTACTTATTTTGCTTGAGGATAAGCAAATATTCGAGTGTGGGGATATTGATAGGTGTGCATTAGGATATATTTTTATAGGTAATTGGCATGTATGTTTTAGCATAATTGTTGATTATTGTTCTAGTTTAGGATTTATTTTTTATGTTTTCGTTAAGTTTGATTTTCATTATTGTTCTTGTGTGTTTGATATTAATTGAGGGCAATAATTGACTATTTTATGTAGGAAGAAAAAAGGATTAACTTGGAGAGTGAACTAAAGATCAAAGAGGTGAACAAATGAGGAGTGCATATGAGACAAATTCCTACATTCGTGGGAATTTTGGAAATTCCTACGTCACGGGGGAATTACAAAAGAAAATGAGAGATGCGTCTGTAACAAATTCCCACACTCGTGGGAATCATGTAAATTCTCACAAACATGGGAATTACAATTCAAGGCAATCTGCGAGGCTTCATTAAACTTATGTTTTTTCGACTATAAAAAGAGAATTAAGCCTTCATTTTCAAGGGAGACGACACCCACCAATAGAAACACAATCCTTGAGTGAAGAACACATGTTTGGAGCATTGAGGAAGGACTGAAGACAAGGATCATCATCAAGATTTGGCAAAATAGCACATAAACACCAAAATTTCAGATTTTGGCAAAGAATAGCAGGAGCCTATTCAATTTTCTGTCATTTTAATCTCTTCTATTCTTTGTAAAAATGGATTATTTGAATGTTGATAATGTTATGGATACCATGTTAGGCTGATTTTATTTTAGGGATTACTTTTGGAACTATTATGTTAAACTCCTATTTTATTGAATTGAATGCAATTATCTTTGTTGATTATTGTTTTTAATTATCATCTTACAACAAATTGAGAAAGTGAGAGAGATAAAATTCATGTAGGATTGTACAACGAGAGTTGGCAACCTGTAGACTAGTAATAGTTAGAAGAGAGATCTCGACTAGTCAATTGATCACTTATAGAATAGTTTGATAACTAATTAAATCGGTAGAGTCATTGGTAGGTTAAAAGACCGTCTAATTGATTCCCATGAATTCGATTAGGGATAAATAGTTACACCTTGAGAGAAGGTAATTAGTACATTCAGAAATCTAGGGTAAGACATAATTCAATCGATAAAATAGGAGGGAGACAAAATAGGGAAAAAAGAAATCTCTAATATTTAGATTCTTAAATTTAGATTTTCTGCAATTTTGGTATTGTCTATTGTTTACATTAGTCTTTTAGTTTTAATTTAATTTGCTAGCTTATTTGCATTTCACAATTTAGTTTCTTGAACAAATTTGTGTCTAAATTAAGCAGTGTCCAGCCATTAATTCATGTGGGATCGATATCCGCTCTTTTTACTACAAGTCACGATCCATTCACTTGCAGTTTTTGAGCGTAAAACAAGTAGATAGGTTTTACCATCAACAGCTCATTATACATTGTGAGCTATTGGCTCTTACCATATTCTGATTTTTAAGCTCTTTTTTTACTGGCGACTCCGGTAACAACTCCCTTTATCTTATCATGCATATTATGCAACGAATGCATCACGTCTCATATGCTCAATTAGTCATTTTGTTTGAATATGCACAATCACTTTCACATATCATTAGACCTAAGTTTGGCATTCAGCAATTATGTTGAGTACTCTTATTTCTATCAAATTCAGGGAGGCGGTTGGTTCGTACGAGGGAATGGTAATAGGAATGGGAATGAGTATACTGAGGAATAGGAATGGATATTATCATTATAATTATGATAGTTAGTTAAGAGGAAGGAATAATTACTATTACCATTGATAGTGGTTGGTTTGTAAAAAATATTAAGATTAAAATATTATAATTCAATATTTAATTAATTACAATATTTTAATTAATGAATGAATTGTTTTTTAATTAATTATATTGTAACTAATTAATTATTTATTTTTAGTTAATTATAATGTAATTAATTAATTAATAATATTTTAATTAATTAATTACAATATTTTAATTAATGAATGAAATATGTTTTAATTAATTAATTAATTACAATATTTTAATTAACGAATAATTATATTTTAATTAATTATCTTTTAATTAATTAATTACAATATTTTAATTAATGAATAATTATATTAATTAGAATCGTT
>JANZXR010000004.1:19384256-19415546 GCA_027575705.1 Erythroxylum echinodendron
ATTAGGTTCCACATTCCAATATCAGGGACATCTGACAGTCAAGTCTCACCCCATCGGGCATGATGATTGTTGCCTATGACAGTGAAAAAAGGGATGATAGTACCTCATTCAGTTGTACATAAATTTTGGGCCTAAACTCAAGTAGGGAATTTATATATATACTAAGTTAGATGAGACCTTAGTCAAACCCCTTACTTAGAATATTAAAACTAATGCCTTCCTTTAATATGGCAAGAACTAGAGTCCTTTTAAATTTAGGGTTGTTAAGCAAACCCAAGCCTGCTCTAGTGTTTGAACCATGAAAATAGGATTTCTAGATTAATGGGTCAGTTTTAACTAGAAATGTTAGTTTATAATCAAAATCAATGTGGGAAGAGGTGAAGTTGAGTAGCGTACTTTAGATGTACACGTGTCAAGAGTTGATAGCCTAATAAGTGTGAACACATCGATAGTTGATAGTACTAGATTAGATAGTTGCATTGGAGATGTAATTGGTATGATTGATACCTACCTATTGAACTAAGGTGGCTTGTTGGACAAACTCAAGGTCATTTTAGGGATATTGGATATTGACCTACTAGGAGAATTTCTCTACTTGTTCTCTCAGATTTTGATCAAGGGTTATGAATTTGTGAAATAGTAGGAACGATAATGCATGTTATTAAAGTCCTTATAGACATGCATTTAAGTACATTCTAATTTTTCTCTATTTGACGATAGGTTTATATTGCCCGAGTCAACACCATGAGTATTACTGTGAATCTAGGATCATTGATGGAAGCTAACAAGTTGACTAGACAAAAATTCCTTGACTGGCTCAAGAACTTAAGAATAGTTCTCAAGTCTGAGAAGCTTGATTATGCCTTGGAAAAACCACTTCCTAATCCCCCTGCTGTTGGTACTTCTGATGATGATCGAAGGGCATATAGGAAGCATCTTGATGATAGTGAGATGGCTAGTTGTATTATGCCAGTCACTATGTCACCGGAGTTGTAAAAGCAACACGAGGCTATGGATGCTTATACCATAGTCTATCATCTTAGGGAGCTCTTTGAAGAGCAAGCAAGGTCTGAAAGGTTTGAGACTTCGCAATTGCTTTTCCACTCCAAGATAGTTGAGGGGACATCTCCAATGTAGTACGTACTGAAGATGAATGGCTACATTGACCGGTTGGCCTCCTTTGGTCTTCTTTTGGATCATAAATGACAAGTTAATTGATAATTACCCACAATTTGTGCTTAATTATTGGATGAACAATATATCTAGCACAATTCCTAAGCTGGTCAACATACTCAAGGCAATTAAGTCATTTTTCTATAAAGACAAGGTTGTGATGCTCGAGGACTCTTCCAGTTTGAAGAACAAGAGCCAAAAGAAGAAGAAGTCCACAGGGCCTACGGGAGGTGTCAAGAAAGCAAAGAAGAATACTTTGAAGGGAACTTGCTTCCACTATGGCAAGGATGGCACTGGAAGAGAAATTGCAAAGACTTTCTAGAGTTTTTGAAGCATCTAATGCCCTATCTACTTTAGGTATTTATGTTATTAATATTCATATTGTTTTTGATAGCAACATATGGGTATTAGATATCAGTTATGGCTTACACATTTGTACCGACATGAAGGGCCTCAGGAACAGGAGACAACTCATCAAGGCAGAGTTAGATCTCTGAGTGGGCAATGGAGCAAGAGTTGCTGCATTAGCTATAGGCATATATGCATTCACACTCCCTAATAGGCTTGTACTAGAATTAGACAATTGTTTTTATGTACTTGTTTTGACTAAAAATATAATGTATGTTTATAGTCTTAATAAAGATGGATTCCATTTAAATTTCAATAACAATGGTTGTTTAATTTATTTGAATGGAATGTTATATGCTTTGGGTACATTTTTCATTGTTATATACATATTGGATATGTCTATCCGTTTTAAACATCAATATTAACAAAAGAATAAAACAAGTTAATATGAAATCTACGTACTTATGGCATTATCGCCTTAGCCATATAAGTGAGAGACGTATGTCTAAACTACACAAGTGTGGTAGTTTAGGATTATTTGATTATGAATCATATGACACAACTGAATCTTGCTTATTAGGCAAGATGACTAAATTACACTTTAAGGAAAAGGGTGAACGAACTAGTGGATTTTTAGACCTAATACATACTAATGTGTGTGGTCTAATATCCATACATGCTAAAGGTGGTTTCATATACTTCATTACCTTTATTGATGATCATTCTCGATATAGGTATGTGTATCTTATGCGATACAAGTTTAAAGCCTTTGAAAGGTTCAAAGAATTCATAAATGAAGTTGAGAAACAACTTGGGAGAAGTATTAAATTACTTTAATTGGATCGAGGTGGTGAATACTTAAGCCAAGATTTTTTGAATTATCTCAGGGATAATGAAATATTGCCCTAGTGGACTCTACCTTACACACCATAACACAATGGTGTGGCTGAGAGGAGAAATCAAACCTTATTAGATATGGTGAGGTTTATGATAGGTTTAGCGAATTTACCAAAATCCTTTTAGGAGTATTCACTCGAAACTTCTATTTATGTATTAAACAAAGTCCTATCCAAGTTAGTTGATGTTACTCTATGTGAGATATGAACTAACAATAAACCCTTTCTTTCTCATATGGGAGTTTGGGTTGTCATACTTATATGAAGCAGATTCAATTAAATAAGCCTAAAGCTAAATCTAACAAGTGTCTGATTGTAGGACATCCTAAGAAAACTATAGGATATTAGTTCTATGATGTTTCAGAATAAAAGGTGTTTGTTTTAAAACATATTGTCTTTTTAAAGAAAAGACTTTTTTTTCTAAGAGAAGACAGTAGGATCAAAATTAAACTTGTGGAAGTTCAAGATGCTCAAATAGATGCAGATCAATTGCCTAAACCCGAGACTATTGTTCATGAAGATGAAACAATAATTCAGCCTTCTGACACACAAGAAGTTTGTAGGTCAGGTAGGATACATCATGTTCCTGAGAAATACGGATTTGTCATAAGTGAACTTAATGATGTATTGTTCATGGAAGATGATAAGCCTACTACCTATGAAGAGGTTATGAAGAGTTCAAAATATGACAAATGGCTTCAAGCTATGAAATCTAAAATGGATTCCATGTATGAAAACCAAGTATGGAATTTGGTTGATCCACCTGAAGGCATAAAACCCATAAGGTACAAATGGGTTTTCAAGAAGAAATTGATAAGGAGGGTAATGTAGTTACCCATAAAGCTAGGCTTGTAGCTAAAGGTTATCATCAAAGGCAAGGTGTTGACTATGACGAAATGTTTATCCCAGTAGCTATGGTTAAATCTATTAGGATACTCCTAGCCATTGCTGCTCATTATGATTATGAGATATGACAAATGGATATGAAGATGACTTTCTTTAATGGAAACCTAATCGAGGATGTGTACATGACACAACCTGATGGTTTGATATCCGTGAGTGGAGAAAAGGCATGCAAGCTTTAGAAATCTATTTATGGATTGAAGCAAGCATTCAGGATCGAGTTGGAATATCCAATTTGATCAGACAATCAAAGAGTTTAGTTTCTCATAAAATCCAAATGAGTTGCATGTGTATAAGAAGGTTAGTGGGAGGGAAATCTTGTTCCTTGTACTGTATGTAGATGACATATTGCTAATAGGAAATGATGTCTTAGCTTTGCAATCAGTAAAAATTTGGTTAGCTAAGAACTTCTCTATGAAAGAATTTGGAGAAGCAAATTATATTTTGGGGATAAGGATCTATGGAGATAGATTTAAAAGGTTGCTTGGTCTTTCTCGGTCTAGATACGTAGATAATATACTTAAGAGGTTTAACATAGAGCAGCCCAAGAGAGGTTATCTTCCAATGGTATATGGGATTACACTCTTTAAATTTATATGTCTAAAGACACAAGATGAGAGGACTACCATAAGTTTGATTCCTTATACTTCAGCTATAGAATCAACCATGTATGATATGTTATATACTAGACCCAATATATCGTATGCTCTAAGTGTTACAAACAAATATCAATCAGAACCTGGTGAGGATCATTGGGTGGCTGTCAAGAATATACTTAAATAATTAAGAAGAACTAAAGATGTATTCTTGATGTATGAAGAAGGTGATCTTGTGGTAAACAGGTATACTGATGCTAGCTTCCATTCTGAATGACTCCAGATCCTGTTCTAGATATGTATTCACATTGAATAGTGGTGAAGACAGTTAGAAAAGTTCCAACAAGAGACAACTGCTGATTCGAAAATAAAGGTGGAGTACATTGCAGCTTTAGAAACAAAAAAGGAAGCGGTTTGGATCAAGAAGTTCATCTTAAAACTTGGTATGGTTCCGAGCATCGCTGATCTAGTACAATTGTATTGTGACAACAATGGAGCTATAGCATAGGAAAGGGAACCGATGTCTCATTAGAAGTCTAAACATATACTCAAAAGCCACCATTTGATTAGATAGATCATTGTTAGAAATGATGTCAAGATAGGGAGAGTTCCTGAAGATCAGAATATAGCTGATCCATTGACTAAACGTATTTCCCAAAAGAGTTTTATGTCATATGTACGCACCTATAGTATTAGATGTTAAGGTAGTTGGATTTAGTGTAAGTGGGAGTTTGTTAGAGAAGTGCTCTAAAGGCAATCACTTTTAACACTTACTATACAAATCATTTTATGATTAAAAAAAGCACTTTTCATTATTTCGATGTTCATACGTTTATGGATTTGATGTTGATCTTAAGTTGATTTAATAAAGTCCTCGATACAAAACATAGCATGGAGGAAATCATGATGAGATCATGATAATGATATTCCTATCATATATAATTATATTATTATCTAAACTTTCCCTAGCCCTAGGATTAATGAGATGCGATATCATTAATCTTAATATACTAGCGGATGTTATAATCCTTGATTAGATTAAGCAGTAGATCTCATAAGCTGTAGACATGAGTTGTTTAGAGTTAACAAATGGATACTTACTAAGGGCAGTAAGTACATTGGATTGACCTACTATGAGATAATCATATGGATATTCTATTCTAGTGTCAATGATAGTCTTATAATAGCAATGGTGTAAGCATCTTTTGACTTGAGGTGCTCAAGGATATCTTGGATACTGATCTTTTGTTTTGACTCCAATCATCGGTGCCTTTCACGGGTTGCTCATAACGTGGTGATTGAGTACAGCTTGAGGTATTCGGAGGTAATTAAGTAGACAATAAAAGATTCACCACTCCTAATAGAAGGAGATGATGCCCATGGTCTCTTATTGGGTTCATTAATCGGGAGTCTCTGGTTAGAGCAAATATGTGTCATGAAGAGAGTCTTTAATGATATATAAAGTAATGAGATCCTCAGGACAAGATCTAATATCACTTGGACTAGATGTGATGTAGTCAATCTAGTGGAAGTTTACACTTTGACCATACCAAGTGGTGTATAGATGGTGAAAGGACAAATTACATGGTAGCATTGCATCTGGAAGGGTTTGTAGTCAAAGCACTAACTTTTCGGTCAGCTAGGGGTCATGACATGTTGCTAGATACAGCTCTTGATTTACTTGAATTAAGTGTTAATTCAAGTGGCCAACATAACTGGGAACCAAATAGGTCACATATATAAGAGATCTGGAGGATGAATAAAATGGTATTGAATGGTGTTTTGGGTTTGTATCACGATGTGATCATGGTAGAAAACATTGCATGAAATGGATAAGAAACAAGTGTTATTGGATTCCATTAATGCATGCTATTTATGGTCATTAACTTCCCATAACTTCCATTAATGCACGCTATTCATGGTCATTAACGTCCCTTAACTTCCATTACTGCATGTTATTTATGACCATTAAGTTCCCATAACTTTCCATTAGTGATGGGGTTATGGAAGGCCAAATGGTGTAGACAATTGAGATGATTTTAGTGCATCTTGTGTAAAACACAAAATGAAAAAGATAGGTTCTCTTTCTAACTCACAAACTTTTTCTTTCTAACTCTCTAAAGAGTTCTTGTCTTTGCTAGCAGAAAGAAAGAATTCCAGCCATCTCCTAGTGAGATTTCGTCCTTCTATCTTCATGTGGACTTTCATTAGAGACGGTCTTTATTGATTGTTGTGGTTTACGACAACCCAATATAGAGAAGATTAAAGAACGAAGGAGATCATCAGAAAGGTGTGTAAACATCTTAAATTTCATTTTTTTATATCTATATACATGAGTAGATCTGGTTTTTGAGGTTCTGTTTTATTTCTGTTGCATATATTTGATATATATTATATATGAGATGCATGATCGAAACCTAACATAAAAGAGATAAGATAAGATCTAATCGTAAAGCACAAAAAAGTTATGTTATCTCCAAAAACAGACAAAAATTATTTGTCCTTCTTGTACAAGTGACTGTAAGACTTTTAAAGGAAAAGATAACAGTGAAGCATCTAGTGTTTGTACATATAATGATGATTCTGAATTAGAAAGACTAAAAATCTTTCCAACACAAATAAAAAAGAATTTATTATCAATAAAAGAGAATTTACTTTTTAAAATGTTAATATGATGTAATATTTTTTAAGTTCAGAAGTTGGACTTCAAGTGTGCTTGTATAAATATGACCCTAAGATAGTAACTATAGCATCAAGCATTCTCTATGTATCTCATTTTATAATATCTTCTATTATGAAATAAAATTTCCTTTCTACTGATACAATTTATAATTTCCATTTAAAACCTTAATCTTCTCCTAAATCTTTAGTACACGCCTTAAGGTAGGAAATGAATTAAGGATATTTTGAACTTAGCTAAAAGAACGTCAAGGGTAGTTACCTTACCTAAAGGTCGGATGTAGCACCCTACTCTCACAAGACACGTATCCGACATCCTGAGCAATGTTCAAGTGCGTACCCCACAAGGGTGGCATGCTAGAACAATCAAACACTTGAAACTCGGTATAATTTTTGTTACAACACAAATCATTTACAAACATCTCCCATTTGGAAAGTTATTAAAAACAGAATGTTCAAATACGCATTGTACAAAAATTGCAGAATATACAAATTGACACAAAAATAAGAAAGAACAAATGCATATGCAAACTGATCATGACTTCTATCTCTTACTCAAATGTGTCGTCTGTACTCCTATTAGCCTAACGGAGAAACTCTTCTGAGCTTAAAAAATATGGCAAATTTTGGTTGAGTTTTGTGAACTCAGATGAGGTAACCATCATTGATGGTTCACTTAATTCATTCATCACATAAATACATATAATATGTAATTCACATCTTTGTATTTTATATAAAGTATCAAATAACTCTCATGACCACATTAATTCATCATGTAGCATCAATTAACACCTTATGTATTTATTTCACATTTCACATTTCACATTTGAACCATTCAAAGAATGCATTTCAATCATTTACACATACATACCAAATGCATATGTAATGCTCATGAGACTCACTTTCAATTGTTATTATTATGACCGAGTGCCTATAACTATCTGGTACCCAATGTGGATACTAGGCTCATTAATAACTGTCCCTTATCTGTTGGAGATACAGGGCTCATTTTACATAGTGAGCCTTTGGCTCTTAATCACTTTCTAAGTTTTAAGCTCTTTTCCACTTTCTGAGCTTTAAGCTTTTTTTTCATGGATACTTCGGTCACAACAGCCTTAACATTATAATGCATTCATGTAATGAAATGCATCAGTCATATATGCTCAATCAGTCACTTTATTTCACTTTACACATTCACTTTCACATGTCATCAGACCTCGATCTGGCAGTCAACATTTAAGTTGAGAAAACACATTTATTTTGTCATATTCTGTCATATTCACATGCAAGGAGCACTTTAAATATCACATTCATTCATCAGAGTCGTTAGATCTTCATTGTCCGAAATCAGCACATTCAAATCACATTCATTTGATAATTCAAACATAATATAAAACAAACAATTAATTGAGTGAGACTGTCTAGGTTACTCACAGTACGCTCCAAATTAGCATTAGCTTCCATGATCCAGAAGCATCTAGATCCAGACATTCTATCCTGTACATCAACATGATATAATACACATTTAGAAACATTATTAATTGCACAATCATATGAACACCCAATCACATATATGTACACGTGTTGTGTATAATGCATACTCAATGACAATCCTTGGTATCTTTCCATTATTATCATCACATAATCATTCATATTTCCTAACTCACATAATTATTGTTTATACTTATGATTTATATCTCAATAAAACCATAAAAATTGAAATTGATAACTCATTTCATCAAATTCAGATTTTTCCTATAACAACTTTCGAGTCAACATTCCAAGTTCTTTTTGACCAAGAAACTAAAATCATTTGAGAGACTTTCTTTTAGAAAATTGTTCCCCATTGTTTTATATTTCTATATATGCCAAGATTATTCAATTTGGTTCAGTATCCTATGAGTTATGCTCACAATACCACATACTGTGTATAACTGAATTTTTGGCTAGTTCATGATCATACCCTCAAATCGTACAACTCATAACTTTCAACTCAGATATTTAAAAATTACTAACTTAATACCAGTTCAAATATAAGAGAATGGAATACAACTTTTATAAATATACCTTTATCTGATTTAGCCTACATCCATTCAGTTTTTATGAAAACATCAAGACATAATTTCTATCTTGGGTAGTACTCCATCCTCAATCAAGACTTAATTTCCTACCAGATTTGGAAAGTCTTAGAAACATAATTAAATTTACAATTTATAAAAAATTTGTATAATTATGTCTCTATTTTAATCTGAATCAAGAATCACCTCATTTGGATATCTACAGCTCAATATATCATCAAAATACCAAGATATGTTCAAAAAGCATCACCCACATACAACCTTCAGGTCATGATTGCAACTTAACCAGCAGTGTCGTGATCGCGAGTGGTGATCGCAACATTCCATGTTCGCCCTGCAGAGTCGTGATCGCGACCTGCTTCTGGGCTAACACACTCCTTCTTCTTTCTTTTATTTTCTTATCTGAACTTCACTTCCATTTTAAACCTAGAAAACGAGGTTTTTAGGCAAAGTCTTCTTCAAAATTTGTTAATATATGTCTTAAGTTTCTAAAGAAGCTAAGTTAATGCAATTTGGTTCAGGATTTTGAAAGTTATATATAATTTACTACATACTATTCAGTAATAGAGACAAAATCTGAAACTCAATTTCAAGACAATTTTCTTAAAGATAGAATTCAAACTCATATTTTTAATGACAATTGTAGCCATTCGTCACTAACAATCATCCTATTTAGATATCCGTAAGTCAAGATATGTGTAAAATACAGATGCATATTCTGTAGAAACACTACATATAACACATTTCCAAAACACTTCGTCATCAATTTCATCCTAATTCACCTCAACAACAACTTATTAATTATCGACAAATCATCACTCTTCCAACCCCATTTTTATGATCATGCTAGCTCTATCCCATCATCAATACAAAACAAGGCAGAAATTCATTCATTCATTCATCACTTTTTTACATTTTCATGCACCATTTAACAACACTGAAGTAAAACATAATTCCATTACCTCTTCATTTACCCACATCATTAATTAATGAATAATGTTAGCTCACTAAATTCAATCGTTTTGACAAAAATCTCTTTATAAATCAAACACGCATGAATTTACCTAAGGAATTTCATATTCAAAACAAAACCTCAAATTACTCATCATAAAGTCCTATTTACACTAACCCATGAAGATTAAAGCATCACTTACTTGATTTAGCTCCAAATCCTTCAAAAACACACCAACACTAGCTATTCCATGTATCTCATAGCCATCATCATTCTAGAGTGGATTTGGTTGGGTTTTCTTGTAGTAAATGAAAGGAAGAATAACATGGAGGTAGAAATTGAAAGATGGAAGCAAGGTTCAATGTTGATGATGGTTGACAACACACTTCATGAAGACAGAGAAGAGAAGGCCACAAAAATGGGAAGAATAGAATTAAGACAAAAAACTAAACTTGGCCTTTCAATTAGAAAGCATCATAGGTTTTAAGATATGGCTTGGCAAGTGATATTTTCACTTGCCACATGTCATCTCCTTATAGGTTCACTTAGGTTTTCTCATTCAATTTGTCCAACCAACTCCAATTTCTACTCCAATTATCTCCAAATTTCAATGACATATGTCATTAAACCAAAATGTCATTTACAAAAGTTTTCAATGCCATTTAACTCTTAATTCTATTGCTATGTATTAATTTTCTTATAGCTTGGCATTTTTCCAAGTCCAAAATATCCCAAATTTTTAGAAAATTTTTAAAATTCTCCAAAAATTCTAAATTACTAAATACACTTTCCAAATCATTTTTCAACATATAAAAGCCACAATTCTAAACAAAATTATATTCATAATTCAATTATAAATCAATTATATCTGGAATGTCTATGAATACAAGTACAATCATTTTAATGTGTACAAAAATTCAAATTCACATGCATATATGCTAACACTATGCATGAGCATGAAATGCATTTTTCTACTATCTCATTGCTATTTCTCAATTACGGAAATCCATGATTCTAACCCTTAGTATGGAAACAGGATGTTACATTTCTCCCCCTTAATAAATTTCATCCTCGAAATTTGTATCTGATTGATCAGAAAGGAAGGGGTACGTTTCCTCTTATACTCCTTTGTATCCCATTTAACTCATCACTCGAATAATTTCTTCTACTTGACTATAGTCAATGAAATCACTCTGTCTTTCAGTACTTATTCTGATATCCCACTACTATAACTGTTTCGTCAATTATCTCTATCATAACTATTTCCTCAATTATCTCTAATTACTCATAGTTTCACTTCAAGTTTTGATAACACATATATTGGATCATAACGATATTTCTTAAACACATCCGTGTAGCACAGTATGAATCTGATACATCTTTTATTGGTAATACTAACTCCTAAGTCAATGGTCATATTCTCAATAACTTCACAAAAACCAATTATGTCATGCTTAGTTCCCTCTTTTGCTCATATTAGCACAACTTGTTAAGTCAATACTCTCAGAATTATTTCATCTTTTACCTGATATTTCATATCTCTTTAGTGTTAATACACTTAACTCTTATGTTTATCTCACTATATTCTATAACTTCGATGTTGATCCACTTAACTCATTTTTCACTCTTGAATCAATTATGGCCTTTGACCATTTTTTTGGCCTTATTCATCCAAATATAAAGACAGACAACTTTATCTGTCGTATAACGCCTCACACAATAACCTACCAATACCACTGTGATAATGATTTTCATCATCGAATTCTATCAGAACTGTATATTGATCTCATGTTCCTAAGAACTCCAAAATATTAGTTCTAAGCATATTCCTAACATTTAATACTGTTGGAAATTCCAACATTCTATCATTCAGTCACTTGATTATACATTCTTAGCCATGAAGTATTATTTGGCGTATTCCTAATATGATGTATAACATAGGTTACCATTTGTACTTTCTCGAAAAATCTCTTTTCTCAATTTATCTACATCGCGTACACATACTTTTTACTACAATCACACAATATCATTTTTCCTATTCAAACGCAGAATTTGGATTCATTTTCAATTTCTCAGTAAGATTCACAATTCCTGAATCCTCAATTTGGGATTTTTTAATCTTTTTTTTGGAAAACTGATCTTAAATTCCATGTACCTAATAACACTTCATTTTGCCCTAAAATTCAACTCAATATTCTATGCTCTTTATTTCACTAGGTTTGGTATGTTTAAGCATCAGATATAACACTATCTTTACAGGAAAATACTAATTTGTACCATCATAATCTTTCAGTAATTCTATCCATTGTCTCTGTTTTATATTCAATTCTTTCAAACTCAATATGGGCCTCAACTTTAATAATATGTATATTTATATATGTCCAAAATGTTTCACCGTACATATTATATCGTCAAGCTCTCAAACAATCACTATTGTAGCACATTCAAAATCTTTTATCAAATAATTAACTTATGGGACTTGAATTGTCTCAATGGATAAGAAATCACTTTATTATGCTGCATTAAATTGCATTTGAATCCCTGGTATGAGTTTAAAATCTCCTATGTTACACGATATAATTAACATCAGTCTTATAATTCCTCAAAATTCTCTTTACATTAATCACTCATACAATTTACACATTTTTCCTCAGACATTTTTGTCAAAGGGCTAAGATCAATAAAAGGTCCTTGACAATCACTAGTGGTATCCAATATACAGCTAATTTTAGAGAACTCTAGATCTCTTATACATATGTCTTGGAGTTTCTCACTTCATCATTACTTCAATTTTCTTTGGGTCTCCCATTGTGCTATGTTCAAATACTATACAATCTAACATTTTATTTGATCAAGCTAAGATTCACTCTTATTGAACTTGGCAAATAATTGTTTCTAACTTCATGATATGTAAGGCTTACCTCAAGTATTCAAAATATTCTCCTTAACTTTATGAATACATTCATTAAATAATCTATGATCATAGTCACTAATTGATTCATGCAAAAATTGGGACACTTTATTCTTCAATGTTATGTCACTATTGGGGGCATTGTTAACTTAAACACATGTAGCCAAAACTCAACCTGCCTATGATTTGTTCTCGTAATTCCTTAAGTGACCAATTCCTCAATGAGGTAGTATCATCCTATGTTATTATTAGTCTCCAAATTGACTTCTTTTCTCAAATGATTTTCTCCATTCATTCGATTTCCTTTGATTTCACATTGACTTATTCTAATGACTGTTCATTCATGCTAGTTTCTCCACTCATTTCAATTTATTTACAATCTTAACTATCGATGTTAGAAACACATTCATCATATCTAATTTGTATCTTCTGTATATATTTATAGAGAATATAATGTGGACCTAAGTTCTCCTCACATTAGTAATAATGTCACCTCAAATTCAAGAACCCAATCACATAGTTGGATAGTTTACATCAAACATAATGCATACACTCTCAGTAGCATATTCTACATTTTATGCTTGTGTCTCTGTTAGGAATAGGACTCTAATACTCACTTTTGAATCATTACATATTCATTTCTGATTTGTTCCTTCATTGATCATTCTTAATATAAACTATCTGATCTGTTTAATGTAATTCAGTGAAATTCTTATTCGAAAGAAGATTTCTTATTTCTAACATTTATACTATTCATGCAATCTTTATCAACCGATTGTTTCCATCATTACTTATTAGCCATTCTTAGTAACTCAAGAAGATCAATTTCTATCTTTTCTTACATGGTCATAAAGTTCTAGTTATCAAAACTCAATGAAGTACTAGGCATGATTACTGCCGCAATATGCTTAGGTGTGTACCATCAAGGTCCTCCCATTCTATCCAGATATTTATTTTCATCATAACAACAATTATCTTTCACTAATAATACTTTGATCTCAATTGATCCTAGACAATAATTCTCTCTTTATTCCTTCGCAAAAAGCTGGGCATCCCTGCCACAATTGTGACAGAAACATAAATTTTTGTTTAGGCCACCATCGTGCCCTGCGCTTTCTCCCTTGTAATAACACACATAGTAACATCATTAACAATCTCGATCTATCCCCGACGAATCACTATAAGCACTTTCATGTGTTACTCTAATTCATCTTAAACTTTGAACTATGGGAACTATGACTAACAATTATTCAGTAAGTTATAGATTGCTTCCTATGTCATCTCCACACATATAATACATATGTGCTCGATATTCTCATTTGTCATGGTGATCCCATTATTAGATATGCATTTATAATAACGATTCAACTTAACCTTTAAAACTTTTACATATCATCATGAAATTCTAATCTCAATATCACAGACATATTCTTATGGTAAAGTATAACTCTTATCACATTTATTCGACATTCATTTCAAGTCTATGTTTAACCTTTCAAGGTCATAAAATTTTTTGTTTTCTTTCAACTTGGCTTGTACACTTTAAATCTCATCATTTCTATTTACATCCTATTTTCCTCAAACAATCCACAGCTCACATCTATTTCACATTCGAGGTTATACCACCACAATATAATATTGATGTCATATTCTATAAGACATCACCAATGCAAATGTGCTGAATCTCTATCTATCATATCTAACCATATACTATTTCTCATTTCTAGATATCCATAAACATTCAATTTCTCACATTTTGACAAATCATCATTCTTCTCATAATTTCTATCGGCTTAAACTTTTAACAAATGCTCATGCATATGACTCATACACATGTGACTTAAACTACGGATCAGTTGCTACTGCCTGCTATGACATGTCTAAAATGCATGTAACTTGACATATATTTCAAAATTTGCCTATGTAAGATACTAAATATGGGCTTTAATACCAAATTGTAGCACCCACTCTGGCAAGACATGCGCCCAACATCTTAAGTGATAATCGAGTGTGTACCCTGCAAGGGTGGCATACTAAAACAGTCAAACACTTGAAACTTGATACTTTTTTGTACAACACAAAACATTTACAAACATCTCCCATTTGGCAAGTTATTAAAAACAGAATGTTCAAATACACATTATACAAAAATTGTAGAATATACAAATTGATACAAAAATAAGAAAATACAAATGCAGATGTGAACTATCTTGACTTCTAACTCTTACTCAAATGTGTCGTTTATACTCCCATTAGCCTATAACTCTTCTAATCCTGAAATATATTGCAAATTTTGGGTGAGTTTTGTGAACTCAGATGAGGTAATCATCATTGATGGTTCACTCAATTCATGCATCATGTAAATACATATAACATGTAATTCACATCTTTGAATTTTGCATAAAGTACCATATAACTCTCATCACCACATTAATTCATCATGTAGCATCAATTAACACCTTATTCATTTATTTCACATTTCACATTTCACATTTGAGCCATTTAAACATTGCATTTCAATTATTTACACATACATATCAATTGCATATGCAATGCGTATGAGGCTCACTTTCAATTGTTATTATTCTGACTGAGTGCCTATAAATGTCCCACACCTATTGTGGATACTGGGCTCATTAATAACTGTCCTTTATCCGTTACGGATATTGGGCTCATTTTACATAGTGAGCCTTTGGCTCTTAATCACTTTTTGAGCTTTAAGTTATTTTCCATTTTCTGAGCTTGAAGCTATTTTTTGGGTGGCTACCTCGGTCACAACAACCTTTACATTATTTTGCATTCATTTAATGAAATGCATCAGTTATAAATGCTCAATCAGTCACTTTATTTCACTTTACACATTTACTTTCACATGTCATCGGACCTGGGTCTGGCATTCAACATTTAAGTTGAGAAAACACATTTATTTCGGCATATTCACATGCAAGGGGCAGTTCAAATATCACATTCATTCATTAGAATCATCGGACCTTCATTGTCCGGATCAGCACAGTCAATCTTGTTCATTCGATAATTCAAACATAATATAAAACAAATAATTAATTGAGTGAGACCGTCTAGGTTACTCACAGTACACTCCAAATTAACATTAGCTTCCATGATCTAGAAGCATATGGATGTGGATGTTCTATCCTATGCATCAACATAATATAATACACATTTAGACACATTATTAATTGCACAATCATATGAACACCCAATCATATACATATGTATATGTGTTGTGTATAATGTATGCTCAATGACAATCCTGGGTATCTTTATATTATTCTCATCACATAATCATTCATATTTCCAAGCTAACATAAGTATTATTTATAATTATGATTTATACCTCAATAAAACCTTAAAAATCGAAATTCAAAACTCATTTCATCAAATTCGGATTTTTCCTATAACAACTTTCAGGTCAACTTTCCAAGTTCTTTTTGACTAAGAAAATGAAGTCATTTGACAATATTTTCTTTTAAAAAATTGTTCCCCATTTTCTTACGTTTCTATTGACACCAAGATTATTCAATTTGGTTCAATATCCTATGAGATATACTCATAATACCACAAACTATGTATAATTGAAATTTTGGCTAGTTCATGATCATACCCTCAAATCTTACAACTCATAACTTTTAACTCAGATATCTAAAAATTACAAACTTAATACCAATTAAACGATAAGAGAATGGAATACAACTTTTATGAAGATACGTTTGTCTAATTCAGCATATATCCATTTATTTTTTATGAAAATATCAAGACATAATTTTAGTACTCCAACCTCAATCAAGACTGAATTTCACACCAATTTTGAAAATCTTAAAACCATAATTAAATTTATACTTCTACAATAAAGTTGTAGAATTATGTCTCTGTTTTAATCTAAGTTAAGAATCACCTCATTTGGACATCTACAGCTCAGGATAACATCAAAATACCAATACTTGTTCAAAAAGCATCACCCGCATACAATCTTCGGGTCTCGCAATGGTGTTGCGATCCCGACGCGACTGCTGTAACTCCCCAGTGGTGTTGCGATTGTGATATTCCATGTTCACCCAGTAGAGTCACGATAGCAATGCGTTGCAATCGCAACCTATATCTGGGCCGACACACTCCTTCTTCTTTCTTTTATTTTCTTATCCGAAATTCACTTCCATTTTAAACCTAGAAAAAGAGGTTTTAAGGCAAAGTCTTCTTCTAAACAATTGTTTATCTCTGTCTTAAATTTCTAAAGAACCTAAGTTCATACAATTTGGTTCAGGATTTTGAAAGTTATACACAATTTACTACATACTATTCAGCAACAGAGGCAAAATCCGAAACTCATCTTCAAGACAATTTTCAGCACTCTTAGAGATAGAATTCAATCTTGATTTCTTCATGAAAATAGTATCTATTTGTCTCTAGTTGAATATAAATCAATAATCATCCTATTTGGATATCCGTAGGTCATGATATGTCTAAAATACAGATGCATGTTTTGTAGAAACACTACATCTAACACATTTCCAACACACTTCATCATCAATTTCATCCTAATTTACCTCAACAACAACAACTTATTAATTATCAACAAATAATCCCTCTTCCAACCCCTTTTTGTGATCATGCAAGATCTCACCCATCATCAGTACAAAACAAGGCAGAAATTCGTTCATTCATTCATCACATTTTTACACTTTCGTACACTATTTAACAACATCAAAGTAAAACATAATTCTATTACCTCTTCATTCACCCACATCATTAATTCATGAATAATGTTAGCTCACTAAATTCAATCTTTTTGAAAAAAATCTCTTTATAAATCAAACACTCACAAATTTACCCAAGGAATTTCGTATTCAAAACAAAACCTCAAATTACTCATCATAAAGTCCTATTTACACTAACCCATAAAGATTATAGCATTACCTACTTGATTTAGCTCCAAATCCTTACAAACCACACCAACCCTAGGTATCCCATGTATCTCATAGCCATCATCATTCTAGGGTGGATTTGGTTGGGCTTTCTTCTAGTAAATGAAAGGAATAATAAAATGGAGGTAGAAATTGAAAGATGGAAGCAAGGTTCAACGTTGATGATGGTTAATAACACACTTCATGAAGAAGGAGAAGAGAAGGCCATGAAAATGGGAAGAAGAGAAGTAAGACAAAACACTAAACTTGGTATTTCAATTGGAAAGCATCTTGGGTTTTAAGAAACGGCTTGGCAAGTGATATTTTCACTTGCCACATGTCATCTTCTTATAGGTTCACTTAGGTTTTCTCATTCAATTTATCCAATCAACTCCAATTTCTACTCCAATTATCTCCAAATTTCAATGACATATGTCATTAAGCCTAAATGTCATTTATAAAAATTTTCTATTCCATTTGACACTTAATTCTACTGCTATGTATCAATTGTCTTGCCACTTGGTATTTTTCCTAGTCCAAAATTACCAAAAATTTCTAACATTTTTTTAAAATTTTCCAAAAATTCTAAATGACTAAATGCACTCTCTAAATCAATTTTCAACATATAAAATCCAAAATTCTCAACAAAATCACATTCACAATTCAATTATAAATCAATTATACCTTGAATATCTATGAATGCAAGTACAATCATTTTAATGTGCACATATGCTAACACTATGCATGAGCATGAAATGCATTTTTCTAATATCTCATTGTTATTTCTTAATTACAGAAATCTACGATTCTAACCCTTAGTATGGAAATGAGATGTTACGTTGGAGCTAAAATGTTCACTAAAAGACTCGATAAAAACTTGGTAAAGCTATAATAAAAACCTAAAGATATAGGTACGAAAGCATAATAGACCCTTTAATTTGAAAATTGTGAAATTGTTTTGTATATAATTATATCATGAATTCTTATTTTCTAGAAAAATTCATATATGGATTAACTGGAATATATTTAGACTTTTGTTATAATAGATATTGATAAATTAGAAGATGGAGATTTGCTTCGAATTTCTTTAGATAAACCCTTACAATTATTCAGAACAAATACTTCAGAGCCTAGTCAACAAGGGTAAGATAGTTAAAGATGCATCCCTTTTTAAATGCTGCCTTCATGCAAAAAATAATCATTCTCATCCCAATTCCTTTTTTGTAATAGATATCATTTTTAGTGTATTTTGAAAATTCTTTTCTTAACTTATAATCCACAATAAAGAGAAAATGTTTTGCCTTTCCAAAGTAATGAAATGATAAGTATCATATCATTAATTTTCATGAAAATTTGGATCAATAGATAATATTTTTAATATCAAGGTATCTTTTCGGGTCAATGTAGGGTTATTTAGATAACAATCTAAATCCTTTTTTGAATCCATTTAGGAAGTAATGATATCTCAGGAAACTCTGAGTTAATCAAGTATATAGCTTTTATCATTCCAAAATCATACCAATATCTAATAGCTTGAGGATTAGCTCCTTATGAAAAATTCAATTTAGGATATATCCTAGAAAAATCAATATAATAGGTATCACTATTTTGTAGAGTGTATAAATCTCTCATTACCTTATAATGCACTTAAACATTAGTATGAACCTTTGGAGAGCTATAAATCATGATATTTCTTTGTACCCTTAATTTGCACGAAGTATTATGACTTGGAGAGATATTATCAAGAGTAAAATCTTTTGGCTCAATCTGTAGACTAATAAACTCCTTTATCAAGAAAACAAAGCCTGTGGAAGATGCATATTCAACTATTTTAGCCATGTTGACTAGGGTATAGAGATTTTGTTCTGAATAATTGTAATGCTTTATCATGGGTTACCATATATGGAAAAATGAAGGAAGAAGCTCTGTAACTTAATTTGGTATCGAGTTGAAGTTTGAAATATCTAATAAATCTTTTATTTATGCTTGGCAAGTTTTGATATCTTCATAAATTTATTCCAATAATTCAAATATCTCTTATTTGAGGTTGACCATCTATAGTTAAAAGATTGAAAGAGCATTATTATTAGATTTAATAATCTCATTATCAAATGTATATTCTGACAATAATGTCCTTCATTTAATAGATATTTTATATTCAGGTTTAGAGGTTAAATTGTTTTGAATAAAAGCCTTAACTTGGGTATTATGATCAATTCTTTCTAAAAATCTTTTATGCAATAAAAACTAATAAAATTATTGATAGCTTTTTATTATTGCCAATAATTCCTTTTTATTTATGTGAGATCTTTGTTGAGTATCTATAAAGGTTCCCAAAGTATACCTGCAAGGAGACTCACTCATCTTAATGTTAAAAATCATCGTAATCTATCTTTTTTTAATACTCCACTCCATATATGATCAAAAGATAAGTTTTGAGAACTAAATTATCATCAACAAATGGTAAAGAAAGTTTGGGCAATATAGTACATAAGATCTTAGTTTCTTTACCTGTTCAATCAAATAAGTGAAAATTCAAATCTTTGATTTTTCTTTAAAAGCATTTGAAAGGATTTTCTTTTCTCAGTTAGATTTTGAATAAAATATAAGGTATAGTTTAATACTCCTAGAAAACTTTGGACTTTGTTTTTTATCTATTAACTTATTAGAAAATTGTAATATGTTTTCAAGGGTATGAGGTTGAACTTTAGCTCCTCTACCATCTATTTCCATACTAAGGAATTCTATTTCAATTTGATATCTTAGCTTTCTTCTCAGAGAGAGCTAGAACATATTGTTCACATAAATCTACAAATTTGTTTAATATGTTGAGCAGTATTATTGCTAGTTATTACAATATCATCCATATAAACATGTATGAAATTATGATATTTGAAGATATTATCCATTTTCCTTTGAAATATTTGTGAGGTGTTTTCTAAACCAAAAGATTACTAACCATTCGTAATGACCTTATGGAGTAGAGAAAGTAATATATGGAATGTTATCTTTATTCATTTTTATCTGCCAAAATCCATTTTTACAATCAAATTTAGAGAAGATTTGTTTTCCTCTTGTTAAGTTTATTAATGTTTCTTTGCGAGGTAAAAAAATCCATCAAATATTGTATTATTATTTAATTTTTTATAATTTTCTATCATTATCGCTTTATTTCTAATTAGTTTTGCTTGGTTTCTAAGTAATGGGTTGAGTTTCACTTAGGTCCTTCAAGTTCTATATTTAATTCAATTTTTTATTTCATTAAAAGCATTTTCATTTTTTAAGTTTCAAATTAAATTTGGTTCTAATTAATTTATATTTTTTAACTTTGATTAGATTTGGATCAAATTTGAGTTAAAATATTAACTTTATTCTCTTTCTTTTTATTTCTCATAATCTTATAGTCTAAAATTTTTGAAATTGGCATTAATAATTGTTCATGACAAACTATTATTCTTTATTTTTATTTTAAATTAAATTAAATTTCCTTATTTTAAGAATATAAAAATTATTTTTTATTACTTGATTTTTTCTTTATGCTCAAATTTTCTTTGAAATTTAAAGTACTTCTCTTTTTAAAAATCTCAATTTCATACAAAGAGAAGATCTCTCATCTTATTCGGATAGTTTTTTTCTTGAAAATATCTTATTCATATTGTTATTGACTTAAGTATAATAGATACATGAAATTTCTCTAAGAATTACAATAGTGTTAATAAAGAAGTTCTTTAAAAGATATCATAATGATATAAATTTTTAGATATCATCAGCTATGACATAAATACATATAGGGACAAGAAAATTATTTTATAATATTAAATTTTGTAACTTTTACATCAAATATAGATATTGTATTAGTTTAAATTTATTTAAATAAAAACCTATATAAAACTATTATACCATTCATTGGCAATATGTATTTATTGAAAATAAATAATAAGAGTTTATAATAATTCACATTTATAGGAGTAAACTATAGTTCAATAAGAAAAGAACTCTTGATTATGGTCCTTACAAATTTGTTATCTTAATAAAAATTTTAAGGACTTAGAATGATGCAACTTGCTTACTAACGTCATAACATTATTTGCTTCGTTACTAATGCATATATATCGTTTGTGTAGTACCTAAGGTATTGATCCCATAAGGAAGGTTAATCTAATGCTAAAATCTAAGGCTTGACTCAAATTAGCAATAAAGAAAAATAACAAACTATCGCAGAAAATTAATCAATCAAACAATCAATCTCAAGAATTAAATTTAGAAATTGTAAATAGGATAGCAACTTGCATAACACAATCAAGAATCAACCTAGGAATTACCAGTTGAGAGAAAGGGGGTTTTAATCTGACTTTAATAAAAAACTTATTGATTATGGAATCAATGAAATTACTGGGTCTCGACAGTCCTAGGATGTATTACTCTCTCTCGAGTTATAATCTTTAACCCTAATTTATATAATTTAAATTATGGAATTGCAATCTCTCGATTTCCAATTAACCCAAAACCTAAATTGGTTCGGAACTTATCCAATAACCTACTAGAAATCTATGTTCAATCTCTCATTATATTGTTTCACTGATTTGATTAAATTCTTTATCTATCAAACTACCTAACTCTCGTTAGCCCAATTTGATGATTTTCACTCAGCTTACCCTTTGAGTTTATTACCGAATTATTAAGAACAGAAATTGAATCACGAATAACTCAATAAAAATAAAATAAAAATATCAAAGACAACTCCCAAAGGTGAGTTTAGACAATATCGTCAACATTCAACAATCTAACATCTATGGCTATCTAAAATTCTATATAATAGTAAGAATGAAATAAAACAGAAATAGTTCGGAATGGATGATTATCGTGGCAGCGATGGCGAGAAACTACCTATTCCAAGAAGTACTTCACATCAAGCTTCTTCTACGTGTTTCTCTTCCTTCGTCTCCTTAGTCAAATCTCTCGATAAGCTCTCTAGGGGTTTTGAAATTTGACTAATGCAAAAAGCTCTCTATTCTATTCTTTAATGTTCTATTTATACCTTAGAAGCCCTAGGGTTGATTCGGGGTCGAAATGGTCTGAAGCGTCCCTCAAAACTTGATGTTTTCAGCTATTTTCATGTCTGCCGGATGTAGGCTACGATCGTGGCCCTGCCTACCATAATGGTGGCCAATGTCTAACCCTCTTTATCATGATTGTGTCCTGGTGGCTCACATCTTTCTATCATGATCGTGACCTATTGTGCCAAGATCATGGGCCATAGTTTTGCGCTGAAATTCTCGATTCTTCGTCGTTGACCCTAAAACACTAATAAATATATAAAGGTACCTCAAAATCATAACGTTTAAGCTCAGAGACTTATACTAACCCATAAAAACACTTAAAAACATAAACCAAACCCAATTAAAACCTAAATACACCTAAACATGCAAATTAACACTAAATACCTAACAAATTGAACCTTAAAATGTAATATAAATCATATTTTTCAACATCCCCACATTAAATAAATTTCACTCCATCTAAGCCATTGAAACAGTCAATCAATTCACATAATGCAACCTAATAACTGTCATACAATATGTAAAATAACATAATCCCTCCCCACACTTGAACATCACATTGCCCTTAATGTGAGAAGGGGACAACAACATATAAAAGAAAAGACAAAAATTGAAGTAGATAAAAAATAAAATAGAAACAAACATAAAAATTAGAACTGAAGGCTAATTTGAAAAAGAAAAATAAATGGGTTAGACATAAATCCTATTGAGATGGACGTGCTGATGGAGTTAGAGGCGGCAATTCAATGCCCTGAGCCTCGAAATAACTGTGGATCCGACAGATATCTTGCCTCTAGTGACATTATGTCTGAGCCATCTCCTTCATCATTTTGGTGTTCTTTGCAAGTGTCTTGTTGGTTTCGGAGATTGGATCCAGAATTTCCTTCCAGCTATATTCTTCCTCTTCCTCAAACTCTTCAATGGTAGAGTCCTCCTGTGCTTGCTACGGCGGGGCTGAACTTGATCTCATCTGACTAGCCCTAATTTTGACATGTGTGTTCTGGCTGATATCCCTAAGTATTATGTTGTGGGACTTATAGATTTCAGCCCACCATAAGTGGTGATGGTTTAGGAATTCAGGGAGATGAACGGTTAATCCACTTCGATCCACGCTATAATATTCTGAAATGGCAGACATTATGTATCCCATTCCTAGATTGTCGATCCTCTTGCATGGAGTCGCAACAATAGCATTTAGCACATATGTGGATGTGCAAATTGGAATACTGTGGTCCATGTACCACAATATAAAAAAATCCATTGTTGAACATTTGTTGGTTTCTATTTTTTCAAAAACCAGATGACACATAAATTTGTGCAGTAACAAGTGTTCGTGGGACCTTATAACATTGTTATGAACATTTTTGGCATGAAATTGCTCAATTCCATTAAGCTCGTTCCAATATTGAGAAGGATGAAAATCCTCATGTTGATCGATGATGGAGGATTCGAGGAGTCCACATATATCGCACACGAGTTCTACACTTAATTCGTAAGCTCTTCCTCTTAACCTAAATCATAATTCCTTGGGGTTCTTAGGGTCATAAGTCAGTAAAGTGAAAAATTCCAATGTGAGCTCCTAATAGACAGGAAATTAAAACTATATAAATTAGGCCCACTGGATTCGTTCAACTAAATTTTCTACTCTCTCGTATAACTTTAGCCTATCAATTGTTTCAAAATCAAAGTACATGGGAACTACAATTTTTATAGCATTTAAAGCTCAGAAATGAATACCCTCCTCCTCTATATAGATCGGGAAGGGCATGCTAAAGTCTGCTACGTCGTTTCTTCTTCTATGTCCCGTAACTTGAATTTGTCCTGATTGCTCCCATCAGGCTGACTTCTTAATGCACAACATAATTTCTAGAAATTGAGTAGAATTTGGAGGAAAATTGGAAGCTTGAAATTTTTAGAGAGATGTGAGAGCTTTTGTGGTTTTGAAGTCCAGAGAGATAAAGTCAAAATCAAAGTAAATGTAAAAGGGAAGCTAGAACTGAATATATAGGTGGTTAAAAGGGTAAAATCGTAAACATTTTATCAAAACTAGGTGCTCCGCTTGTTCTGCATAGTCGCAAACCACGATCGTGGCCTAGCCAGTAGTTTTTTTACCACTTATTGATTTATCTTCTTTTGTTCTTTTTCCAATCTTTTCAATTTCACTTCTTGATTCTTTTATAGCCCCTTTTTACCGCTCTTTACTTGCTTGCTTAATTCATCCACTTTTTTTTAAAATCATATTTCATCTTGGTTTTATTCAAAAACAAAAAATAATCCTAACTACGGAATTCAAACGTTCTAGTAAAAATAAACAAGAAACTAATCTTCCATGGGTTACCTCCCAAGTAGCACTTATTTTAACATTAGTAGCTCGATGCTCGTTTAAGTTCACGATGGTTGGAATAAATGGTGCAATGGTAGTGCCATCGTTAATCTCAAAGTTTGAACTTTAGTTACCATGCTTCAGTTCCAACCTTCCTTGCAATTCTCTTTTCCTCACTTTCTTCTTCGCGAGTGCTTCTTCCTGAATGCATTCCCAAGATCCTTGATATCCTCCCATCGTCCTCAGGGTTTAGGTTCTTTGTTATTCTTTAGAGGTAAAAGAGATCTGTAATCTTTCTACGACATTTAGAAGGTTAGTTGATCTTTTCCTATTTACAGAGTTAATTCGCCCCCATCAATGTCAATGATTAAACATACAATGGGTAGGAACAGTCATCCAAGAACTATCGGGGTCTCCATATCTTCTCTAATGTCCAATATGTAGAAGTCTATGGGAAAGGTATACTTATCAACTTTTACTTGAACATCCTTTATAATCCCCATTAGTCTGTGCACTGTTCTGTCAGCTGTCTTTACCAAAAACTTGGTGGGTACTAACTCTCTTAACCCCATTTTCAAACTAAAGGTGTAAGGAATCATGTTTATACTCGCTCCTAGATCTATGAATGCCCTATTTGTGATCATTCTATTGATACTAAAGGGGATGAAAAAGTCCCCTGGGTCCTCTTTCTTTTGTGTAATTTTAGGGTTTTCTTCTATTGTTAGCTCTTCAACCTTCTTCTTGATGGATTCCTTATTGGATCATGAAAAGAAACCATTCCATATTTGGAGAACCATTAGATTTCAAAACTTTTTAGAAATCTTATTTGCAATGGAAGTAATATATCCAAATCATCATGCCAATCTATACATGATATGGTATAAGGATAATAATAAACATAAACAAGATAGTGATATTACTAACTCCTTCGCTATAGCTTTAATTTCTCGTTGTGCTATCCTCTCCTTCTTCTTATATCCAAAGCCTTTTTCTTTTAAATTCTTTTCTTTGTTAATCTATTCTCTCCTTGTTGTTATATCCTCAACCAATTTGATTTACCTCTTACTCTTCCAGGACAATATGGTTAACAAAATTCTTTGGTGGAAAGGAGAAGAAATGTTTGGAGGAGATTTTTCTTAGAAGAAATGAACAAAAAATGAGACTCTTCTCATGCAAATTTCATCTCACTCATGGATGAAAGGAGAGAGAGAGTCAAACCATGCAAGAACACCTTCTTACACCCTCAATTTTGGTTATACATGGAATGGAAGAAGAGAATAGCATCCAATGCATCACTTCATACTTTAATCAATTATAAAGTAGCCAATAAATGAGACTCTTCTCATTTATCTTTAAGATGGCTATATGAAAAGACTATTAACCTAAATATGACCTAACAATTTTGGTTTTGGAAGATGGAAGAAGGAAGATAGCCAATCCAATGCACATCTTTCTTCTTTAATCCAATGAATGCTAGTAGGTTATATGCTAACGTTAAAAGATAACCATTAAATCATTTAATGGTAAGTTCCCAACTCCATTTGATGATGATAAACCATAATAAAGACCATCTTTATTTAACAATTCAATGTCAAATGTGCAACTGCTCAATCAGTCTGTTAAAACCGAAATTGCTACTCCTTTCTTTAAAAAAAATTGTTTTAATATAATTAATCTAATCAATTACGTTAAACCAAATTCTAGCCTATTTCTAATGAACATTTGCATTAAACCAAAGTCTAGCCCATTTCTGAATGAACATTTGGGCTTCTAATTAACCGCAAATTAGTACATGTCCAACATCCAATTATGGGCTTCTAGAATGTTCATTTATATTTCTCACTTAGCTTGATAACCTTCCTTGAAGTCAAGTGGGGAATCTTGTTGGACTTTGATAATTCAAGCTCCAATAAGCCTAGAATTAATTTAATCTCATTAGAATTAATTCTAGCTTATTAACTAAATGTCATTCCACTAAAGACAATCAGTTGAACTCTTGAACTATTAAATATTATGAACATATATTTTATATCCAATTGCAAACCCTATTTAGAACCTTATTATAGCAATCCGCACAATAAAGAGTAAAATTACCATTTTGCCCTTATATTGGTTTTTCCTTCTAGATCTCCCGTTTTACTTTATATGGTGATTAATGCACAAGATCTCATCTTGGTGTTAAGACTTGATGGATAGCTAGTCCATCAAACTACTGGCGCCAGTTTAATCACCAAATCTCTTTAAAACATCCAAAAGTGTTGACATCACTATAAACTCTTTGTTTGAGTGAATGTTCCTTGATACATGTTTCAATTAATAATTTCAACATGCAGACACTGGATTAGCACTCTTTAAAAATTCATTTCAATCATATCAAGAATTATGATGAAACACATAGAAGTTCACCACTCATCAACATTATATATTTCATAATAAGCGAATGCTTAAGTTGTACTTTTTAAGATTAAAGTAACGGCCCACTTTATTCTTGAAAATATACTTGATTCCAAATTCATTTAATAAAGCCATTATTGATAGTCAACTACTATCATAATATGAAACTCATCATTCCCTTGAAGTAAACTCCTTTACTTACACGGAGATAAATGACAACACTATAGTCTAAACCATAATCAAGCAACCAACTTGATTATTCAACTGTGAATCCATTAATTTAACTTCTAACAATATATATGTTTCCCATACATCTCTATATATATGTATATTACTTACAAAAGAATCTTGGTACCTTATGACTAGATATATAATGCTCATCAAAACCAAACTCTTTTATTTTATTAATAATAAATATTTCCATTACAAAATTGTAACTGAAGAAGATTAAGGTATAAGTAAATACACTTGCTTTACAAGGCACTATATTTACATAACTTCAACAATCTCCCGCTTGCCTTAAATCAAGTTTGACATATCCCTCATTCCCATCCCTGCTAGGTGACCCTCAAAACTCTTTTGAGACAATGTCGTAAACGAATTAGCAAGGTTTTGCTCCGTGGGAATCTTTACCACATCCACCTATCCATGTTATATTATCTCCCTTATGAGATGATACTTTTGCTCAATATGTTTGGTAGCTTTGTGATTCCTAGGTTCTTTAGAATTAGCCACTACCCCACTATTATCACAATAAAGTGTGTCAAACAATCTTGTATTGCTGATTCAACTATGAAGGCTGAGTATAGAACCAAAAGTAAATATAGAACCAGAAGTTGATTCCCTTGAATCAACATCTGATTGGAAATCAGAATCTGTATATCCTGTTGGAATAAGATTACTTCCAGAGTAAACAAGCATTAAGTGTTTCATCCTACGAAGATATTTAAGTATACACTTAACTGCAGTCCAATGTTTCATTCCTGGATTGGACTAAAATCTGCTTACCATTCCCACTACGTAATAGATATCCAGTCTAGTTCAAAGCACTGCATACATCAAACTTCCAATTGCCAAAGCATATTGAAGTTATGCATGCGATCAACCTCCTCTTGGGTTTTAGGTGCTTGTTCCTTTGAAAGTTTGATTCCATGTCTAGTAGGTGTGAAACCTCTCTTGGAATCTTGCATGGTGAACTTATTGAGCATATTCTCAATGTAGTTTAATTAAGACAAGGATATCTGTTTGTTCTTACAATCACTTATAAGTCTGATTCCTAGAACATAATTAGCCTCTCCTAAATCCTTCATAGAAAATTGTTCATTCAGTCATCCCTTAATCATAGATAACATTCCCACATCATTCCCAATGAGCATAATGTCATCAATATATAGGATTAGGAAAGTAACCTTACCTTCTTGTATTTTTTTTTATAAACACAAGGCTTATCTAGGTTTTTGTATGAACCTATAGGTTTTGACAGACTTATCAAACCTAATGTTCCAAGACCTAGATGCTTGCTTCAGTCCATAAATGGACCTTTTTAACTTACATACCTAATGCCCATTTCTTGGCTCAATGAAACCTTATGGTTGGGCCATATAAATGGTCTCCTCAAGATTCTCACCAAGAAATGTAGTCTTGACATCTATTTTCCATATTTCATAATCGAAATAGGCTGCTATGTCCAAAAGAATCCTGATGGACTGAAGCATGGCAACCAGAGAAAAAGTTCTCCTCATAGTCTATACCCTCTTTTTGAGTATAGCCTTTAACTACCAATCTAGCTTTAAAGGTCTCTACCTTTCGATCTAATCCTCTTTTCGTTTTGTAGATCCATTTAGACCCTATGGTCTTTATACCTAGTGGTAGGTCTATAAGGACCCAGACTTTATTAATATACATGGAATCTATTTCCGATTCCATTACCTTTAGCCATTTTTCTGCATCAACATCATTAATAGTCTGAGTATATGTAATGGGATCCATTTCTTATTGGTCTGAAATGGCAATTAAGCTGTCTCCTAGACCTAGACACCTGTTTGGCTATCTCACAACCCTCCTACTACGTCTAGGCACAACTTGATGTTCAGGTTGCACTTCCAATTCAACTCTTAAATCCATTTCAACTTCTTATTCTGTTATATCCATATCAACTCTTGGTTTGGATGAAATAGCTAAATCCTTTAGTACTACTTCACTTCTTTCTTTGTGATTTCTCATAAACTCTTCTTTTAAGAAGGTCACATTTGTCAACACAAATACCTTCCTATCCTGAGGACAGTAAAAATAGTACCCTCAAGTTCTTGTAGGATATTTTACAAATAAACATACTTCTAAACTTGGTTCCATCTTTGTGGATTCAGACTTTAGAATATGGGCTGGGTAGCCCCAAGTCCTTAAGTGTCTTAAAAAAGGTACTAAGCCAGTCCACAACTCCCTACGTGTTTTAGGCATCGATTTGGATGGAGCAAAGATAAAAAGATATGTTGCCTTTTGTATGGCATATCCCCAGAATGATTCTGAAAGGCTAGCGTGGGACATCATTGATCTTACCATTTCCAATAGAGTCCTATTTCTCCTCTCAGCTACACCATTCTGTTAAGGTGTTCGAGGAGCTGACAAATTGGAAACAATTGCATTGTCAATTAAATATTGCTAGAACTCTTCAGATAAGTACTCACCACCTTGATCCGATCAAAGTTTTTTAAAGGCTTATCTAGTTGCTTCTCAGCTTCAGCTTCGAATTCTTTGAACTTGTCAAAGGATTCACTCTTTTTATGCATTAAATACAAATAGCCATGTCTTGAGTAATCATTTATAAAAGTTATGAAATATTCATAACCTCTTTTAGCTTGTACATTTATGGGCCCACACATATCAGTATGTACTAGGTCCAACGTGGATTCAGATCTGTTTCCTTTAGAAGAAAATAAGGCTTTGGTCATTTTTCCTTCAATACAAGATTCACAGGTAGGTAATGGATCACTATCCAAGCCCATAATGATCTTATCCTTTACTAACCTGTCAAGTCTTTTCTGATTGATATGACCCATTCTTAAGTGTCACAAATATTTTGAATTAATGCTAGATTCATTGGATTGTCTTGGTTTTATCAATTCTGTGGTGTTTAGTGAGCCTGACATAAGTTCTATAAAGAACAATCCCTGTTTAATTATCGTATCACAAATAAAATCCTTATTCTCATATATTGAAACAACTTTTCCAAAATATAAGTAATAACCAGATTTTATTAGATAAAAAATAGAAATCATTGGCATATAATAAATATCCTCCAAATATAACCTATGACAACTAGGAAAGTCTAAGATAACTACTCCTACTGATTCTGCTGAAACATAGGAACTATCTGCTATCTTGACTTGAAACTGGCCTTTAAGGAATCTTCTCCTTTGCTGGAACCCCTTCAACGAATTGCAAACATGGTTAGTGGCTTCTGAATCTAATATCCAAGAAACAGATAAATCTGCCACATTTCTAGTTCCTAACAAAATTAGGAAACCCATACCTTGTTTGCTTTTGAGGGACTCAAGGTAGACTGGATAGTTTTTTTTTTAGTGGCCTATCTCATCATAGTGGAAACACTTTCCTTTGATGTTCTCTTTGGCTTGCTTTTTCATGGGTTTGGCCTTGACCCCTATTTGGGCCTTCTTTTTCATTGGACCCTTCTTCTTCTGCTTGCCCTTAACTTGGGCTTTAAAGAAGATGCTACATTAGCTTCGGGCCCATGAGCCTTGATATTCAATATCTCCTCCATACTATGAAGGGTATTCATCAACTCACTCAATGTGTAATCCTTGTTGTTGAGCTCATATTCTAACTTAAACTGCTGAAAAGAAGAGCTTAAGCTATTGATGATCATAATCATCAGTGTGTTTGCATCCATATTTGCCCCAAGCATCTCTGTAACATCCCGTTTCCATATAACAGGTTGAATCATGGAAACGGGTACACGTGAGATCAATCGGAGAAATTAGGAAAACACATCTCATGCTCATGCATTTGTGAACAGTGATTTCTACACATGAAAAATATCT
>JANZXR010000004.1:19416877-19428559 GCA_027575705.1 Erythroxylum echinodendron
ACTTTACCCTTGGTACTTAAGCCATATACCGAAAATACCCTCAAATTCCTCTCAATGCATTTATTTCATAAGCTATTATGCTTAAGCTAATGGAAAAAAATTTCAGGGGCTGACAAGAGAGCATCTCTTTCATGGGGACCATGAATCTAGAGAGTGGTGTTACTAGTTATATTAAAATGTATGCATAATTTTTCACATCTTTTAAGGTAAGAACATAGTGACTAAATTCTAAAAACAAATCTTTAACTCGTTAAAATAAATATTTATTCAAAATATATAAATTCCACAAAAGATTAACAAAATGGAAACCACTTTTTTTAAGATGTAAATTTTTTTTGAATTATCTCAAATCTTACATTTATATTTGTGCATAAAAGAATAAGACAATTTGGAACTATAGTTACATTGCATAACATAACTTTATATGTAATAGCCAATTTCCAAAACTTACTAAGGTTTAGAATGTTAGACTTTTGAGTCATATCATTTTAGAATTTATGAGTTTCATTTCATTCACAATTATAACATGGGAATATATACACACATGAATGTTGATTTAGAAAACACTGCAAAGGTAGTATATGCACTCAATTGACATATTCCAAGGTATGAAAGGCTTAAAATGATGATGATTTGATTGTGTATTGCTTATGTCTTGAATTTTGGTTTGATGGATTATAATTAGTAATTTGGAGTTAATTGTTACAATTGGAAAATTGAAGAATTAAAATGCACATTTAATCTAGGAAAAATGTCAAGTGGTAAGACAAGTTGACATGTGAAAAATTAGAATGACTAAGTCTATAAGATAAGTGACTTTTGGGGTAGAAAATTAAGTGACAAATGGCAATAGTGATTGATTGATAAATGGCCTAAGATATTGGTTACATTTGGCAGCTACATAAGAAGACATATAGCTTACTCCATTTGTATGACATGTGTCCTTCTAAAACAAAGACACGTTGCACCAAATGGCTTAAGCAAATGCAAATTCATGTTTCTCTCTAGTTGTTTCTTCTGTATACTTTATTCTTCTTCTCCCTCTCACTACTAAAACACACATATAACCCTCATAGCTTTGAAATTTTGCTTTAATTATGTTCATTGTCACTCCAAGATCTGTCCAAGATCCTGCACAAAGATAGCTATAATTAGTTAACATCTCTTTGCCTTTGCAGAAATCATTCTACTCCCATCTTATTCTTAGAATTGTGTTTGCATATATGGAAGGCTAGGTTAGCTTGATAATTGAGGAGGTATTTGAGCTGATCAAGAAGGTAAAATACTGATCTCTTGTGAGATAAACTAACAAAACTTGATGATGACTGAATTAGGGATTGATTGATTGAAGTATTGGTGTTAAATACGTACAGGGAAAATGATGCATGAATGGTAGTTTTTGTTCTATTTAGCATGTATGAAAAACAATAGTTTATGAGTTGTTAAATGAATGATTTTGAGCTAGAAATTAAGATGAAATTGGTGGGGAATTGAGGTATAATTAAGGTATAATTGAGGTATAATTAATCGACTGTTATAAAGGTATTTTGAATTTGATATGAAAGAGTTATTCTTTTGAATTTGGAAAAAATTAGGCATGTTAGTGTTTGTGTAAGAATAATTGTTAGTGACATAAATGAACAGAATTTAGAGAGCTTTAGTGTAACCAAGATGGAAGCTATATTAACATGAATTAAAGTAGCTTTTGAGAGTATGAATTCTAGAAAATTTCAAGTGTTATTGATGATCTTAAGTAGGTGAAATTTGTAAAGAATTGAGGGAAATTGGATAGTGCACGATCAGGGCAATCATCCTACAATCATGGGAAGGTTCCCCACAATTGTGGCCAAAACTTTGAAATGATAATTTCAGTTTTGTGAATTTGTTGAATCAAATGAGGATAAGTCACTCTACAATGGTATATTTGGACTTGATTAAGGCGTAAAATGAACATAGATTGTTGCTTGATTAATTGGTTAAGGGTTTAATAAGTTTAGGTTGTTAAATGATGTCATTACTTAAGAAATGGATTGTCTTGATATCAATGTATTTAAATCTAGAAATTATAAATTGATAAAGGAATAAAGGTGTTCTTATGAATGTAAACATGATCCAAAGGATATGAGTAAGGTGTACTAGGTATGAATGAATGAGAATTGGGAAATTGTGAGAATATATATTGCTAGAAAAAGTTGATGAATGTATAATTAATGAATTTAAAGTAATCAAACTTATTTAAGGTATAAACTTGAATGCAAAGTGGTAATATATAATCTATAATAATTCAACGGTCAAGACGTTTGAATAAGAATATATACCCGAAAAGGTCAATTGAGCATGTATTGAACATGATACATATACATATGCATGATTGTATATTCATATGATTGGACAACTTAGTAATGTGTGAATTATGTGTCTATTGCATGACTTTAGACGCATAAGTTGATCATCAACATCTAAACATTGCCAGATCATCAAGGGAATAACTTTTCAGGAGCATAATGTGAGTCAACCTAGATATATAAATTCAATTATATGTGCTTCCATTTGAATTATATGTGTATTTTGGAATATGTGAACAACTGAATCATGAAGGCCGGACTTAGATCCGAAGAATTTGATATATGACATGAGCACATTGAACGAAAAGTACTAAAAGCATGATATGTGAATTGATGCATCTCATTACATTGAAATGCATGATCAGATAAAGGAGTTGTGACCGGAGTAGTCAATGTATGGAAAAAAGTTAAAGCTCAAGATTGTGCACAAAGAGCCATAGGCTCAGATAACAATGAGCTCGGTATCTATAACAGATACAGGACAATATATGAAATGAGCTTGATATCCACAACAGATACGGGACAGTATATTGAGTTAATAGGCGCTCGATCACAAAAAAGCAAAATAGGAAAGAAATCTCATATGCATTTGGATATACAATTACGCATGTATCATATGAATGATTATGATGAAATTATTGAATTGTTATGAAATTGTGATATGTAATGTTGGTATACAGTACTTATTGAAATATGACAAAATGTGATGTGGCATTCGATACTAAATTTTGTAATATACTTGTTGAATTGAGTTATGTAATTTATTTTGGTATTCTGACTTGAGGGAGCACATCAATGATGATTCACTCACTAAGTTCACAAACTCTTCAAAATTGCAACATTGTTTTTTAGATTCAAAGGATGTCTAGCTTCTAAGCGATCTTATAAAATTCTAGTACTATTACTTTGGGGACAAGAATGGCTCAAAAGTCTAATCAGCTGATACCTGTGAAGTCTAAATAGATATCTTTTGTATTAGCATTCCATGTTATGACACACATTGTCTCTAGTTTGTAATTTTTGTACTATATGATGTACTGGGATTGAATTCAACACTGTTGTGTATAGTATACTTGAATTTAAAATGTTAATGACATATATGACTTATTATGATTGTAAAGGAAATAAGTATTTGGAATGCTTAAGTTATATTGATGCCTCAGACTCTATTTATGTGATTGTTTTAACGTACTATTTCCGTAGAGTATATTCTCGACTATCTGTGGATATGTTCGGGCATATGCGCTATGAGTATGGCATGTTACATTATATGAATATTGGTAAACTAGTTAAATAAATCCATAGCATAGCTTTATATGAATATTTAAGCTTTTTTAAAGTTATCTCTCTATTTTGAAAAAACGTTCAAGTAAGTCTTCATATTTAATGTAATTAAATAATTTATTGTTTATATATTTAATGTATATATAAAATGTAAAGGTGATTAAATTTAAATTATGAATTTGTGCCCACATGTAATTAAATCTTAATTTGAAAATAATATGGTTTGAACTAGGTCACTAATTCTATTGATTAATTTTTCACATTTAGATTTCAATTTTTATGTTTAAATAAATTCAATGTCATATTTAAATAACTCAAAATAGATTTTCAACAATTTTTGCCAAATGTAATTTAAATTTAGTTGTTGACCAGATGTTCACTCGGCAAATTGCTTTCTCATAAAGAGAAGTGAAAAAATCGAAATTTTTATTAATTAATTCAACCAACATTGATGTGCAATCACTGTACGTGGAGTCCTTCTGGATACACGTGGCATAATTTTAGCGGTTAGACAAATAGCGCCGTATTTCATTTTCCACATGATCCTGGGCGAATTCACCTCGACTCAAATCCAACAATTCCGATTACCGGAAACCATGAGCTTAACTGCCGTTTCACCGAATATACCACCTTCTTTCATCCCGAAGCTTGCACTCTGCAGATCTTGGACAGACCTGAAGCCAGTGCATGCCCAATTCATCAAGACCGGCCTAATCCACGACACTTTAGCCGCGGCCGAGCTGCTCAAATTCATCTGCCTTTCTTCTCGGCGTGACCTCAAATACGCAAACAAGTTGTTCGAACAATTGCATGAACCAAATTGCTTCTCTTGGAACACCATCATAAGAGCGTTCGCTGAAACTCATGGTGGTGAGGATGATGATCCATTAACTGCTTTCTTATTGTTTTGCCAAATGTGTCATGATGGTTCGGTGGCACCCAATAGGTTCACTTTTCCTTCCGTGTTAAAAGCCTGTGCTAAAATGGGAGGGATTGGGGAAGGGAAGCAGGTTCATGGGTTTGTTGTAAAATTGGGATTGGATGCTGATGAGTTTGTTGCTAGCAGTCTTGTTAGAATGTACGTTGTGTGTGGGGTGATGGAGGATGCACATATGCTGTTTCATAAACAAGTTTTTGAACATGGTAATGATGGTAAATCGGCGTTGGATAAGAGGAAGCAAGATGGTAATGTTGTTCTATGGAATGTGATGGTTGATGGGTATGCGAGGCTTGGGGAACTTGGAGTTTCTAGGAAGTTGTTTGGCGATATGCCTCACAGGAGTGTTGTTTCGTGGAATGTGATGATATCTGGCTATGCACGAAATGCGCATTTTAAGGAGGCTATAGAGATGTTTCGGGAAATGCAGATGGGAGATGTTCGTCCAAATTATGTAACTTTGGTTAGCGTTCTCCCGGCAATTTCCCAGTTTGGGGTGCTTGAATTAGGTAAATGGGTGCATTTGTATGCAGAAAGAAATGAAATCGTAATAGATAGTGTGCTCGGCTCTGCTCTGATTGATATGTATTCCAAGTGTGGAAGCATTGAGAAGGCAGTTCAGGTATTTGAGAGGATACTTGATAAGAAGAATACTGTTACATGGAGTGCTTTAATTGGTGGCCTGGCAATGCATGGCCAGGCGAAGGATGCTCTTGATTACTTCTGGAGGATGCAACATGCCGATGTGGCAGCCAGTGATGTTGTATATATTGGCTTACTGAATGCTTGTAGCCATGCTGGTTTAGTTGAAGATGGTCGATTAGTTTTCAACCATATGGTTAACGTTGTAGGTTTGGAGCCAAGAATTGAACATTATGGCTGTCTGGTTGATCTGTTAGGTCGTGCTGGACTTTTAGAAGAGGCTGAACAGGTTATACTAAACATGCCAATTAAACCAGACGATGTGATATGGAAGGCTTTGCTTGGTGCTTGCAAAATGCATGGGAACTTAGAGAGGGGAGAACGGATAGCAAAGATTTTGATGTCTTCATTTCCAAATGATAGTGGATCTTATGTGGCTCTATCCAACATCTTTGCCTCCAGAGGAAATTGGGAAGGAGTTGCGGAGATGAGGCTGAAGATGAAGGAAATGGATATAAGAAAAGACCCTGGATGTAGTTGGATTGAAGTTGATGGGGTAATTCATGAATTCCTGGTGGAGGATGATTCCCATCCTAGGGGTAAAGAAATCCATTTAATGTTGGCGGAAATTTCATACAACTTGAGGAATGCGGGCTATCGACCAAACACTACGCAAGTGCTGCTCAACATGGATGAAGAAGATAAAGAAAATGCTTTGCAATATCACAGCGAGAAGATTGCAGTGGCTTTCGGCTTAATCAGTACAGCTGCTAGAACACCACTTCGAGTTGTCAAGAACCTACGCATTTGTGAAGACTGCCATTCTTCTATGAAACTAATATCTAAGTTGTACAACCGTAAGATAATTGTAAGAGACCGCAAACGCTTCCATCACTTCGTCAACGGGTCGTGCTCCTGTAAGGATTATTGGTAAATAATTTGGACCATGTCTTCTGCGAATGCACAAGTAGTTTCTCTTCAAAGGCAATTAAAAGCATATATATGTAAACGAATGGTTTATCTGGAAAACTTTAGTTTCTTTGTTTCAACAGATCTCTTAATTTACAAAGACATTGACAATGTCTTAGTGAACTTTGAGGTTAGCTGTCTAAAGGGAAGATCGTGTCTAATGGAATCAACGGAGGCTTCTGGACAATCAGGACGAAAACTAGTGTAAGCTTGGGGTCGAAATTAATTTCACTGGTCTAAGCCCGCATGTTGTTTGGACCTTGATTAGCCTAGACTTCAAAGCAACAGTGTCGTTGTACAGGCATCGAAGTAGACAAGACACGTATACTGTTTCTATATTCAAAGGAATATAAAACAACGTTAGCATAATGGGACTGTATCAGGCCGTTGGATATTTAGTGCTCCAACTCAGAAATTAACAAAATGAACTGACCAATTTTTAGAGTTTATTTTTGGTTGAATAAAAAACCATCTAACTGACTTGATTCAACCCACTAAAAAGAATATAAAAGTAAAACCATAGAGTTGGTGAGACTTAAACCATAGACAGAGGGATCAAAACAGATTATTTGTTCCTGGTATTCTATGTTTATTCTATTTTATAAGCATCTATTCATCTAATAAATGAGTCTCATAGAAATTGAATAAATAAATGCTAATGAAACAGGTTGGACATAGAGTAACAAAAAAATAAGATCTAAACCTTAGACGAACTGGGCTTACCTGAATTAGTCAGGCATAACTATTTTATCATTCTAGTAACGTGGTCGTAAGCAGCCAAGTTACATTATTATCTATTTCATCCTAAATTGTTGATTTTTTGGTATATCCTATTTATGCATTTATTATTTATGTGAAACATATCGTAAGACTTCCTCTTTTTCTTCATCCGCGATTTTCCAAATCTAGAAAATAAGTAAAATTTTAACTTTTTAAAGAAAATACTTCTATACATATTTCTTTGTAAAACTCTAATCAATTTGTCTAACTATTACTATAAACATTTGTTATAACATGTCAAGCAAGTTATTGAAGAAAATTTTCAAAATTTTGAAGGCTATGATTTTGATATAGATGATTTCTTTTGATAGAAATTTAGCCTTATGAGTATTATAATCAATCACGCAGAATCATACGCAGATTGAATAAACAATGATATATATACAAATAAGAATACTTACCTTGATCCATTGCACAGCGGAAGCGTAAACAGCAAAGCTTGTAGGATTTGTGTTCTTCTAAGCCAAGATTTCGAAATCGAATGGATTCTCCTTATGGAACAGAGAAAACTAACAAAATCTTTTTCAGAGAAAATGTTAAGTAGAATGTAACTTGAGAACCACAATCTTATTTATAGTCATCTTTTGACATAGGGCCATTGTGAGCCCATTAACCACAATAACTCATAATGGGCTTCTACGTATCAGGCTCACTAATAATTAATTAATATTTCTGAACTCCCAATTAATTTACTAAAGTTAGATCACATTTTATTAGGCCTATAACCGAGATAGAAATCTATGTATATATATTTATACACATACCCATAAAATTCTAACAATCTCCCGCTTGGGCTACGTGTATTTTTGGATAATGTACATAGAAGAAAACTGAATGTGCCCAAACTTGCTATCTCCTTCCAGAAATATATCGAAACGATCTGGTCCATCAATTGTACTAGTGTAGGATCAAAGCGGCTTTTATAATCTAATTTTGTGACTAAACCGAGCAATTATCACAATACCAATAGAATCAATGACATAGATCAAGTATGGAGACGTAGCATAGAAATTACATGTGATGTGATCATAATCATGCCTATTTCTAACTGGTCCTAATTTTATGACTCTGAGAGTCACAAAACACTTTCTAACCTTATGCAATACTTCAACAGAAAGCAAGTTCTATATGTTCAGAATTTTCAAATAAACATGAAATTCTTTAGATTTCATAAACCAAAGTCTGTACAAAAAGATAGCTTTAGACCTTAGAAACTTAAACCTTAAAAACATAAAATTTAGATGTCAAAGAACATACATAGAAGTAAAAGATTAACTCCCATTAAAGTGATATGTCTGACAGACCTACTACACCTAAATTGGCCACGTGTACAGGAAACACTGAAGGTGGCAACCCTTTAGTGAATGGATCTGTAATATTAGAGTTTGCACCAATATGTTCTATAGACACTTGAAGATTCTGAACCTTTTCTTTTACAGCCAAATACTTGATGTCGATATGCTTTGATTTCGATAAACTTCGGCTGTTATTTGAATATAGTATAGCGGCTTGATTATCACAATAAATCTTTAGTGGTCGTTTTATATCATCAACCATTTGCAGATATCATCAACCATTTGCAGCCTAGTGATAAAGTTTCGCAACCATATTCTATGACACGATGCTTCATAGCAGGCTATATATTCTGCCTCCATGGTAGACGAAGCTACATGCTTTTGTTTTTCACTTTTCCGTGAAACAGCTCTTCCATCTATCATGAAAACATAACCTCAGGTGGATCGTTTGCTATCTAAGCATCCAACGTGATAAGAGTCAGTGTATCCAACGATTTCCAATCGCTCTGACCTTTTGTATGTGAGCATATAGTCCTTTGTTCTCTGTAAATATCTCATAACCCGTTTTGCTCTTTACAATGATCCATTCCCGAGTTACTCAAATATCTGCCCAACATCCCTATTATGAACGCTATATTCGGATGCGTACATACTTATGCATACATGAGACTCCCTACAATCGAAGCATAAGGGATTTTATCCATCTTATCTTTCTGTGTGTCCAATTTAGAGCATTGGAGCAAACTAAACTTATCACCCTTTGAAACAAGAGTCTCCGGGTGCACAATGCTGCATGCCAACCCTATTTATAGTCATCTTTTGACTTACGGGCCATTGTGGGCCCGTTAACAACAATGACTCATAATGGGCTTCTACACATCAAGCCCATACTAATAATTAATTAATATTTTTGTAGGCCCAATTAATTTACTGAAGTTAGATCACATTTTGTTAGGCCTATAACCGAGATAGAAATCTACGTACATATATTTATACACATAGCCAATAAAATTCTAACATCTTTATCTCAATTTTTTAGTAGAACTATCCAAAAGGATAAAAGGAAACGAAGGAAGAGAGAGAAATTTAAAAATTCAATTATCATACATCATGTGTGAGACCTTCCTTTTGAAAGTTAGGTGGGCACACTCTATACAGCTTCTACAATGTGATGGTGTAATATTTTAACTAAGGATTGGTGTAAACAAAATTGTCCAAGAAATTGGCCAAGACACCCAAATGATGAAAATGCATAAGTTATCTATTTTGATGGAGGGCAGCATCATAGGTGATTGGGTCGATTGAGGCAAGGTGGAAAACTGAAATTCTAAGACTTGGACAGACTAAACCATATCTTATCTCCCTGCAATGATAGCTATAATTTGACAATTATTGTCTTTCAGTTATGTCAGTTTTTCATTATGTTGGTTGTTAATAGTCCTAATCTGCTTCTTCCTAACAATTATATAGCTTTAAACAACATCCAAAGAAATTTATTTGGATAATATAAATATGAAAAGTCATGATGGTTGGCTAGAAAACAAGCATTACCTCTATAACTGATGGCTTGTATGTGTGCACGCATGTGTGTGTGTTATAGGCAGAAAAAGGTTTGGCTTGACATGGTTTAAACCCTGATTTCATATACTATTTGTTATGACACATTAATCAAAGTCCTTTATATATATATGTTTGGTGTTCGTAAAGCGAAGGCATGAAATATGTTTGTGAAAATTTCTCAAAGGCATTATTATCACATTGATTGATAACCAGTCCAAATTTGGTTGGCATTCAATTTATAGGATTACATGAACTATCATTTGCACTTATAATATGTCAAATTGCATCTAAATGCAAAAATCGAATTGCCTTCCTTTGTTAGATGAAAGGTTTCAGTAAATTACGCAGAAGGTGTTTGATAAAATTCTTAAGTGAAATGTATGCAACTTGTTTCACAGAAATTCATTAAGAACTTAGTTGCAGAACCTAGTTGCAACATAAGGGAATTGCTGGTACTTATTTAGCTCAACCTTTCTAACTAGTGGTATCAAAGAAAACAATAAGGAAATGTTGGTGATCAATGGTGGGATGAAACACAGAATTGTTGAGAAAAAAGATGCAACTTCTTAAACCAATACTGGGAAAAGAGGGATTCTCTATGTCTATTTGGTTATATTGCATGTCTGAGGTGTTACAGCATATACAAAATCAATTAGAAGACATTTTTAGAGAAGCAAATATACTGGTGGGTGTAATAGAGTATGCGTTGACTCTCATTTGTCCCAATGTTGTTTACAATAATGGACCAAACTGGACAAGGTTGAATTCTCGGAATGTCAAAATATTAGAAAATTTTATGGGATATACATTAATATTTCCATAATACAAAGGTGTTAGTGAGTGGATAAGGTACTGGTGACCAATATATGTTTGGTTGGTGATGCCAAATTATGGTGGTGAGTAAGGATTGATAATGATCTCAATGCTAGTCGCCCATGAATTAAGACATGGGAGATGTTGGTGCGGTAGTTTAAAGAGCAGTTCTTACCTTGTAATACCTCCTAGTTTGCCAAGGAGGCCTTTTGGAAGCTGTGACATAATGGAACAATTTGAAACTACGTCGAGGCGTTTAGCTCTCTAATTCTATATTCATAAAGTATCGAAAGAAGATAAGCTTTTCAATTTTCTTTTGGGACCATATTCTTAGGCATAAATTGAGTTGTTGAGGTATGGATTCCGGGAACTACCTAGTGCCATTACTCCATCGAGTTGATTGGTTGATTTGTGACCAAATAAAGAAATGGAGAAACTCTTCAATGGTAATACAAATGGGAAGACTGTTGGAGAGCAATCTGTTGGATAGAATGAGAAAGGTAAGCATACCCAATCCTCTCAAAATTCTATTTAATATATTGTTAATTAATTTATATACAATGAATTGCACTATGTAGGGAATTATCCATAAGAGAATAAGTTGAATGCGTTACTGGCTAAAGGAGAGGACAATATTGAATTAGAGATTTTTCAATATATTTGTAGTGGAAAAAACACTCAAAAGCGAAATTTTTGGGACCTTTGATAAAGGAAATAGATTGGTACCCATCAAAGTGAGATAGAACAGGGGAAAGTTCAGAAAATAACACTTCCTTTAATAATGAGGGGCTTCAGATGTACTTATAGCTCCATTTTGTAGATGTTACATTGATACCTCCAGTGGGTTTTAAATAGGTAGCAGGGCTATCTAAATTTATTTGAAGAAATGATATGAACAAAAGAACCATTTCGGTATGCGTTTACTTAATCTTTGTAGGGAAAAAGGGAGTTGCTTGGCCAACTTTGGAAGTAATTTGCCAATGTTGGACCCCGATTTGTTTGAGGATTTATTTTATTATTTTTATTGTGATTAGGCTTTAATTATAATTTTTGCGGA
>JANZXR010000004.1:19433281-19470514 GCA_027575705.1 Erythroxylum echinodendron
AATAATAATAATAATAATAATAATAAATGTGAAAAATCCCTAGAAATGACGCCAAAAACTTATTTGCTTATTTTATACTATACCACAAGTATACGAATCGTGTGTTGCAATACAACTGATATCAGTCCCACGAAGATTAAATATAGTCATCTAACAAATTGAGTTAAACTTTGTCTAAGGTAACAAAAGATTGAGTTGACTAAACAATAAGGTAAACTAATAAAATTTCATGATTGAAAAAGTAAAAGATAATAATGAAAATGAAGTATTTAATGATGGAAACTTAGGGATTATTCTATTCTTGTTTTGTCTTCCCTTCACCTTATGAATTCAACTATACTTGATCATAGATATTCAAAGGTTTTGATTGTCCTCTCTTGGGATCTAATCAAGTAATTCCAACTGAAATAGATAAAAGTTTATTTGCAATCTTTCAATTTCTCAAAACCACTCCTAACTACACATTTGGATTTGAAGCAATTCTGAGGATAATCAACTAATAATTTAGTCTCCCATTAATTGCTTATTAACTTGATGTTTGTAAGTCTATTAAGGTACCAACTATCATTGTGCAACTTAATACAAAGATCTTGATTCAATCTCTCAATCAAATCAAATATGAGCACAAAAAATATCACAAAGTAGTAATATATTGAATTGAACAAGGTAAAAGTTAAAAAAAATTCAAAAATAACACCCTAACATAGATTTAGCAATTTGTAATCATGTTCAAAACACAACTATTCAGATTTGGCATATAATGCAATGAAATAGAAAAAGAGAAGAGAATGAAATTAGCTTAAAGCCTTGATTTTTGAAATTAGCTTAAAGCCTTGATCTGGAAAATTGAAGTTGATCTTGCTGTTTCCACCTTTGATCTTCTTATTTGCGATGTGAAGCCCGCTTTTGGTACTTTCTTTCTTATTTTGGTATCTCCAGTGACTTTGAAATCTTCCTCCCTCCTTTGTAACTTTCATGATAATTTTTATACTAAAAATATTTTTAGAACATACACAATCACTTACACAAATATGTTGGTGACCGTGTATCTCTGAAAACCTCTTAATTGTGACTTTACATAGTCACAAAAACTTACATAGGCACAAGTAAAATCGTGTATGTCAACATACATGGGCATGTATCTTCTCATAACAACATCTTCAAAACTCCACAAGCTTACAGTAACTTACGCGGTTACTATACATACTCGTGTAAGTCCAAAGTTGCTCCGATTCTTCCATTATAGGCTATGATTTCACTCGAATTCTTCTCCTCTTAGTTTATAAAGGAAATTATCTCCTAAAAACACATTTGAAGCATAATAAGTACCACAAATATCATAAGATTCTTAAATAATACTCAAAACGTATTGAATAAGGGTATATAAATTAGTCAATTAATCTTTTATCAAACATCTTCAATCAAACTTACTAGCCAAGATCGCATCCTTAAAAGACTATGGCGGATACTTGAGGACGAGAATTCTCTATGGATCTGGTGGATACATTCCTACTTTCTAACATATGGGGCATGAGCAAAAGTGCAACAAACTCTCACTTCCTTAACCAACTGCTTCACTTGAAGTACCTAGTCTAAGATGATGTATCTTGCACAATTGGCAATAGGAAACTAACATCTTTGTGGTTTGATAATTAGTCAAATCAGGGTGCACTTATTCACTCCCAAAGCAAATTAAAGAACTTTCTCACTCTTCCCCTCCGCACTAAACTAGACTCTTTCATCAATGGGAATAGCTGCCAATTCCCTGATAGTCTTAACCATTTACAACCTTTATATCCTCCAAATCCACTCAGTTTTGATAAATTCTACTAGAAGAATCATCTTGTTGAAAAATATCAAGTAAACTCATAAGGGACTTGATAAGAGTGAAGAATCCAGTAGTGAATTAGCATAAAATCATCTGGAATAAGATGCTACGTCTAAAACCCTCACTATTCCTTTGACTCACTATCCAAAATAGGATCAACATTGCTAATCGAATCAGGTACCTAGATATTAACACTACCTATCCTTTTTGTTCTACATATGAGAAAACAAGGGATCACTTTTTTTCACATGCATTATGATCAATAGAATTTGGGAGTCTGTTAAATTGAAATGATTATGATATGTTCAAGCAAACACATTCACTAGTGTTATACACTAGCTCTCTACTCAAAGTTCACTTCCTAAGCTGGTTTATATACTAGTTATCAACATGAGTGCGCAGATCTTTGGGAAAGAAAAAAATGCTAAAAGGTTTGAATCTAAGTCTAAATCAATTGAAGTCACTAATGAAATCATCAATGATATCAGGGAGCTTTTACTATTGAGAAATTCAGCTCCTAATTGCAACTCTAACTTGATTTCATATTTGAATATTTAGCTTTTATTTGCAATGTAAACAATGAATAGAATTAGGTAGAATCACATCAATCTCTTTCTTGCTAAAGGGTATTCTCCTTAAGGCTCCTTTTGAGTTGTAATCCATTGTTTATCAATGAAATTTTTCTTTCATTTTTCAAAAAAAAAACATTACCACTCTTAAATATTTGTTTGTCCCTAGCAAAACTAAAACCACAAAAAAATGAATAAACATATAAATGCACAATCATGCAACATTACAATAATGGTTTAATGGCATCAAATTTCATGAAAGTAAATTAACCTCAAACATTACACACTAAAAAAGTTTCAACACACTAACTTATTTCTTTCATGTTCAAGTTCTTTGATTTGAATAAACATATCAATCAAAATATTGACACCTTTTCCATGCACTTGTAGAACTTGTAAGCATGCACTTATTATTATTGATCAATTAAAAAGAAGAAAAATGTCACTAAGTATTCTTTCATAAAAACTCTTCCTTTTTGAAAAGATCAACAGGTTTATTTTTATTGCAAGCACTATCTTTTAATATTTTCTTTAATGATCACCTAGTCTCTTGATTTGAAGGCAAACACCTTATCATGAGTGTCCCCTAGTTACTCAACTAGGTTATTTTTTTCTTTAACTTGTTAAAGTTTCATTCTTGCTTTTTGATGTAATGATAAATATTTTGTTGTGAATGACCTCAATTACTCATGTATATCATAACTCTCAACTAGCTACCAACTTTATTCTTAACCTAATTTCCTTATAAAGGGCCAACATAATAGGATTTATTTAATACACATTTTTTTCAATTTCTTAGCCTACCTCATTTCTTATTAGTCAATCACTCCCATATTACTAATTATTCCTACCAATTAAATGAATGTAACTATAAGTGTATCCAAACAACTATTATAAAGTGAAAGATTATGTGTCATATTCTGTTTAACATGCATATTACTCCCAAAAACACATAAAACAAAAACTTTACATGCTAATATGCCTTTACAATTTAAATGACCATATTTAAAGGTAAGCCAATTCTATTTAATTCATGCCATCAACACATTCACATAAAGCAACGTCATGCCAAAAAAAAAAATGTACACAATGCTAACACAATCATAACACATAATCAAAAACTAACACCCTACAAATGCAAATTCACACACAAATGATATGTAAGTGCATATATGTCCCTACACTTGAAAAACATATTATCCTCAATATCAAAACCATTTGAAAACATAAGTAACAACAACATATATAACAAATATAAAAAACATGTTTTTGTTGTAGTACGGCTAATATCGATCCCACGAGGATTTTATATAGTCACCTAACAAATTGAATTAATCTTTGTATAAGGTAACAAAAGATTGATTTAGCTAAAAATTAAGTAAACTAACAAAAATTCATGATTGAAAAAGTAAAAGATAATAATGAAAATAAAGTACTCAATAATGGAAACTTAGAGAATATTCTATCCTTGTTTTGTCTTACCTTCACCTTGTGAGTTCAACTATGTTTGATCCTATATATTCAAAGGTTTTGATTACCCTCTCTCGAGATCTAATCAAGTAATTCTAATTGAAATAGATATAATTTGAGTTGTAATTTCTCAAAACTATTCCTAACTACCCAATTAGATTTGAAGCAATCCTAAGGATAATTAACTCACAATTAAGATCTCTCTTTAATTGCTTATTAACCTAATATTTGTTAGTCTATTAAGGCACCAACTCTTATTATGCAACTTAACAGCAATATCTTGATTCAATCTCTCTACTTAAATCAAGTATAAGTAAAACAAATATCACAAAATCGTAATATATTGAATTTAGTAAGTGAAAGTTATTAAAAAAATTCAATAATAACACCCTAATATAGATTTATCAATCCATAATCATGTTCAAAACATAACTATTCAGATTTGGAATACAAGATAATGAAATAGAAAAAGAGAAGAGAATGAAATCAACTTGAAGCATTGATCTTGAAAATCTAGAAAGTTAGAGTTAATCTTGATGTTTCCAGTTTTGATCTTCTTATTTGTAATGTGTAGTCTAGTTTTTAGTGTTTTCTTTCTTTTTTTAATTGTCTCCACAGACTCTGGAATCTGACTCCCTCTACCATAACCTTTATAATATCCTTTTATAGGAAAAAACTAGGTTTTTTAGAATATAAAAGGTCACCTATACGACTGTGTAGTTGATCATGTATCTCCAAAACCTCTTAATTTTGACTTTACAATGTCACAATAACTTACATGGGCATATATATCAGCATATATGTCAACATACTTAAGTGTGTATCTTCATACAAACATAAACAACATCTTTGACGCTCTACAAGTTTATAGTGACTTACACGGTCACTATACACAGTCATGTAAGTCTAAGGTAGCTTTCATTATTCCATTACATGCCATGATTTTACCTAAATTCTTCTTTTCTAAGTCTATAATGGCAATTATCACTTAAAAAGACACTTAAATCAGAATAAGTACTACAAATACCATACAATTCTTAATTAACAAACAAAACACATTAAATATGGGTATATGAACATAGTCAATTAATCCTTTATCAAAGGATGTCAATGTATGAGGACAAAAGGAATTCTAAAATCGCTCTTAATATAGCAATTCTTTCTTGGAACACTAAAAGGTATGAATAATCCCAAGAAACAACTTCTGATAGCTGATTTAATGAATTTTACAAAACTTTTGATTTTTAGATTGCTTGAGACAAAACTAAGTGCTCATCACCATTTAGGAAGGATAATGGTAGCTTACTAACCAAATCAAATCAAGGTTTTGGGAATGCATAGCTCTATGCAAGGTATACACCTAAATATAGCTATTGAGGAGTTTGGTATCTTGTGACTTAACTTCATCTATGCTTTTAACCATATAATTCATAGGGAAGATTTTTGAAAGGAGCTAAGGGACCTTAGAAGTTTAGTTAATGGCCCCTAGATGATTCTTGGAGACTTTAATTACATTATATTTTCATTATAATCTAAAGGTATGAGGTGTAATTCATGGCCAAATAAGGAACTAATTTGATGCATATCCTCCATTAAATAACTAACTTAAGCTCCTATGGATACCAATTCACTTGGAGTAATATGTAGGAGGGAGATGGACATATAAGGAGGAAGTTAGACAGGGTCCTTGTTAACCAAGATTGGCTTCTCAATTTCCCAAGTTACAAGGCACATCTCTATGAAAATCTCTGCTCGAATCACTTTCTAATCTTAATCTCTAGTTTAAGGAAGCTTAGAAAAAGAATCACTCCGTTTAGATTCTTGGGAAAAAGGCAAAAATGACCCTAATGTTTGCTTCTGATAACAAATTAAACCTTAACGTTTTAGAGCGTTTGAATTAAACCCTATCGTTTTAAGAATGTTCAAACTGAACCCTACGTTAACAGAAAAGATGATGGGGATATTACATCATCAGTGTTTTACCACGTCATTAATGACGTTACAGAAATTTATAATAATTTAATGTTATTGTGGGTCTTATAAGGCCATTTAAACACCACATAACATCGTGGGACCTACTTATTTAAAATCAATTATTAAAATTATTTTATAAATTTTATAAATTTAAATATAAAATTTATAAAATTTAAGTTAATATTAAAGATAGTAAACCTAATTAATTAATTAACAAATTAACTTTAAATGCAAAGAGCCCCAAATTAAAATTCCCCAGTCACTGTTCTAAACTACATCTTCCTACATAGCAATTGACAATCTCTCCATAGCTTGTTAACTCATTAATTCTCAATCTTATAATGAAAGCATTCATGACGTGCACATCCATATAATTTCTAAGTAAATTTAAAATCCAATTCAGTTCAAGTTCTCACCATAAAAAGTAAGGATTATACAATTGTAAGTGTTAAACACTATAATGATAGAGAAGAAAACGCAATCAATCTCATCAAAAAGACCTCTAACAATTCTTGAGATCATGAGCTATTTACTAGTCTCTAGCTCCACTTCTTAGTACACGTCATAACACCTAAAAAATGAAATAAAGGGTTCTAATGATGACCTTATAATCGGTATCATTTTTGGCAGCAATCAGACATCTGGTGGTGGGTAAATTGGTGGTGACATGATATTAAAGTTTGGCAATGACCTCGAATGAATTATATTGAGCGGCTTCAGTCAAGGTGTGCTTAGCGGTGGAATGGGCACGTCAAGGGGCACGAGCAAAGTTAACCATTTGGAGGGATTGTCAATAACTATAGAGGAAGATGTAGTTTAGAGAAGTGATAGGGAATTTTGACTTGAGATTTTTTACACTTAGGCTTAATTAGTTAATTAATTAATTAGGTTAATTACATTTCGATTAAATTAAATTTTATCTTACATTTAATTTTATTAAAATATTTTAATAATTTCAATAAATAATTTTAAAGAAGTAAGTCCCATAGTGCCCTGTGGTGCTTAAATCACCTTATGGGAGCCATAATAATATTAAAATATTATAAATTTCTACCACTTTAGCAATGATGTGGCCAAACACTAACAACATTATGTTCTCTTCACCTTTTCTATTAATGCAGGGCTCAATTTGAACATTCCTAAAATGATAGGATTTAATTTGAATGCTCTAAATTTTAAGATTTAATTTGTCATCACAAGAAAATCTTAGGTTTATTTTTCCCTATTTACCTTAGATTCTTCAACTATCTAGCTAATAAGGAGGGATCCAATAAGGCTATACACAAGGTTCTCAATATATAAGTGTAAGTTTCAAATCTTTCCAATTCTACGTGAAAAATGCTTGTTATCAAAATGAAGTTAAAAAGGCTTCACTCTCATTCTACTCCTAAATCTAGGAAAAATACCAAAGGGCCAAGTAAATTTTACTAAGGAGACAAAAGAAGCTTTACACTCAAACCAGTGACAAATTTAGGACATCAATGGAGAAAGACACACTTAATACCTACCTGGATGCACTATATATTCACAAATCAATCTTAGGAGAGAAGTAAGGTCATATAGGTAAAAGAAGGAAACTCAAATGCAAGTTATTTTTCTAATAGCTTGCTGTCCTGAAGGAACATGAACAATATCACCTCTCTTCAAGATGAGTCCAGAAATATGGTTACCAAGCAAGCAAATCTCCTCATCCATGTTAGGAGCTACTTTACAAAAATCATAGGAACAAGGACAGATGATGTACATCCCTCTTTTTAATTAGATCACATTATCCCTAAGCTCCTCACTCTTCACCATTATGGGATTCTCGATAATTCCATCACTTTTAAAGAAATTGTTAAACCTGTGTTGAGTATTAATCTAAACAAGGCATCTTGAATTGATGGCCTTAATGGTTTGTTTTTCTATAATGCTTGACTACTGATAAGAGAAGATGTATACGGAGCAATGCAAGAATTCTTCTTCATCACTAAAATGCTAAAGGAATGTAAAGGAACTCTCTTATGCCTAATGCCAAAAGTTTCCTTCCCAATAATAATAGGGGATTATAGACTAATATCCTATTGTACCATATTTTATAAGATTATCTCTAAGATCCCTGCTAAGAGACTCAAATTAATTCTACCTGAAGTTATTAGTTCTCCCTAAACTACATTTATAGTTGTGAGAACTACGGGTGAGAATATATGATAATGGTAGATTGCATAATGTTTTAGTGGGTAATTTAATACCTGTTAAGATATTAAATTGAATGTTTAGTGCATGTTTAGGTTAGGATCTTGTTATTTAGTTAAGTACTTGTGTTTTGTGGGTTAGATCACGTGATTAAGCTTTAATTTTACGTGTTTAAGGTGCCTTGATGTATTTGCTAGTGTTTCAAGGAAAATATCAAAGAAACGAGGAGAATCGGAGGAACCCCGAGGTAAAACCCTGGCCATGATCGTGGAGACAGAAGCATGGAGGAAGGGCCACGATCATGGCCAGTTTGCCACGATCGTGACAGAAGGTTAAATCAGGTGCCATGATTATGGCACTATGAGCCACGTTCATGACCTGCATCAGACAGATGCGGCCGACCTTCCGAACTTAAGTTGTTGAGGGACTTTTTGGATCAAAAAAAGCTCTAAGATTGCTCAAAATATAAATACTATAAATAGGAAAGAGATGGAACCCTAAAGGAACTTCACATTCTGCCACATTTGGAAAAGTCCAAGAAGAGAGAAGAAGAGGAAAGAGGAGTCGGCTCTACTGCTGCTACTGCTGCTGCTACTTTCCCTGACGTATCCTGATCCTCTCCAATAGTGTATTTCATTCATCATGTGTTTTTTTCTTGAATATTTGAGATGTATATTAAGATTTGGGTTTGATCATAATGTTTTAATTTTCTTTAGGAATTTGAACTTGATTCAATGTTAATATAGTCGTTTTTATGTTGTTGCATTTGGGTGTTGTGATTGATTGCAGTTTTTACATATTTTGGTAACAACCAAGAGGGTGAAGTGAATAAAAATGATTGGGTCAGATTAATGAGAGCTAAGTGATTCAATAGACCATGTGATTAATCGAACTGATAGTTATACAAAGAGAGATCTCGTGTGAGGACTCGATTGTTTATTGAATAGCTTAAGATTTGATTAGGGTTAAGGTCGTTGTAATTGAGAGATTACTTATTTGTTACTTAAGCTAAATTAGGGTTTGTTAATTAGGTTTGTGATTATAACTTAAGATAGTGTAATCCCCGCTTCAATAGTTTAAAACTAACGCCACAATAACAAATAAATGATTAGATTAGCATTGATGATAGAAGAAAAACCCCTCTCTCATAATCAGTTAATACTTCTTGTGTGATTTCTTCAAGTGTGATTTTAAATGTTGCTCACATTGATTTTTTTGCATTATTTTCAAGAATTAATTTTCTGAAAATCGATTTTTCGTGTTTACTTTTATGTTCTATTTTTATTTTCATTTTATTAATTTTTCTAAGCCTTAGAGAACTTAAGATTAGATTAGTTCACACTTATTCGTGGGATCGACCCCTCTTTTACTACAATTCACGACCCATGTAGTTGCAGTAGTTGAGGTTTTAAATTAGATTAAAACTTAGTACTCAGCAATATAATGATTTTTTAGGACATATTTGAATGTTATAATGTCAAAGGTGCTGGGAGGAGGTAGGCATTAAAAATAGATCCACAAGGCTTTTGACTCTTTATATTGGAGATTCCTACTTCCAATCCTATATAAAATAGGATTTCCAGGCACATTTATCTTATAGATATAAGCCTGCATTAGAGCAACTTCCAATTGTATGATGATAAATGGCGAAACTTCCTCATTTTTCCATGGAGCTAGAGGTTTAAGGAAAAGGGCTCATTGTCCCCTAACCTCATCACTATAGCTATGTACATTCTCATAAGAATAATCAAACTCAATTTAATTAATGAGAATGACTTCAAATTTCATAAGAAGTGTGTGTAATAGGAAATCTCACATCCCTCCTTTAGTGATGATGTGTTTCTCTTATGTTATGGAAATAAGTCCTCTTTTCGGTGCTTTATAGAGTCCTTGGAAAATTTCAAAAAAAATCTTTGGTTTATGAATAAAGAAGTATAAAAACTCTCTCATTCTCTCAAAGGACTGTGAATGCTTAAAAAGGGAGCTAATGGACTTCACATTTATCCCTTATGCATCTCTCCAATCAAGTACCTTAGAGTACCAATTACCTAAAGGAAGCTCAATTATAATGATTGACAAGTGTTATTTGGTAAAGTTAGATCAAAGTTTGGAAGCTGAAGGAGAAATGTTCTATCTTTCTCAAACATACTATAATTAGTTACCTTAATTTTGTCAAAATAAGTTACTTATTCGACCTCTCACTTTCTACTTCCTAAAAAGCTCCTTGGGAACACTAAAAAACTACGAGGAAGTTCCTTTAGACTAGGGACTTATATTCAAAACCTTTCTCCAAAGTTAGCTGGTCTAAAGTGTAATTAACTAAAGAAGAGGGTGGTTTTGGCCTCATTTCCTTGTAGGTAATGAATTCTGCTCTCCTAGCAAAGTATATATGGAAAATAGTTACATATAATAGTTCACTTTAGGTTAAATAGTTGAATGGTTATTATTTAAAAGAAAGGAACATCTAGAGGCCTAAGGTAAGAGTAGATTCATCATAGAGCATGATGAAAATGCTTAAACTCAGTTCCTCCATATGGCCTTATATCAAAATCCATAATGGAAATGGCTCACCATCCTTGTTGTGGTTCGACAATTGGATTCCTAGGGATCCTTCCTACCATCTTCCCAATTACAATGCTCTTAGACTATTTTTCCAACTAAAGTTATAGTTAATTCTTTAATCATCTCAGATTATGGGATAAGATCAAGCAAGTTTTCAAATTCTCTCCCTAACTAGGCCCCTAACTACCATCCTGAATCAGCTACTCAAGATAAAGTTCTATGGCATTGAATTTCTTAGGCATCTTCACTACCAATTCTTTTAGGCTCACTATCAGGGCTATAGGAACCAGGGTTCCCTAGTTTAGACTAACGTGAAATAAACTGCTCCCTCCCAAATTATCTTTTACCTTGTGATTAGCTATTGTGGAAAGACTATCCGTTTTAAACAGGATTACTTCATTTATATCTGCCATTATGAATTCCTCCTGTGAACTCTATAACAAGAGTGATGCAACCATCAACCACCTATTCTTTGTATGCCCCTTCACAAATACTATATAAAAAGACTTCCTATTAAGATTTAAGGCTCTAAATCTTCTTATAAACTAGAAGTACATTGTACAATGGATTCTGAAGGCCCCACTTTAATTTTCAAAAAAAAAGTCAAACGTTCAACTCTCTAAACTAGCTTCTTCTTCTTTTTGGGGTTTCTTAATAGACTTCAATCAAGATTGGGCTCTAATAGGTTTATGTGTTCAGCCTACAATAACGTAAACAAAGCTTATTCCATACTCAAAATAAGTTATTATGCCCAAACATAAGTTTTATATCCTTAATTTGTACTTAACCCATTATCCAAACACCATCTTCTTCTACTTTAGAAAACCTTAGCCAACTCTTTTAGAAGAAAAAAAAATGTCGTCCCTCTTGTCTAATTATCACCAACCATCATCAACACTGCCACTAGCAACTCGTCCACAGACATGCTACCAATTACTAACAATAGTCACCAATAATAAAGAGTGGCTGGTTTTTTTACAAGAAGTAGTGGCGGCTAAATTACCATCACCACAATCGAAGAAAGTGGCACAGGTATCATAATGAAGCCTTCATTACCACTAATGTTGACGTCAATGAGGCATCATGTCTCATCCTTCACTATTTCCAAATATCTTTTTCATATGGATGAAATTTTCATTAAAAAAGATAACATGAAAGATGATAGGTTTGCAAACATAAATAGGTGGTTATGGATCCTCTATTGGTAAAACATAATAGAAGATGGATCACAAAACAGTTTTTTCCTCACAGGTTAAAACATGAAGCAATGAGGAACTTGGCCACATAAAGTATTTGTATACATTTTGTTAACATACATAATAACAACAAACACTTCACGTAAAATGAAATATCCTAAGCAAGAAAAGCAACACAGTTTCATTCCAGAATGGATGAAAAATATATTTATGTATATTTGGAAAATATTAATCCAAGAAAACATAATACTTGACCTGAGGTAAGATAATGTATCGAGATATTATCACATATATTGAGATTTAAAGTTTTTGTTTAGGTAGAACAAATATTCAAGATAGGAATTTCAAAAAATAAGAGATTAAAAGTTTGTGTACAAATTAAAGATATATATTTCAATATTCTTGTGATAAGTTTTCGTATTAAGAATTTCATATATGAAAAAAATTGCAAATAAATGGATAAAACTTATGATTATCATAATACAATTTAAATATACTCTAATTCCAGTGTAAGAAATTTTCATTTGTAGATAACATAATAAGATCGAAACATACTTATATCACTACTAAATTTAACAAAACTCATTTGCTAATTTTCACCGAGACTTGCAGAATTCTTATATGTACTTATCCATTATTACTCATAATCCTCAAATTCAAGATAATATACAAGGAGACCACTTTGAATTGGTTCCCCACCAAAAGCAAAAGATGAATCAAGGTTCTCACGGGCATGAGACTCCACATTAGTTATTTTTCCCAGCTTCATGTTTTCTATTAACCACGTCACAAGACTTGCAGAATTTGATACATTCTCCTCATTGCTAGTATTATTTCTCGCATCGAAGTATAACCCCCTTGTACATTTTATAAAAAACCATATCGCGTAACTTATGCAATGACATCCATTGGAGAACTCTAACCGAGTTGTTATTACAATACAATACATCATTTTGGTAGGAATGAAAAATTAGTATGATGAAAAAGATGGTGATTGATCTCTTGGTCTGCAAGAATTTTAGGACCTATCCTTTTCTATCAGATCTTAAAGGGAGTATTAGGTATTCCCATTTAATGAAAACATTTTCAACAAGTGTCTTAACCCAATCTAGGTTACTTTCTTCTTTTAAACAATATATTACAAGAAAGTCTGATACTAATGGTGTACACACAATTCAAAATTAACTAAACTGAGCAAGGTTTCAATTATTGATGGAAGAGACTTAAAACCATATTATGAAGTGATATTCTACCCACAACAAAAAGGTGGATGATTAAGGTTGTATAACTTGATTTTAGCCTCTTTTTTTTTCATATGATTAAAACCTTGAAGAATGTTAAAAATTCTTCACGAATCAACTAAAACATATATTTAAGGAGGAAATCTCTAAAACAATATACTATTTGCACTAAAATAAGTCACAATTAATAATGTCACAACATTTAAAAAATCTAGAATGTAACAATAAAAACAATGACAAGAAACACATTAATGAATACAATAATACAAAATTATCAAATAATAGGATTCCAGATCCTTCAATTTGATCCATTATCAAATAATAGGATTCCAGATGCTTCAATTTGATCCATCAAAATTCCAAGCAGCGATGAAAAGTATACTTACACGTCGAAACTTCTAAAAGCCAACACCACCAAAAATATATACACAATGAAACGAATCAGCTATTAAGGCCCGTTGCATTCTGAAACTTCAGAGACGTCACGTGTTACAATGATAAATTTCATGATGTTAAATGAGGATGGATGTGCAAAGAGGACATCATATATTCACAAAGCCTTTGCCATAAAATGATACCACTAACTTAAACTGAAAGTGTTAACAAATACATGATGCGCTAACCTAGTGGGGCGCGAAAAGAAAGGCCCCTCTGCACAGGCAGGCAGGGAAACCGGGTAAAAGGTAAAGTACAAGAAATGTAGAGATGAGACCCTGTACAAATATCTCTATACGTCTCTACCTTCCCAAACCTCTGAATCAGTGGTAATATACATGATTTCCCCAAATTAACAGAAAAAAAAAAAAAAAGAGGAAATAGGCCCGTACACTTTTTGGTTGTTGTACTTTACAGGACCTAAAAATAAGAATCACTTCTTCTTTTAATGCCCTTGTGAGATAACCACCTTCATCTGCAAAAAGAATCCATTTTTACATTCAACTCACATTGGGAAACACATGCAGAACACAATGCAAAGTCGGGAACCATGAAATAATCTAAAGGGGGCAGGAAGGAAATACTTCCTAACAGTTCACACATGGAAGTATCCAACTGAATAAGGATTGGAACATGTAATTTGTCAGACAAATTATGTCAAATCTCTCCAGCAAATAAAAGGAATACTCTTCAGTCAGGAAAACTTGGCATTTGCTACAAACATGACCACCATAATATTCGTGGAGTGACTAAATATAATGGCCAAGGAGACTAAGACAGAATTAGATATTCATGAGCATGCAATCTCAATCTAATCTGTTGCATAGCATTTGCAGTTAATCTGGTATAACAGAGGTAAAAGGACAGGCCAATGCAACCAAGTATACCTGTACACTGCTGCTTACAAAGGCATATATACCCAATCCAAGTAATCACCGACTGCTCCCAGGCCTGCTCAATCCACAAAGACTGTTTCATTCCAGCTATGAATTGGAAGGCCTCACATACAAATTTCCTTGTGCTGATTGAGGGTGCAATTTCTGCTGCTGGGACTGCTGTTGTAGTGGCAGTTGTGCTGGTGATGATTTCGATTCTTGTGGTAATTGTTGCTCTTGTGGCTGGAACACATGTTGAGATGGCTGTGGAGGAATTGTTGCATGGTTTGATGGCTGCTGCTGCTGCCATAGTGTTGCAGCACTGTGCCCATGTTGTCCAAAAGTGCCTAATGACTGTCTTTGGCCTAAACCTTGGGTGACAGGCTCAGTCCCAACTGAATTTGTCAGAGATGGACTCCCAATAGAACCCACTTGAGATGCTGGATTTGACACACCATTATCATACAAGGGTTCTGATGACTTCCAGGGAGGAATGGCAGTAGAAACTGGTGTAGTGGTAGCAGAATCATTGCACAAGGAACTTGTCCTTGAAGGCAGCTGTGCAATATTCTGCAGGGATTGCTGGTCCATATGAACTTTATCAGTTTGAGCTTTTGCTGGCAGATCAAAATTAACCTGACGATTTTGTTGAAGTATCCTCTGGACGTTTGACTGGGCTTGATTAATTTGCTTTTGATGAGGCTGCATTGACAGCTGTTGTTGCTGATGCTGGTGATTAGAAGCCATTAATTGTGTGGGAACAGCTTGATTATTGGCTGCATTGGTGGCCGTTGTTACTGAAGCTTGAGTACCATCAGAATGAGAAGGTATCTGCTGAAGCTGTTTTGAGGGCTGAGGAGGGGGTGTTGCACCAGAAAAGACCTTCTGTTGTGGTTGGGAATTGTTTGAGGTTTGAGATGGAAGTAATGGTTTAGAAGGTTGAATTGGACCTAAGTTAGTTCCAGAATACAACCCTTGACCCTGCATCAAATGCATCATTTGTTCTCCCTTTTCAGCACCTTGATTTCCTGCTGGCATAGAAAGGCCATTGGAATGAGAATGGTCGATGGAAAGGTTCTGATGCACCATCATATTCCCTCTGCCCATTCCCTTTAAAATTTTGGGCTGCTGTGAAGATTGTGAATGTTGTCGTTGATGAGGATGTTGCCGGTCTAGCTGATGAAATTGCTGTTGCTGCTGTGGCTGCCATTGTCGTTGCTTACTCAGATTTGTCAGTCCACCAACACCTGTTTGAGAATTCCGACTGAGCCCATGATGTGTCAAGTTATGTTTCTGCTGTTGAACTGATACTTGAGTTATTGGGGAAGATGATGTCAAAGGAGCAAGTGATACTGGCTGCTGTGAATTGGGAAGCTGAATATGGGAACTATTTTGCATAGATGATGATATGGGTGGTTGGGACTGAGGTTGAGCATGGGACATCAATGCATTAGAGTTAGCAAATTGCTGCTGCTGCAAATGTCGCTGCTGCATTTGCCTTTCCTTAGATAAGCGAATTGCATAGGCTTGCTGTGGTGGTCCTGTACCATGATTCGGACCCTGAGGATGAGGAAGATGATTGCCAAGTACATTAGACTGCTGTGAAGATATTTGATTCTGCTGTTGTGAATGACCTGGATATGTCTGCACAGGTGGAGTCATCTGATTAGCAAAAAGAGAGATTGTGGGACCTGCATTTGAAGCTCTAGCATTATCATTGACCTCTGACGCTCAGGATTGTGGCCATGCTATGAAAAATAAACACTTTTTTCATATGATGAAATACTAATACACAGAGACTGCATGAAGGTGCATATTTAATATGTAGGTTGGCAATATCAAAGCTCATCTAGGAATTGAAACGAATCTTGATGTCAATGCACACTTCCTGTTGACAATATTCACATGCGAGTGTCTCATATCGAAGAAAGAGAAGAAAGAAAATTAACATCTAAGCCTAGTGGGTTACTCCACCTATTGTCAATTGCTTATAAGATGGAATCTCACTTGGGCTTGTGTATGATCTAACTTTCCTCCTCATGTAGGCCCTTAGGCCCATTGCAAATTTGACATGGTATCAAAGCTAATGAAGATCTTGACCTATTGTTTGCCCTAAAAGGAAGCCCATCATTTAAGCAACTGAAGAAGGATTTGAAGTTTGCATGGAACAAGTAGCCCAGCGGTATTGTTTGCTAGAGAAGGGGGCCTATTTGACTTCAATCAAAAGCCCAGCCTAATAACCATTGTTTAGGTACCTTTACAAATTGCCCAAGTAAAAAGGGACTCTCATGTGAGGGGTAGTATTGAGAATAAACATATGTGAGTGGCCTACATCGAAGAAAAAGAAGAAAGAAGACTAACATATAAGTCTAGTGGGCTACTCCAACTATTGCCAATTGCTTATAGGGTGGAACCTCACTTGGGCTTGTGTGTAGTCTAACTTTCCTCCTCGTGTGGGGCCGTAGGCCCATTACACTTAAAATCTTAACCATAGGAGACAGCGTAAGAAATTATAAAACCAATTTCCAACCAGTGAAATCAGTGAAAGACAACTGTCCTTCAACCTCAATTCACACAAGAAATAATCTCAAAGCCATCCCACTGTCAACAATACATGATTCCATGTGTTACACTGAACTAAGAGGAAAGTTTAAACTTTGAAAATAAGCAATACTTGCTAACACCAGCACAACAGTCAAGAGGATCACTAGAAAACTTAAAAAAGGTACTCTAAATTCCAATACTTAACTAAGATTAGTCAAGGATGGCATAAATACAAAGGCAGATATTTGCAGAAATGTACTTGCAACAAGATGTATGCAGGTCAGTGAAAGAAGACTTACTCTTGTCATGTGCAAAGTTTCTCGCGGTCTGAGCGAATTTCCTTGACCAGACTGGTGCACATTTACAGGGCTCGACATCCCAACCATACTGGAAGAAAGCATACTTCCAGAGTTGATCAGAGGTGATGAATGTACTACCTGAAAGCCTGGCCTTGATATGGGCATGCTTCGATTCATTCCAGGCATCATGCCAGTACCATTTCCACCAGGAACCACACAAACACCACGATCAGCTCCAGGAAGAGAGCCAGAGGCAGGCACGTTTGACTGCTGTAAATTTCTATTGGATAACAATTGATTGTAATTTTGCGTTCTCTGTTGCTCATCAACAGGTAAAGGTCTTCCAACATGGTATCGCCCATCCCTAAGAGTTGGTATCATAATCATATTAGACTAATTAATCAGCATATGAAAACAAGGAAGCCTTAGAGCAACATACAACCTGCCAGGGGTATTGACTGCACCAGATTGCATTGGTGAACTATTGCCGAGGACAATACCAGGGGATCCTTGTATAGGGGAATTTGCACCAGAAGTAGGAAGCATTGATGACACTGATCCTTGATTTGGCATTGCTAAACCACTAACTTGAGAACCTTGATAACCAAGGGAAAGGGAATCTGGGTTCGATGTATTTGCATCAGATAGATCAAGGGGCCTTCATTCAACCAAAAATAAAAATTGGACATTAAATTGCTTGCATGAGAAAAGCAATTGTTGTGTATGCTAAGAAGTCTTGAAACATGGATGCAGAAAGCTTATAAACATGAATGGTAAGCTGAATAAGGCTAAACATGAATATGGATTGAATCAGAATACTTACGTCAAAACAACTCCACTTAAGTTATTTGGGCAAGCTTGTGAAAGAGCAACAACATGAGAATTATGCACCGCTGCCAGTTGCTTAGGATCCTGACCATCATTCTTTGGCAAATGCAAATGTCCAAAAAATCATAAAAAATAATCATGAAACAGAAAAAGGCCAGCCCAAAAAGAACAAATTTATGATGGTTCAAAGGCTTTAGCCCGAAGGAAATTATATGTTGCTAATCATCATGTTTATTAAATTTTTGTCTCATGATATCTTTTAGAACTTTGTACTCTGCCACAAGAAACATGCTGTTGAAATAAACAAAAAAACACCAGACCTCAGGCCGCATAATTGAAAAAAGATATACTGAATAAGGAAAAAAACCTTATGTACATGCATTCAGTGTTACATACAATAATGCACAAGTTTGTATAAATAGCCAAAGAAGTGAGTAAAACAGGTATTGCCAGAGATTGTATTAACTTTTTCATCAGGCTCCAAATATAGACCAAAAGATGTCATACACATAGTCCAAAATCAGAAAAGTATCATTAACAAACCTGACTCTTCCTATAATGCTGCTTCTTTCCAATCGTAATAATTTTTTCAAAATGGGACTTGAGTGTACCCTCTTCCATTGGCCCTTGCAAACGCTGAAACAACTGTCTAGCACTACCCTGCATAAGATAGCAGTATGAGAAAACACATAAATGCAAATTAGTCCAAAATAAAAATGGTGTGGACACATCATATACATGTTCATCATTTGAGAAAAAGAGGAAAATAGTTGAAAGGAATATCAAATTTTTGCCTTTGGAATGCCAGGCAAGGTTGAAGGATAAGACTGAGAAGAGCCTGAATCCTCTGCACTGTCAGCACCGTCACCAGCACCTTTATCAATCAATACCTTGTGCCGATCTTTGCATTCTTTAGGCTTGCGAAATATGCACTGGACATACCAAGGAAGAAATAAACTGTGAATGGAATATATGCAATCATATGCTCCACCATGCATGAAAACCAGCCAGATATAGGAGTGAAGATATACTCATAAAAAATCTTGCAGCACTGAAAAATAAACACTAGTTACAAGTAGGTGTATTTGATATAATTACGAAATTTTATAAAAGAAAGAAGGGGCACGTGGGGTTGAAGGTATATTCTAGAAGGCAGAAAGGTGGGCTGCATGGGGAGAAAGGAGACAATCCTAACTAACTTGGCAGCAGTAGGGCCGACTATGCAGGAGTGAGTGGGGTATTTGTGTGGAAAGTAGTAAGAGGAAGGCAAGGAAAAAAATACAGAGAGGTTGTGGGAGAGTGGTTAGCCTCGAAAGATAACCAGGGGAGGTGCTGCATTCTTCCGATGGTTCATTTCAGGAGAGGACTGCAAGTGTGTTTTTGCTATTTTTTTTGGTTACTGCTATATCCTTCTTGTTTCTGGTTTAGTATCTAACGATTCTCTGTTATTCTCTTAAAGAGTGGTGGTTGTACTGGGTGTTTTGATAATACAGTAGAATAAGTAGTCAGTAACTGTTACTAGAGACCTATCAGTATTCCACATAATTAGTCAACTATCATGGAAGTTAAAACGCATACTATTTACCTTAAACTGAAGGGTGCTGTTGATTGCATCACTAACAAGTTCCCAGTTAGGACCCATATCATGTACAAGCACAACAAGTGCCTGAGATAGCAAAACCAAGTAATCCATAAATATATTTCTACAATCAAAGACCAACAATATGGAAAATATGCAGACAGCAAAATGACCTGGTCTTCAAAAAGTGACCACGGGCTTCCTGAACCTGGCTGCCCCACAGATATCTGAACAGAAGTTAAAATGCTCAACCTCATGGAAAGAATATGACCAAAGGAAAATAAGCAAGTTGAATAAAGTACTAGCTACCAGAATACAAAAGACTACCTTCAGTGTTTTGGCTTTTTTGCCCCTCTCCCGGCCAATAAGTTTCATGAACTTATGGTTGGACATATTACTCATTTGAGAAGTAGCAGGAGAAGGGACAGATCCAGTTATTGGAGCCATGTTGTCGAAGGAATTTTCTAGTGATTGCTTCATTACTTTTGGCTTCTTTGCAGCATGTTGTCCATGCAAACCTAAAACAGAAACAATTGGAAGTATTAAAAACATAGAACGTAAAATTAGAAAATTTTAGGAGAGTCAAGAAAAAAAGAAGATGATGACATTCATGTAGTCTGTGATATACTGGGACATAGGAGATTATCAAAACTAAAAATAAACCAGGGTAAGACTATCATTCAGATGAACAGCCCAGAGATAAGATTGATGTAAATTTCCAAGGAATAAAAGTTGAGAGCATAAACATTCACCCTCTCTGCAGTTGTCAAGTATGAGATGAATCCTCTGACAGAAGAGTTCGTTAATTGGCATCAAATATCCAATCCCTTAAGAATGTAAAAGCATAATGATTTATAGTAAGAATCATTTATTCAATCACAACCAAACAAACACAGTAATCAGGCCATAAGAGTCAAGGTAACCCCTACCAAAGTACAAAACAGTTAAGAAAACGGAGGGTGGGATGTTTCCCAAGCTTGTATCATCTTTGAACCCAACAACATAAAATTACTTGATTGATAACTACAGGAGAAAAACTCCAATATGGAAAAGTAAAAAAAAAACTCCAATATGGAAAAGTAAAGGATTTTACCACTGGTTCCATCAGATTCAAATTGATGACCATCCAGCCTCTTCTTTAAATTATCCCTCTGCAATTTAAAGAACACCATCACAAATATTAACAACTTTTGTTATGCTAAAGCTTATTTCACGCCAATTTGATTAAGAAGATGTTGGACAAGCAAAGAAAAATGCAGAGCTGCCTCCACTAGGTATTCAAACGTTTGATGTCATGTAGTCAGAGAAAATACAAAGCACTTTATCAGAGCATTCATCCCGTTGATTCTAAAAGGAAATCGGCAGCCTTGTCAGCCTAGAAGTTTCAGATAGGAAACACCCAAGAGTACAGCAATGAATATTTAAGGGAACTGCAAGGTCTTTTCAGTGACTCCATGTCCAAAACAACCAAGACAAATAATTCTTAGACACAATGGAAGCCTGAAGATTCAGGTAACTATATATGTTCAATGATACACCCCTTCCCAACAAAATATGTTTTGCATTTTGAAGTACCCTGACTGATTCCCTTTCCAATTTGTACCTACAGGAAAGTTGACTAAGCTAACATAAAAGTTGTCTACCTTATTTTTGCATGACTCGTGGTTTTTGTTACCAAAACATCATTATTATCCTTTGATTTTCCATTTCTATAAGGGCAGGGCATCATGTTAATAGCTTCTATTGGCTAATCATATGCATTTTAACCAAATTGAAATAAAGTTGAAAAAGTGTGGAGAACAAAAAATTGCAAACCTAAAGTCTATAATGATAAAGTCAGCCACAAAAAAGGCCCAGATGAAGTTGCACCCAGCACATTAGCTTCAAACATGCCTCAACATAATTTAAAAAGGGGAAATGCTTCCACTCTCTTCATCCCAATTACACTTTTAACTTTGAAGATTGACAAACCACTGTTTCCATGGGTACAAAGTTTACTTCACGCACTCCGATAATCAGTATTATACGTATGCGCATCTGAATGATATCATAATTGGAAATATAAAGAGCTTGCCTCACTTATCATAACAATTCTTAACTTATGTGCTTGAGACATGCAAACTCAAAAACTAATATACTTCTAACTTGCAAAAACAAACAAGCAAAAAAAGAAAGAAATTGTTCGAGATCTTCAATTGAGGGTGGAAACTTCACAGGAATTGGCAACAAAAAGAATGAACAATGGGTATTATAATGAACATATGCAGGTGCATAAGAGGTCTGAAGACAAAAATGACGAGATAAATCAGATTTGAATTTCCACATGGTATTTACGTATGACATATGAAGTAATCACATCCATATTTTCAGAAGAACAGAGATAAAAGGAAAACAAGTTCCTCACCTGCTCACTGTGAACAATAGATTCCAGCTGCCGACCCTGCTCGTATGCAGATCCCTGCAACCATGAATCATGCATCTAAACAAGTTATCCAATCAAGGACAAAGAAGAATGCACCTAGGTTGAATAAAATCCAACCAATTGTTGAAATTGGACAACTGTTAATGTACCAGATTCTTTGCCTTCTTCTTTTTTGGCTTCGTTGATGCTTCGGTGCTGTTGTGGGGAACTCGCTTTTCAAACTCTCCAACTGACTCAACCTCCATGCTTTTCAGGATTTGGGATCCACCATGCAAAGTACTCTGATCCTCCTGAAAAGAACTAGTATCTCCACTTGACGCATCTGTTTTTGCTGGAGTCTGTCCAACCCCAGGCGCTCCAGCACCAAAAGGAATTATAAACCTCGGCCTCGAAGCGGTGCGCATACGTTTTGGTGGAACTGGTCCAACATGCAATGTACTGCTCGGCCTTTTCCCCATTAAATTATTTTGTTGACAACCAACTGAATTATGACCATAAGGTAACTCTGCTCCCAAATCATATGATCTTGAGGAGTATGACTTCATAAGCCTTTTATGTTTCTTCTGGTCATGTTTAGTTGATTTGCTACCTTCAAAGCTTCCATGTAAGTAATAAATGCTTGTCTCTCCTTCCTCCTCGTCATATGCATTCTCATGATATCCAAAATCTGAATTTTAGAAATGAACTTGTAAAATCCATGTAAATAAGCAAAAAGGGATGTGTCAATAAGAGTATTGTTCGATGTTACCTGCTGCTCCATCACACATAGAAGTGTCAACTTCCTCTTGCATGCTACTACCAGTTTTCTGAAAGAAAATAATCCAGACACAAAAAGGACAAAAACAAGGGAATCGACAGTTGCAAGTTACAACAGTTGCTCAAATCAATGATTATTAAATGAAAATATTGAATGCTAATTGTTGCAATCATAAACTTCTAGGTTTCTCTTCATTTTGCAGACAAAATTGTGTAAATGTATGTTATATGAAAGTAGCACAATTTAACTCAAAATCATTCTCCAATATAATTAGTTTTAAATTCTTTTCTGGAACTTAAAGCTCATTAAACTAGTAAATGCAGAAACTGAAGAGAACTTTTTTCACCTCGCAGTGTGACAAATGAGATTCAATGGAGGATCTGTAGGTCTCCATTGCGCCTGCAGGTACTGCATAGAAAAGGCGTTCCTGCCAAGTACAAGAACAAAAGGAAATCTTCTATCATTTATAGAAATTGTGCAACTGAATAATTGAACCAAGTACTTAACAGAATAGAGAGACATCGTCTTTGGTCAACTATAAATAGCAAATTAAACTTATAAGAGCCATAATGAAATTCATACTTCTGTAAACTGATCATCCCATGAAACTTCCGTAATTCCCAAATCAGCAACCCTATCAGGAGTTGCGGGGGCTTCAGCTTGCACAGAAGGAACTGAAGAGCTGTGACATTTTAAAAACCTCACAGCATATTCCCGAATCGCATGAGTAAAATTTTTAGTTGGAATTTGTATTAATTGTTTGCATTTTTCCTGCAAAAAACAAGGTGTTTTGGAACATCTGTAAGTTGTACAATATAAGCTTTAATTGCTATAAATTCCGACAAGCCAGGTAAGGTACAGAACAAATGACTCTTTAAGCCCATCTCTTAATGTATCTAAGAAGAACTATCTAAAGCACACATATATGGCGCAAATATTCATTCAGTATATGATGTCTTGCATTAGAGTGAATAGTTTCCTCCCACACAGAGGCAGCAATGGAATGTAGATATTAATCTAATGAAAGAATAATTATTTCTGTTATGTGGGACAAAAAGTAAACATACAGCTACTTGATTAGACAGATATAAGGAAAAAAAATTCTGTAATCAAATTCTAAACCAAAACTGACTAGCACCTGATGAGGTCCTCCAATCTTGTCCTCGGACAATTCCTTCGCATCAAACCTCCTAGAATCATGCTCCCAATGTTTTACAACACCCCCGTTATTGTCACTATTTGTAAACAACTCCACTGAATGCCAGAACTGCATGACAGCCTTTGCCAGAGTGTAAGCAACCTTTTTTAGCTCCAGCTGTTGATTTTGTGCTCTCAACCGTAAAGTAAAAGCAACCCTTCGACAAATTTGAGCAGCAGCAGTCGTCTTCCAAAGACGCTCCTATAAGCACAAAATAAATGTTGACAAATGTAGTGGATAAAACTTACTATCAAGCTGCTATCTTAAAAAATAGAATATTTATTTTCTAAGGGAATGATTTCTAGGGAGAACAGAAAAGGCAACTTCATCAAATTTTTGAAATGCATATACATCAACATAGTCACACCTGGGCAAAATCATTTGCCAACCATGCCATTTCTTCAAGAACGAAGTCCCAGTGAGATTTCCTACAACCTTCTAAAGGTGTAGTACCGATTGACAACTCAGCAATCCTCTGACGCTTAGCCTGTTTGCCATATCATGGTAATGTTCAAAATTAAGTGAAGGAGAAAATACATTTCCATCTATATTTCACATGCAAATCACAAATCATTGGGAATATCAGATAACAACCTCTATAATTCTTGCCTCTTCCAAAATTGAATCTTCACAGGCCCTATCTACCAGTTTTAATTCATTACCAGAACAAGACAGTGATTCAGGAACAGAGGAACTTTTGTCTAGCTGGGTAGGATCAAGTACGTGAAGTTTAGAACAATCCAATGCGAATTGAATTCCACCACAACAATCTCTTTTGGGATTAGAATCATCACCCAATTCATTGCCCACTTCTTTATCAGTCTCAGATATAATGTAAACCTTTTGCTCCACTTCATCATTGTTTGGGCAGTTCACATCATTTTTCAGGTCAGAAGTGATTTGCATTTCTTCCTCAATTTTGACCACAGAACTGTTGCTAGAGTGATTTTCATGTACAGCAATATTGTTGTGATTGACAGCATTGTCATCCTCAACAGGTTCAGCGTCATTTTCTTCATTTCCCATTTTATCAACAGCTAAATTTTGTGCTCCATCAAATTCTAAAGTTTGTCTTGTGACACCATTTGCATCATCATTTTTACCGGTAATAAGCAAATCACTGTCATGATTCACATCTAGACCAAGGCTGCTTTGGGTGCAAGAAGACTCTGAATCTAATCCCTTTATTGGGATACCATTTTGACCCTCATTGCAATCTCTTTTTGAGTCACTAAACGCATTCATATGAGCAGAAGTAGTTTCATTCTCATTTTTCCCTGTAACTGCAGGACATCCAGAAACACCTGCATTTACCAGTTCCTTTCCTCCAACAAAGTTATTTTCCCCACAAGCAATATCAATAAGAGTCTCAACTTTTGAATCTTGATGGTATGGCTTATCCCTTGTAATGTTGGACTCCCCAACATCTAACCCTTCAGGCAGACTGCTTTTAGGTGACTCAACTTTGATTTCCAAAGCTTGTACACCACTAAGCTCCTTGTTGGACTGCATTTTGAGAATCTCCACCTGAGGTACCACATCACCGTTTGAGGTTGCATTTTTCAGGTTAGAAGCAGATGAAATACTTTGGTCCTTACAATTGTTTGTTTCAGATTTCAACCCCTTGGACTCCCTTGAACCAGCAAGAACTTGTAAGGATAATCCATGCCCACCAGAACTTTGAACAACATCTGTTGAACTTAATCTAGTTCCATCACGACTTGGTCTAGATCTATTCCTCCTAATGTATGAATGAACAATAGCAGAATCTTCTGATTCCTTCACATTTGGAGTCCCATCCATCTGAGAAGACTGTTCTGATGGTGCAACACTATTCCTTCTATTGAAATGCTTAGGTTTCCTATCATGTTCAAGTAATGAATTGTCACCATTGAAGTTATCAGCACTATTTGGTTCACAAAGTGTAGGCACCAATGGTCTACCGCTACTTTCAACAGAGTCTCCATGAGGTGACGCAGTTAGAGCAAAACTACCTTTAGCTTCACTGCATTAACACCATGACACAAGGAAATAGAGCAGGTGAATTTTCTTTTGTTCAATTATGCTTTCGTCAACTACCATCCATAAGACTCAACAGCAAAAATGAATATACCTAGTTACAATATGCTCAGCTTGATGGTCAGTCAGTGATGTAGATTGGACACTAACTGAAGCTGCATTCCCAAATTTGAAGTCTAAAGGATTGCCACCCTGCAGGTAAGGAAAATTATATAGTTATCACCAACAGATACTATTGAAATTGTCAAGAAGAGGAACGAAGAGCATACTTTTTCTAGAAATTCTAGCTCTCTACGCCTTTCCTCTCGAATATCATACTCCTGCCTGTTTACATCAAATAATATTTTTCTTTATCAAGAAATAAAGGTGAACAAAAATTCCATAATATTGGCAAGAGACATGGAAACTACAGAGCAATAATGAACACAACAAGATATGAATATTACCTAAGCTCTGACTGAGCTTTTTCAATTGCTGCATTGCGCGGAGAGGTTTTGATACCAATACCAGCTCCACCTTCAACAACCCCTCCCATGGAATCAACCTCAGCATTTACTATGAAAGGAGATCCTGAACCACATTCAGGCATTCCTAATCTGCTACCTACAAGCTTTCGCCTCCCATTGATTCAGAGAACTATCATATCAATGAAGCACTCATTAGAAATTTAATAAATATAAATGATAAATCAATGATGAAAAACCACAACGCACTTTACCCTTCAATAAACTGAATGTAGCATTCACAATAATAATGTAGACAAATCACTTAACTTGAACAAATTTGAATATCAACAATAGATATCAAACAATTAGATGTTTAAAAGTATCACAAGAAAAATGGTATTGGAAACCTATCTTCAGCATCACAAAGTATGGAGACTATAGCATAAAAAACACTAATATCAATCACTGTGTCAAAATCCATATCGTATGCATAAAAACATAAAAAGGAATCAGTCGCAGGAATTTCAAAACATTAATACAAATCAATGTCTTACAATGTCCACGACTAATGTATGATTTTTCATCTCTTCTTTAATTTCATAATAAAGTTTTCTAAGTAAAAGTTTGTGCCCTAGACTTGTCATGACTAGGATCACTTCATTAGTGGGAAAAAGACAATTAAGGAATAATGTCTCATATCCAGACCACAATAGATGGTAATTATGGTTCAATCTTAACAAACATAAAGAGAATTGTTTTTAAAGAACAAATCACTTGAATACAAACATTCTCCCCTAATGCATAAGAACTTTTTAAAAGAGGGAAAATTAATCAACCAGAAGTTTCAATATGGTGGGATGAAGAATGGGTATTGAATTGACAGCGAGGACAACTTAAGTTTTGCTTATTAGATAGGGAACAATAATAAGTTAGATATATTGTCCTAGTTTGTTTAGGACTAGGTTTGGCACTGGGTCGGGCTTGAGCACTCGATATTTTATTTTCAAACGTGGGCCCATCTCGAAGCATGATCGGCCTTTAGCCAAGCCTGTTTAATTTCTTTTTAATTTAAAATTTGAAAACAATGTCATTTTACTCAAATCGACATCGTTTTACTGCACATATTCAGGCTTCAAGCCAAATTGGGCTCTAGCAACCCGAAGCTTGAAAATGAGGGGGGGAAAAGTCTAAGCTCAGCGCAAAGCTTGATAAACTGGGGTCAAGCCCATTGACTTTGGGTCGGGCCAAGCCATTGTCATCTTTGTTTAGGATTCAAACTATTTAAAAATAAAGAATCCTTTTTAGGGTAAAATTCAATTTTGGATATTTTAGAATCTTTTCCTACTAAAATAAGGATTTTAAGAATTATAAACATGAGTGTACTCTTCAATAACAAGCTATCCTATATTTTTTTACAAATTTGAGTTTCAACTAAAAGGTGCAATGCTTTTTCTAAGAGTGATTTTTAGACTGATTCCTAGTTTCCTACCCTCAATTGTTTGTGTTCCTCACTAAATTTTAGTAAGTCCAACCTAAAGTCCCAGTAACCAAAACCTTAGATTATAGCCACATCAAAGCCATATTATAAACCCTAAAAACCTAGCCTAAATTTTCAGCAATCAAACCCTAAAAACCCAACTATATCAAATCTGGAATTTCAACGTTCCAAGCTAAAATCCAAACCTGAAACTTGATATACCAGCAATTTAATATCAACCTTATTTGTCACGTTTTGTAAGTTTAACTACTAGTTAATATTTCTTCCATTTGTCCTACAACAATTTGGTATCACAATTTAGGTTCACAATGGTGGAAAGACATATGGAAGAATATTCAACGACATAAATTAAGATGAAATGCTTCTGAATATTGCAAAAAAATTGGGCATCAATAATCCTCGATCACAATGTGCTCCAAAAACCAACTTACATTTAACAATTCAATTCCCATATGAAAATATGTTCGACAATTTTTGGAGACACTAGATAGCTTGACATACATTCCCTAAAAGTCAAAACCCCTACAAATTATGCAAACCAGCAACCTATACTTGATGCTAAACATGGCGAAGGTGGTAATAAGCAAGACGAAGGGAACAATATTGATCAATAGCATGCAACTCAAAGGAAAATCTTTCCTTAAAAATTAAGTACTAATTTTTATTACTCAAATTTAGCATGCACTAGCTTAAAGAAAATGTTTGTTCTACGTGGTGTGATTGTTGGCACCTCTCTGTCAACTAATCAATTCGAATCTTTGAACCTACTTTTAGAAGGTGCTCAAGTACTCAGTGACATCGAGAGTTTGACAGCAGGAGATGATCAAAGCGGTAAAGATGAAGAAAAACATAACCAAATGGATTCTTTCAGAAACCCCTAAAGCTGAAACAATTGAACAACAAGTTGAAACTCTTAAACTACAAGCTAGAATGCCTAAAAATGAGCTAAAACATCTAAACAATAGGCTAAAAGCCTTGAAAAACAAATCAAAACACAAGAACAGATTGAAACAACAAGGCAACAGCCTGAAGGAATATGACAGCGAGCTAAAATAATAAAACAGGGGGATGAAAAGATTAACTAGATACATAGAAATAAATGAGAAGATATAACTTGCAAAGTCAAAATTTAGTAATGACAAAAAGTTAACATATTTGACTGTAAGATGCAACAATATGTATGTTCTTGATGCCTATGCAATAGAGAAGCCATGTGGTTTTGTTATGAAACCATCTACAAATATAATGGTCGGGACTTATGAAGTTCTCCACACTACTAAACTATTCTTCAAAGAGGTTGCACGTCTCCATAAATTACCTTTAACGATCATCTCTAAGCGTAATGTGAAGTTATGAGTTATTTTTAGAGAACACCATAGAAAATATTGAACACTAAGCTTCAATTTTCTAGTTCTTTCCATCCCCAAACCAATGGACAAACTGAGGTAGTGAATAGAAGCGTAGGAGATTTGTTAAGATGTTTGGTTAAACACAATGTGAAAGATTAAGGCCTAATTCCTCCCATGGCAGAATTTGCATACAACAATTTCTATAAATAGATCAACTAATAAGAGTCCTTTTGAGATGGTTTTGGGAGTTCAACCAATGAAACCTATTGATTAGGTTCATTTAGCACAAAAAAAAACTAGTGATGAATCTGACGCTTTTGCACAACATATGACGGATATCTTTAATGAGTTACGAAGAAAGATAACAATTAGCAACTTGACTTATAAAGAACGTGCTAATCAATATTATCAATTGATGGAATTCAATGAAGAGAATATGGTGATGGTAAGGATTCATCCAGAACATTTTTTGAAAGTATAATATAAGAAACTTCATTAACAGAGTGGTGGACCTTATAAGATCCTCAAGAAGATAAGTGCTAATGTTTATGTTTTGGAAGTACCAAGTGACATGGGAATTAATCTTATCTTTGAAGTTGCAAACTTAACTATTTATTGTGGACATGATATATTGTATCCTTAAGAGCATATGGGTATTGACAATTTCTTGTCAAGTGGAAAGAAAGATCAAATTTCTGATAGCACTTAGATTTTAGAAGCTAAATTGTAGAAGTTGAATCCAAACTTATATGAGCAATATTAGTCACATTCTACGTCAAGGACAACTTCAGACAAGCAGAGGACAATTGATGCAAAAGAGCTTAGAATTTATAAATGAAATGAAAGAGAACAAATTAGTCAACCACAAACTTTAATTTGGTGCAATGAAAAATGGAAATTGAAGTGATAGCAAAGACATCATACTTTATGCTAAGTTTCCTTCTCAGATAGGGAATAATAATAGGTTACATATATTGTCCTAATTTGTTTAGGACTTAAAGAATAAAGAATCCTAATTAGAATAGGATTCAATTTTGGATATTTTAGAACCTTTTCATAGTAGAATAAGGATTGTAAGAACTATAAATATACATATACTCAACCCTTCAACATTAAGCAATCATAATTTCTTTACAAGTTTGAATTTTTAACTAGAAAGTGCAAAGCTTTCTTAAGAGTGATTCCTAGTTTCCTACTCTCCATTGTTTGTGTTCCTCACTATATTCTAACAATTCTAACTTAAAGTTCCAACAACCAAAACCCATGATTCTAGCCATATCAAAACTAAAATCCCAACATAAATTTCTAGCAATCAAACAATAGAACTCAGCTATATCAAATCTGAAATTTCAACATTCCAAGCTGAAATCCAGACCTGAAACTTGATATTCTAGCAGTCTAATATCAGCCACATTTCTCAAATTTTGCAAGTTTAGCTACTAGTTAATATTTCTTCTATTTGTCCTCCATAATCTCCTGAACACATTTTGAAACCCAATAGGTACATCTCTCAGTATCTAAACAAGTCCCACATGATCCAAATTGCCAAGCAAGCCTAACAAAAAGTTCTATTGCCAAAAAAAAAATGCTATGCAATAAGATAACTGAAAAGTCACAAGGTTATTATCGTAATAAAACTATAAGAACCTTCTCACCCCTAGTTTCCCACTTCAATACAAACTGCCAAGTAAATGAAGCATATTCTAGATCCTATTATCTGCCTAGCAAATACTGAACAATTTAATGTATCGACATACTCTAGAACAGCTTTCCATAATATATGCAAGCACAATCACTTGATTTAAGCAGCCCAGCTACTGTGTTTATATTATCGTAATAAAACTATAAGAACCTTCTCACCCCTAGTTTCCCACTTCAATACAAACTGCCAAGTAAATGAAGCATATTCTAGATCCTATTATCTGCCTAGCAAATACTGAACAATTTAATGTATCGACATACTCTAGAACAGCTTTCCATAATATATGCAAGCACAATCACTTGATTTAAGCAGCCCAGCTACTGTGTTTATATTCTTTGTGGAAGACAAAAAATACAAGAAAATTAAATGAACAGCAGTGCAGTGAAGCATTGCAAAAGTTCATAATAGCATTCCAAATAACAGTGGAGCTCAAACAGCTAAAGTTTACAACTAGGAAAATGCATCATCGATAGCAAACGTCAGCAATCAGAGCAATGTCTTCTACAGATAGTAACTGATGATTGTACAATATCCAATAAAAGCACCTACAAACTAGGAAGGTTTCTCTATAAGAAGGACGAATCACACTTAACGCCAATTAGTAGGTCCAATTTGCATGCTCAGGAAGAAGTTGAGAACCGCACCAAAACGAGCATTCAACCAAGAAGCATGAAATGAAACCACAAAAGGCAACGAACACACACTCATTGCACGAAATAAACAAAACCTAATCTCCACTCATAACCTACACAATTTCAATTTATTCAACAAAGGCCCCAAACGTCCTAACGGCCCCAAATGCTAGGGTTCCAAAAACACTCAAATCAATCACAATTTTCGAATAATAATCACCTGAAGTGCAAAATTGTGGAGCTAGGGCACGAAGCAGAGACAAAGTAGGAACAACCACGCAGGTGAATTTGTGGCTCTTTCTCACTCCTAGGGTTTTTGAACGGATAAAAAAGGACCTCAATCAAAACGACCACAATTAGCCCTAGAACATAACAGTCCGTGGCAAATGTCAGCCATGAGACAGCGTTAATTAGGTCTCTGAGTTTCAATCTCTCCCCGAAAAAAGGTGTAATCAACAATTTGTTTCTTTGATTTCTTTTTTATCGCTCTGGCACTTTTAGATGTGTTTAGGGGGAAAAATGTCTCTAGGATTTGGCATTCGAAGAAACGGGGCACTGCGCTAGAGAGACTTCTGTCGCTGTACGAGTGTAGTGGGCTTGGGTTTTTTTCTTTTTTTGGAGGAAGAAGAAGAGAGAGCCGGATTGTCGGGCCTTCGAAGTGCCTTTACTATATATTTACATAAATACTACATGTTGTAAGTTTGTGTTTAATTGATTGGATAAATTGTATGGTGGAGTTTTTACACTTCCTCCTGTAATTGATTATAAGATATTCAATCAACAGAATTAGTTGATGTAAGAGTGAGACGCCTGAATGATTAAAGTTTAGTTAATTAATTAACTTAAATAAAAATTTATATCGATTTAGTTTATCATATATGTAAAGATCAATAAATAAGAGACATGTCCTAGAGCATGGAAGAGATGTTTAGAATGAGTATCTCCTTCATTTTTCATTCTTCCACATTTTTAAAAAGAGAAAATGAGAGAGAGGGAGGTTGTTAGTTGTGAAATTAAAGAAATAACACAAAGACTAGCTTAGGAGATATGGCCTGGTTGTTTCTATTTATATGTTTAGGGGTCGTTTGATTCTATTCCTATTTTTCTGTTATTATTTTTGGTTTATGTTTCCTATTTTTGGTTTTTGGTTTTTCAAGGTTGAGATTTGTAATATAAAAATTGAAAACAAAAATCTCTTTGGTTAAAATTTATAATAAAAACTAAAAACAAAAACATGTTGATTTTATCATCCTGTTTCTATTTTTTGTAATTATACTCTTATGTGTAATAATTATAATATAATACATTATATTTTTAAATTAATTATCATTATAGCTAAAATTAAAATATATGCAAATCAAATATTATTAAACAATTACATATTAATTGCATATAATAAAATTACATAAGTTAGAAATTATATTAAGTCATTCTAATCAATAAAATATGTCTGTCATATTATAATTCTTGAAAACATAATAGCACTATCATTTACAAAAAGAAACATAAATCAATTAGAAATAATATAATCACTCCATATTTGTCTAGCAATTTCATCTCGCTTCCAAAACATACCTCGAAGTTATGCTGGAGTGATATTATACTCCACTTGAGAAATTGCATCTTCATTTTCACTTCCTAATTTGTTCTTCATTTTCGGTACAACTGTCAAATAACCCATCGCTTTGTCCATACATCTTAATATAATTGTGTATAACACAATAAGCAATAATGATATATTTTTGTTTCTTCATATCATAACTAGGCATATTTTTAAGTGTAAGGAATCTTACTTTTAGGACACCAAAACATCTTTCAATAATATTTGTTAATGAAGAATGCCTGTAATTAAATAATTCTTGTGGACCTTGAGGTCTTCCTCTGCCTCTATAATCTCGCAAATGATATGTTTCACCTCTATATGGTGAAAGAAATCCAGGCATATTAGTGTAGCTCGAGTCAACCAAATAGTAATTACCTAACATAGAAAGAACATAGTATTAACAAAAAGATATTAAAAATGAATCATAATCACTATATTTATTTAAAATAATATAATACCTTGTGGCGACATAAGAAATTGATTTGCTAGATTTGTTACTGTTTCCACAAGAACTCGAGAGTCATTTGTAATACCTTCCCATCCAACCATTATATATGTAAAACGCATGTCAAATGAGCAACAACACATAATATTTTGGGTTGGATTAATTCTTTTGCCCTTGTATGGAATTTGTTCATCGGTCAGAACATGTGCATCAATATGTGTACCATCTATTGCTCCTATACAATCCTAAAAATTAAAAAATATATTAAAATAATTATTAATCATAAGGACATAAGTAAAGTAGTAATTAAATATAAGAATGTACTTGAAAATATGGGAAGAATTTTGAATTATGTTAAATATCAGGAGGTGTATTAGTAAAAGATGGTGGAGTAATGACTCTTTTTGCAAAACAATTAACTGCATATAAAACTTTGCGAAAGTACTTCGAAATTGTCCAGGTCGAATGTTGAAAGCGTTCTGCATTGACTCTAGTTGTCTCACTATTCTCTATAGTCATCAAGAAAATCTCTACTTGTTCCTTAACAGTCAAATGAATTGTTGCCTTTAAGCCTCCTAAACTCTTCAACTCATCACATAAGCTCAAGAAGATTATCTTTCTCATTCTTAAGCTTTCATCAATCCTTGTAAGATTCCCATTCAGAAGTTCTAGTATCTAATCATGACCTGGTAGAGCAGAAGTTCTATATGGTTGCTTTTGCAAGTGAAAAATTTTGTTCTCTCCCCCAGCTATAGAAATAATGATTACTTTCTTCCATTCATCATCATAATCTTATTCGAAATTTGATAAGAAATCCATGTATCTATAATGCCAACATTAAATAATTAATAAAATATTCAATCAAGTATATTTAATCAAATATAGAAAAAATATTCATACAAAATATAAACTTAAAATTAAGTCAAATATTCATACAAAGCACAAACTTAAAATGCTTAAAATACGGAATAGTGCTTAATATAAAAGTGTCAAATCAATAAGAATTCGATATGCAATAACATGAAAATATTTCTAAAGCAACATAATCCAATCTAGCTTTCTTATTTGTGTCATCTTTAAAAAAATATCCCTATAAAGTGGAGAATCATGTAAAGCCTTCACAGTTTTTTCATATTGTATACCATCAATACCCAATTCATCTAGAGAATTCAGACATTCCATCATTATGTTAGACTCTTGAGATCTATTCTTTGCAGTGGATGATGTTTCACTCAGTTTTTTCTTAAGTAAATCATTATTCCTTTTTTATTGTTCCCTAAGTATAAGTAAGGCTTCTTCTATAACGTTAGAATGTGCCTTCTTTGCCTTCTTGTTCTTAAGAGAATTCTTTCTCTTAGATGGAGAACTTTTATCTTGATCTTCTTTTCCATTATACGTGTAATCTTCATCAACATCATTTCCATGTTCTTCTTCTATAGTATTCGATGGAGATTTAGTTAACGGATGTGTGTGCACACCAATTGCAGTAGTATCTCCAAAAATATGACACAAGTCTAAAAATTCCTTACATCTTTTTTTCTTGAATCTGTGAGCCATTTTATGCTCCTATAATGATGAAAAAGATATATGAAAATGAATATTATATAATATGATATATTAATAAAACAAAAGACATATTTGACCTTAAATTGATTTTCCTAATATTCATTTGTAGCATTAAATTCACCAGTAAAAGAGTTGTAACCGATTCCAGTGTCTTTGAGTGAGTTCTTGAAATTTTTCAATCTGACCCTTAATCCATTATACTTATCTTCACTTGAATATCTATATACTCCTTATTGAATTTTGTTTGAAGCTCTGCTTTAATATTCTTCTAACCAGATTTGGAAAAGGTAATAGTCATTCGATTTCCCTTCTTCACTTCTTCAACCATCAAGGAGATTAAATACATCTCTATAGTATCATTCCATACCCTATCTTTTTCATTTACTTCCATACAATCATTGTAATCACTCATATTGTTCAAGCCTTTCATCACTAAATGTAATAAAATATAAGTGACATCAATCACAACAATTTATACAAAGTATTAAATGCTAAATATGGTTTAAAATAAACATGTGACAACTATAACAATTTCTAAAAAATATTTGGTGTCTAAACTTGTACACAAATTAGATTTTCACTACGTGTGAAAACCAGGTAGCAAAACCACTACAATAAATCATTTACACATTTCTTTATTTCGACTTCAACTTCAGGTAATAGGCCACTTCAACAGAATTCATGAGCAAAGGATCAAGAAGATTATAATATAATTAAGATGGTACAAATGAAAAATTTTTCAACACAACACAAAATTGATAGAAAAAGGTGGACTTTAATGTGCTACAATAATGTCTTACACCAATGTTTCCAAATTGAATTCTAATTTATTTAATGATCAATTGTTAGACATCTTTGTCAACTAACATTCAACACAAATTCGTGACTACAAAGCCTCTCTCTTCTATTTTCTGTCATCAATATGTGATATAAATGATGTGAAGAGAAGAAGCCTCCACATCCCACATTAATTGCGTGAAGACAAAAAGACAACGTCTAATATAGGCTGATTGTAATAAATGATATGAATATAGCCTCCATATGCCACCTTAAATGACATGAACTCCAAGAAGAAAATAGCTACAATAAATCACATGAAGACAAGAAGACAAAGACAACGTCGAATATACCCTCCACATGCCACAATAAATGACGTGAAGACAAGAAGATAAAAAGCCTCCACATGCCACATTAAATGACGTGAAGTCCAAGAACAAAACAACTACAAAACGTGAGGAAGAAGAAAACAACTATAACTGTCTACACTTTAAAATGATGTGACGATCAAGAAAATAGCTATAACCTTCGATTTTAATAACGTTATTTCATAAGCTGTTCATGGTTGTGTTGGTTCTTTATAAATGATCAGTTAAGTTATCGTTATGTTTAGCAGAGGAGCTGAAGCAAACACTGAAGAAGAACGAGAGTGCAACATCTTCTTTATTATCACAGAAAAATGCAAAAGCTTATGCTCAAAGTAGAAGTTCTACGTGTTTATTTTTAGTAAGTATGCTACATCTATAGTACTGTGATTTTCTTCATATTTCTCTTCTGTTTCACAGTTTTGTATTGGTTTATATCTCCCTTCCATCACTCCTAGTTTCTCTATTTTGTTTTTTACTAACAAATTGGGACTGATCCTATCATCAACAATATACTCAGCTCAGAGTAACATAAAGAGAAAACAAGAAAGTAGGATTGATAGTCGCAAGAAGTATAATGGCTCTGATGTTATGGATAAGAGAGACAAAAGAAAACGCAGAAGCAATAGATAGATATGAAAACAAACCTAGAGTTATTGGTGTAACATCCCCTCACCAATAGGAAGCGTATATTGGTAAATTGCCATGTTTAGGAGTGTATAAATGTATAGTGACATATGCATGCATTCATATATGCACCTGCGATATATGCACCTGCATAGTAAATAGTGAATTTTTGCACATGTAATTATTGTACATGCATACATGACATTGTCCCGGTTTCAATGTGAATAAATGTGTTTTACTGGAAATTGTTTT
>JANZXR010000004.1:19487351-19502998 GCA_027575705.1 Erythroxylum echinodendron
TATAATATATATCTATATATAATAATTATCTAAATATAATAATTTATTGTAAAATAATGAAAATAATTCAAAATTTTAATTATTAATTATTTTATATTTGATCAAAATTTTGAATTATTTTTTAGAATTGTTGTTTTTTCACATTCCATTTCATTTTACATTTAATTATATTTATTTAATGAATAAAAATTTCATAAAGAAAATCATGGTCATAGCATGGCAACAATACGTAGTGGAGTTTGCATACAAGGAGAATTGATGGATTGCTACGGCAAAATTATTAAGATACTTGAAATTGAGTACTCTGCATTACCAATAAAGCGAAGTGTGATATTTAAGTGTGAGTGGTTTGATCCAACTCCAAATGTTGGTACAAAAGTGCATAGTCGATACAATTTAGTTGAAATTAACAAGCGAAGAAGATTTCGACAATTTGAACCTTTCATGCTAGCAATGCAAGCGATTCAAGTGTATTATGTCCCTCTTCCTAGCCTACGACATGATAAGTCAGATTGGTTGGTTGTTTGCAAAGTTAAACTTAGAAGTATTTTTGAATCACATGGAAAAGGAGAACAGAGAATTGAAAGTGAAACGTTTCAAGAAAATGTTTATGAAATAAATCCATCTGTCCTATATGAGGATAATAAACCTTTGAATGATCTATGTAATGCATATGTTGAAATTTTCTCTAGAGAAGATAAGGAGGGCCAAAGATATGAAGAAGAAGAGTCTAAATTTGATCCAAATTCTTCAGGAAAAAAAATGATTTTGATTTACAATTAAGTAATGATAGTGATTAATTTGTGTTTGTAATTAAATATTGTATTCAATTAATCAATTATTTCCTTTACTTGATACATCAGCCCTGATTCTCTTGTGGCATATTGCACTTCTGCAGCCTCCCAAATTTTATTGCTTACCCTCTTTTTTTATCTTTTTCTATCTTGACTATACAAGACATTCATTTTAACTCTTTTAATTTCATTCTCATTTTTTTGATCCTTGAATCTAACATATATAAGAAGGTCGCGACTTTGTATGATGTTTATAGTATATTATCTACATGTGATGCACTGAGATTACTTGTCATAACTTCGAAAAGCTGAAGCTTAATATTAATTTCAGGTTAAAATATGAAACCAAAGAGAAGACAGGATATTTCGTGACCAAGATTTAGACCACGATTCGGATGTACTTACTGTACAGATGAAGCATCTCATGCTGTAGCAGTTGGAACTGAATCTCCTCCTCCCCCTTCAGCTACTACACTTGCAGATGAGGTACCTTTCGTAGATGTTGCTGCACCATCCATAACCCCTACATCATTTACTACCCCTATACCAACAAAGGTATCAGGGATAAACATTGATGATGAAGAAAGCAGCCACCGGCCTAGAGCAGAGGGACTTGATAGAAGAACTTACATTACAATTGTCAATAATATGTGAGTGAAAATACATTGAACACTATATGTTTATAATTAAGTTATAAGTTTCAATTTTCAAAATGGTATAATATACATTTTACATTTTACATTTTACCACAATATTTTATATTATATTATTATATAATATACATTATAGAATATATTCTAGTCGAAATATATATATATAACTTTGCTAACAGAAGCACGTGTTGACATTAACGGATACCAAATCCTTATAAGTCCAACAGGTCTCTGTAGCGGGCGCCCATACTCCCCGAGAGTCTCGGTAGCTACATACCCCGTCGGATCCCAGTGTTTCTGGGGTACTCGATACCGCGTAATGTCAGCGTGAATGCAGCGATTCGAACTCATGACGTGAAGGATCACACAAAGCTTTGATACCAAATGGAACTGTTCTTCTAAATTTTTTATTGCTTGTTTTTGTGTTTTATTTTCATTTAAAATTTATGTAACTAATTCTAATAATGTGGTTTGTTTTTGTAATAATTCGAGTATTTGATATTCTAATTGTATATAATATTCTTTTATTTCATGTAATTCCTGACTAATACTCATAATGTTTGTTTTAAATAGGTGGTCAACTCAGAGATTTGATTTTGAAGAGCATCTATCTTTTGTGAAGTATCTATAGAAGAATGTACAATTGTTGGATCCTTAATGGGTATATCAGATTCTTCAGAGTTAATTATTCGAAGAGGTTTTTCTATTCTTAAAGAGTGAGTTCGGAATAATGAAGGTGATGTAAATATTGAAAATGTTGATTCTGAAAAAGAATGTCTATAATTAATAGGATATTGGCTAGAGGGTAAAGTTCTTAATTTTGTTCGAAAATTTGTTCCTACTTTTGCTACATCATTAAACAGTTGATCAATGTATATTTTTTCTGTATTTTTAAATTCTATACTATGATGTGAATTAGTAAGAGCATAACTAACTTGGTAGGTAATGGAAAAAGGATATCGTCCTGGAGTTATTAAATTTTTATTATAAAATTTATAAGCAATTGTTATTATATCTTCTAGATCTTTTGATTTTAAAAGTAAACCTAATTTTAATCGAGTGTTAAATTTTATTTTACCATATGCTAAATTACCATTCATTATACCAACAATCTGATTATTTAAATCTGTCATCCTTTCGTCTAGAATTGCCATTTTTATTGGAGAGTCAATTCCTTCTTGGAAAGTGGATTTTAACAATATCTGAATTGTTGAAAAATGGATATATCCTATTTTGGTTCGTTTATCTGACGAGATTTTTTGTGAATGTTTAACAATTTGTTCTTGATTAATACGAATATGACCATCACATTGTTCTATCTTAATAGGAGTTTCGTGAATAATTTTTCCAAAATAAATAATATTCTGTCTATTAATAAGTTTATTAAATATTGAAGTTTTGTGAATATCTTGTCCATTTTGTTTGATTTTTTCGTTAGACAATAGAGAATCTACATGTAAAGTTCCAGCCGCATCATGTAATTCTAAATTATCCACATCGAGAATATCTGAATTTGTAGAAGGAGTTGTCATTTGAATGCCAAGGACTAATATTTTTATGATCAAAAAGTAATTTTTTGTGAATAGCCAAATCTTTTGAATATAGTTGATGGAATTGTTTTTCTAATTCTAATTCTTCTACTATTGGTTGTAAAGTACTGAGATTACTTATGAATCTTCGAAGATAATTATATTGACTTTCTAATTCATAAACTTTTCTAAAGTGTAGATATTTCATATATATTAGACCTTCTATCTATTTTTCTAATTGTTGACAAATACAACAATTAGAGTCTTGACAGATAGAGCAATAATAAATATAGTAGGAATGACTAGACATAGTTATTTTAAATAATCATTATTAGGATTAAATATTTTATCTAAAATAAATTGAAACATAAGGGGACTAGAACCATAATTATAACATGCATGAAAATAATCAATTAATTGAAAAGAAGGTAAACAGTGGATACAAATTAATAAATAAAATTGTAACAAGGAAATAAAATATTGAAAGCATAAAATAAAAGGTAAGAGAGAATATATCCAAATTTGAATAAAGACAAAAATAGTCATATTGTTCATTTTTATCTCGTATTATAAATTGATTTAATTTTTCAATTATATGAATTATAAATTCAATTTTTCGTTCACATTCTTTTCTATGGGCTATACTATGGGAAGCATATGAGAGGTCTTCTTGAATTTGTGAAATATACTGATCTAAATTTCTTTTTAAATCCTGAATTTTATTTCTAGGTCCTTCTAATTCAGTCATATAAATTCCTTCACCTATTGGTCTAATATATTGATCTTACATTTATTTTATTATTAGTAGATGAGAGTAGAAACTTCTTTTAAATTACGTTGTAAATTTTTCTTATTCTGTGATTGAATATACTTCATAATTAGAAGTCTTTGTTTAATTAATTGTATTCGTTCCTTATTATTGCAGGTATAAGCTTGATGTAATTTAATGTTCATTTTATGAATCCAGTAAGTTTGATTTTCTGTTGTTGATCTATCAATTGTTATCTGATTTTTTAAATGTCGTTTTAATTCGAAATAATGCATACTAAAAATGCTTTATTAAAAATAGAAAAATACATTGAGATCTAAACAATCTAATCTATTAATTGTTGGATAATGCGACGATAACATTTTCTAGCATTTTTTGTTGCTCTTAATAAGATATTTGCTATGCTTATGAGTGTAGCAGTTTCATACATCTCTCTATATCTTCGTGCATCTTTACTTTTTTGTGACCGTTAATTCTGAGCATGATACAATCTAAGTTGTTTTTCTAATTCTTCTTCTCTTTCATATGTTTCAGTGATGGCAACCTTTAACTATTGTTTATAATTGAAATAACTGAAAGACATAGCTAGAAAATGAAGAAGATATGAAAAAGATAAGTATATATGTTGAATATATAATTGTCGATTAATGTAAACCTTTCACCATACCTGCCTGCGATCCCTTGAAGCTTAAATCGTCACCTGGGACTGAGAGCTATCGGGAGAGAGCGTATGAAGAAAGAGGATTTTATTAACCGTGCCTCAAGAGGCTGAATTGTTTACATTATATAGATTATGGACGCAAAAAAGAACAAAAACAGTAATAGACAGGTAGCCTGGACAAGTGTCCGACAACTTTAATAAAGTAAACAGTAAAAAGTAAAGTAAACAGGAAAAAGTAGCTAATAATGTACAAAGGTGAAAGCAGAAACATCTGCTTTCTTGACCACTAAGGTCTACATCATTTGAAATTTAAATAAAGGAGATTCCTTTGCTTTTACTCTTCTATTATTGTTTCGATGGATTCAGTCTCGTGAACTCTACCGTGTGATGTAGATGGGAAATAAGTGCACTGATGAGCTTTATGTCCCTACATTTGCTTGCAAATAGCTTCCTCCCAGCTGGAATTAAGTTCTAAAAAATTGCCACCAATCTGATTAAATAGGCTTAAAAATTATCGAACGATTTACAATGTTTCTTTTTGTATTGGTTGCTTATAGGCCGAGATCATTAAGAGTTGATATCCCTTATAATTGATTTGGATCATTGATTCTTCATCGATCCATAATGCCTGCATATAAACTCCTTCCAAACAATTGAGATTAAACTGATTAATTAAATCCCAATCAATTGGATGATGTGGAGGTGCATTAATGAGAGGGTAAGTGTCGTTGCTAATTCCAATAATGATGAAGGCTATTCGTGGTAAAATGATGTCTGCATCTTTGATTGTATCTTGTGCTTTGAAAATTGGATAACTGCTCCAGATTTTGATATACACTTCTCGATCTTTTGCAAATCTATCCTTGTAGTTTTTGACAGCTTGAATAAATCCAAGAGGGAACTTAGAAAGAATCTGATTATTGATTACATAGAGGGTATCAATTAATCCACTCTGAAAGAGTAAATATATGGTTAGAGGATCTGCTTCTGGTAGAACTATTGCCTTTGGTCCAAATCTTCCTCTATTTTGTGGGTAATAATGAAAAATATTATGTTCTTCTGTCCATGTATTAATATTTTGGAAACAAATGAAGAATATTTCTAAAGTCAATCTTTTTGCTTCAACTTGAATAGCTCTAGAGGGTATGGCATTAATTCGGTCTAGAGTGACTGGTTTTCCTAGAACATGCATTTTGGTATTTGAGGGAGTAGGAGGTGGTGATTTTAATACCTGAGTGTACTGAGGTCTTAAAACTAGATTGTTTTGTCTGTATTCAGCCAATGATTTTTCTGCTTCGGTTTTGGTGGTAAAACTCTTATGTATAATACCAGAATGTCCCACTATATGAGTTGCTGCTTTGTGTCATGGATCATAAATACCTGTCATTGGACCATTATAAATCACATATACTTTCCCTTCTTCATTCTTCCTTCTTTTGAGGTTTGAGTGGTTGTATTTGGGTTATTTGTTAAGGAGTTATAGGTGTAGGTGTAGCAGGAGTTTTGGGTAGCAAAGTGGTATTTGGTTCAGGTTTAATATTTTGTTTAAGAACTTGAATGGTGGTTTTCAGCTAGTTTATGTCTCTGGTAATGGTTCCAATGAGCTACTGTTGATTGATTAACTCAATTTCTTTTTGAGCTAATGCATCTTCCAAATTGGTCAATACTGCTTTCATTCTCGGGTTAATATATCTGTAAGAAATTGTCAGTAGATTTGATATAATGAATTGAAAACTGATACTGATTTAATTCGAGTTGCCAACGAATTAATCTTTTTTTATTGAAATTTGCCCTAATATTATATTTAAGAAAACCAACTAAATATTTTGAATCTGTTTGAACAGTAAATGTAACAGGTAATAAATCAATATGCCACTTCCGCAAAGTTTTTAGACAAGCAAGCGTTTCTTTTTCATGTATAGGATATTTGCATTCAGTGGGAGTAAAAATCCCAATTTATATATTTGCATAAATGTATTTGCTTCTGATTAGGGGGTTTTGCCAAAAGACAACCGGCCCACGTATCATTGCTTGCATCAATCTGAACAATAAGTGCATCTCGAGGAAGATAGTTATATACTGATGGTAAATGTATGCATAAAGTTTTGAGTTTCCTCATTGCTTTGGCATCTGCATCATCCCACGTCCATTGCCTTTTGGTGCTGCATTTAAGCTGTAAAGTTTTTCTTTCTTTTGCTAAATTGTGCAAAAATCCTTGATCAGAGATATAATTTAAAATTCCTAAAAATTGTTGTACTTGTGCTCTATTTGTTAATTGATCAGGAAAATTTTTTATTTTTTCTAAAATATTAGGTTGTAATTTTAAATATCCATTTTAAAATGTTATTCCTAAATATTTAATATTTTTTTGTGCTATTTTAGCTTTTCATTTAGTTAAAATTAATCCTTTTTCCCTACATCTCTGAAGTACTATCTTAACCTTTTTTAAATGATCTAGTTTATCTTGATTGGAAAAAATAATAATGTCATCATTGTAAACAAAAGTAAATTCGTCTAATCCTTCAAGATTGTTATCTATAAAACGTTGATAAATACTAAGTGCTTGTTTTAATCCAAAAGGTAAAACATTCCATTGATAATGCTTTTGGGGAGGACAGGTAAATGCTGTTAAAGATTTTGTAATGTAACCTTAGTTGCCAATGTCCAGATTTTTCATCTAAAGTAGTAAACCAAATATGTCCTTTTAACTTATTAATTATATAATCTTGGGTAATTTATAAGCATCTCCTATAGTTGCTTCATTCATTTTTGTATAGTTTATTACCATTCTTCTTTTTTCTCTTTTTTGTTCTGCTGCATTATTAACATAAAATGCGGGAGCTGAATGTTTACTAGTGCTAGGGGTAATTAATCCTTTTAGAAGTAGATCATTACATTCCGTTATAAATTCTTGGACATCTATTTGAGAATAAGGAATATTATTGCGAATATTAACTTGTTGTGTTGGATCTTTTAATTTAATTTCAATAAGTTGATTATTATGATTTTTGATAGGATCTAAAGGATTTTCACTAAAGACAGTATCTAAAAGTGTTTCAATTTCATTTTGAATTGTCATATTATTGAGAAGATAAAATTGAAGTGAATCTAGATGAGAAGTAACATATTGTAATTGTTGATAATAACTGGTATGATAAATAGGAATTTTAAGAATTTTTTATTTTTGGTTTAATGACTTAATGAGAGGTGTTTTTAATGTAATAAAATGTAAATATTGACAAAATGGATTATATAATTTAAGAAAATTGTTGCCTAAGATTAATGATAAGCTTGATTCTGGTTGATAAATTGTAGGTATAGGAAAAGTATAATTTTCTATAATAATGTTATTATAATAATTTACATATCATATTTCTTTAAAACTACCATCTTCTATTCTTATTTGTAAAGGTTTAGCTAATTTTTTTCCAGTTATTTAATAACTTTTTTGAAGCTATATAGATTGTTGCTCCTGTATCTATATATGCATTAATTGTTTTATTCTGAATTGTCACCTGAATAAAGGTTGTATTGAGATTTGCTTGAGGATTCTGAACTTTCTGTATATGATTCATATTGATTAGATTGAAGAAATTGTAGAATCTGTATTATATTCGGATTCAATTGGTTCTAATTCATTTCTAAAGCAGCATTTAAATTATGTACTTTTTCTTGATATTTTGGATTTTTTCATTTAAGGCATTCATTTGCATAATGTCCTTCTTCTTTACATAACCAACAACGACAATTTTTCTTTTGTTGAGGACAATCTTTTCGTTTTGGTTTAAATTGTCTATACTTTCTTCTCCTAAAATGTTTTTTATGTGGTCTAAAAGGTTTTTGTTTATAATAATCTGTAGGATACCTTTTCCATTCATATTTTCTATAAGGTTTAGTTTGTTTGTTAATAGAACTTGTGCATCCATACTGTTGTGGAACATCAGCGTTTTTTGAACAACATAATTGTAATTTCTTATGATTTAAATTTTTGCGTAATTGAGCTTCTAAGCATTGATCAGCTAGGCATTTTTGGGTTGTATGTATAGCTCCTCCTAAATTGTTTGCTATTTTATCTTCACTAATTAATTGTTGAAATTGTTCTTCTACCTTTTGATTAAAAGGGTAGGGTAATTTTTGAATAAAGATATGTGTATAAATTGTTTGTTTTGCTCTTGTTAAATTATATTAATATTTTTTAAATTCACTTATGTAATGTCTTAAATAGCATAAATCAGAAATTTTCATGTTATTAAGATGTTTAAGAGCATTTGTTCTTTCAGTATTTGCTACTATTTGTCGATGATAAATTAAATCTTTTCCTATAAATTCCTTAAAAATTTCGATTGCAACTGCATGAAAAGTTGTACTGTCATTAGTTGCTTCCTTATAATGAGGTGTATTTTTAAAATATTCTTCGTTATCTAGTAAAAAATGTTGTACTACTCCATCTGTTTTATATGTAATAAAGTTCCAAAGAGAATTTTTATTTGTAACATCTCCAAATGGTTTCTCTATTTGTAATAATAATTGCATTTTACTTGTCCAATCTAAAATTAATTCATCAGGATTTGTGACACAATCAATATTAAGGGTAGTATCGGATATTGTAACTATATGTTTTGGAGTATATTCAATAGGATATTTTCTAATTTTTGAGCCTATTTTATAATATCCTTGTCTATTTAAAAAATCATCAGATGTCCATTGCCAAGTATATGAATCTTGATCTTGATTAGCTTTTTTACGTTTGTCTCCACATACATGTTCTCTTTTTATATTTTCTCTTGTTGTACTACTTTTTGGGTTTGCTTCTTCTACAAAAATTTCTTCATCGGAGTTATAAGCATGTATTATTTCATCCTTTTCAGTTATTTGATTGATTTGATTAAAAGTTAATTTTTGCATTAATTGTGTAATCTCTTCTAATTGATTATGTATATCCTTTTCAACAGTTTCTAAAGATTCTATATTTAGAGCTGAAGAATCTTCTAAATTGGTGTCTTCCATGGTCGAATAATTATGGTTGGTTGTTTTGGTTTAGGCTCTGATACCAAATGGAACTGTTCTTCTAAATTTTTAATTGCTTGTTTTTGTGTTTTATTTTTAATTAAAATTTCTGTAACTAATTCTAATAACATGGTTTGTTTTTGTAATAATTTGAGTATTTTATATTCTAATTGTATACAATGTTCTTTTATTTCATGTAATTCCTTACTAATACTCATAATATTTGTTTTAAATAGGTAGTCAACTCAGAGATTTGATTTTGAAGAGCATCTATCTTTTGTGAAGTATATGTAGAAGAATGTACAATTGTTGGATCCTTAATGGGTATATCAGATTCTTCAGAGTTAATTATTCAAAAAGGTTTTTCTATTCTTAAAGAGCGAGTTCGGAATAATGAAGGTGATGTAAATCTTGAAAATGTTGATTCTGAAAAAGAATGTATATAATTAATAGGATATTGAATAGAGGGTAAAGTTCTTAATTTTGTTCGAAAATTTATTCCTACTTTTGCTACGTCATTAAACAGTTGATCAATGTATATTTTTTCTGTAATTTTAAATTCTATACTATGATGTGAATTAGTAAGAGCATAACTAATTTGGTAGGTAATGGAAAAAGGATATTGTCCTGGAGACATTAAATTTTTATTATAAAATTTATAAGCAATTGTTATTGTATCTTCTAGATCTTTTGATTTTAAAGGTAAACCTAATTTTAATCGAGTGTTAATTTTTATTTTACCATATGCTAAATTACCATTCATTATACCAACAATCTGATTATTTAAATCTGTCATCCTTTCGTCTAGAATTGCCATTCTTATTGGAGAGTCAATTCCTTCTAGAAAAATGGATTTTAACAATATTTGAATTGTTGAAAGATGGATATATCCTATTTTGGTTCGTTTATTCGACGAGATTTTTTGTAAATGTTTAACAATTTGCTCTTTATTAATAAGATTAATACGAATATGACCATCATATTGTTCTATCTTAATAGGAGTTTCATAAATAATTTTTCCAAAATAAATAATATTCTGTCTATTAATAAGTTTATTAAATATTGAAGTTTTATGAATACCTTGTTTATCTTTTAAATTTAACTGAGTTTTTAATATTTGTTTTATTTTTTTGTTAGACCATAGAGAATCTACATGAAAAGTTCTAACCGCATCATGTAATTCTAAATTATCCACATCGAGAATATCTGAATTTGTAGAAAGAGTTGTCATTTTAATTCCAAGGACTAATATTTTTATGATCAGAAAGTAATTTTTCATGAATAGCCAAATCTTTTGAATATAGTTGATGGAATTGTTTTTCTAATTCTAATTCTTCTACTATTGGTTGTAAAGTACTGAGATTACTTATGAATCTTCGAAGATAATTATATTGACTTTTTAATTCACAAACCTTTCTAAAGTGTAGATATTTCATATATATTAGATCTTCTATCTGTTTTTCTAATTGTTGACAAATACAACAATTAGAGTCTTGACAGATAGAGCAATAATAAATATGGTAGGAATGACTAGACATAGTTATTTGAAATAATCAATATTAGAATTAAATATTTTATCTAAAATAAATTGAAACATAAGGGGACTAAAACCATAATGATAACATGCATGAAAAAAATCAATTAATTGAAAAGAAGGTAAACAAGGGATACAAATTAATAAATAAAATTGTAACAAGGAAATAAAATATTGAAAGCATAAAATAAAAGGTAAGAGAGAATATATACAAATTTGAATATATATATATATAATTATAGTCAAAATTAGAATTATATATAATAATATCTATTTATAGTTAAATCTTTTTTCATTTTATAGTTAATAAGTAAATCCATTTATAGTTATAATAATCTATTTATACTTATAATGGTAATAGGTAAATTTAGAATAATACAGTTCTGCTTATAATTTATAAGGATAACGATTTATATAATTAGTTTATTTATATCATTTTGATTTATATAATTGAAATACTTAACTTATAGTTATAGTTTATTTAATTTAACTTTTTTTGTTTATATCTTATCCATTTTAGTTTATATATATCTTTATTATATTCTAATTATTTCTATATGTAATATATATCTATATATAATAATTATCTAAATATAATAATTTATTGTAAAATAATGAAAATAATTCAAAATTTTGAATTATTAATTATTTTATATTTTATCAAAATTTTGAATTATTTTTTAGAATTGTTGTTTTTTCACATTCCATTTCATTTTACATTTAATTAGATTTATTTAATGAAAACAAATATCATACAGAAAATCATGGTCATAGCATGGCAATAATAAATAGTAAGGTTTGCATGCAAGGAGAATTGATGGATTGCTATGGCAAAATTATTGAGATACTTGAAATTGAGTACTCTGCATTACCAATATAGCGAAGTATGATATTTAAGTGCGAGTGGTTTGATCCAGCTCCAAATGTTGGTACAAAAGTGCATAGCCGATACAATTTAGTTGAAATTAACAAGCGAAGAAGATTTCGACAATTTGAACCTTTCGTGTTGGCAATGCAAGCAATTCAAGTGTATTATGTCCCTCTTCCTAGCTTATGACAAGATAAGTCAGATTGGTTGGTTGTTTGCAAAGTTAAACTTCGAGGTGTTTTTGAATCATATGGAAAAGGAGGACAGAGAATTGAAAGTGAAACGTTTCAAGACAATGCTTATGAGATAAATCCATCTATCCTATATGAGAATAATAAACCTTTGAATGATCCATGTAATGCATATGTTGAAATTTTATCTAGAGAGGATAAGGAGGGCCAAAGATCTGAAGAAGAAGAGCCTAAATTTGATTCAAATTCTTCAGAAAAAGAAGATGATTTTGATTTACAATTAAGTAATGATAATGATTAATTTGTGTTTGTAATTAAATATTATATTCAGTTAATCAATTATTTCCTTTACTTGATATATCAGCCTTGATTCTCTTGTGGCATATTACACTTCTGCAGCCTCCCAAATTTTATTGCTTACCCTCTTTTTTTTTATCTTTTTCTATCTTGACTATACAAGACATTCATTTTAATTCTTTTAATTTCATTCTCATTTTTTTGATCCTTAAATCTAACATATATAAGAAGGTCGCGACTTTGTATGATGTTTATAGTATATTATCTACATGTGATGCACTGAGATTACTTGTCATAACTTCGAAAAGCTGAAGCTTAATATTAATTTCAGGTTAAAATATGGCACCAAAGAGAAGACAAGATATTTCGCGACCAAGATTTAGACCACAATTCGGATGTACTTACTGTAAAGGTGAAGCATCTCATGTTGTAGCAGTTGGAACTGAATCTCCTCCTCCCCCTCCAGCTACTACACTTGCAGATGAGGTACATTTCGTAGATGTTGTTGTACCATCCACAACTCCTACATCATTTACTACCCCTATACGGAAAAAGGTATCAGGGGTAAACATTGATGATGAAGAAAGCAGCCACCGGCTTAGAGCAGAGGGACTTGATGGAAGAACTTACATTACAATTGTCAATAATACGTGAGTGAAAATACATTGAACACTATATGTTTATAATTAAGTTATAAGTTTCAATTTTCAAAACGGTATAAAATTTTCAATCTTATATTAGGTTTATTCCATCTTGACCATGTTCAAGAAATATGATATCAAAATTTAAGGAGAAGATTGATATTGAGGGCTTTGCTTGGAAGAATATTTCTTAGGCGACAAGGGAATTTTACTATCATGAGTTTGAGGTACAACAAAAATTATTATTTTCTTTTTTAATTAACAGTTTTGTACATTTATTAGATAGATATCATTATATCATAAGTATTAATTGAATGTTTTTTCTTTTATTTCAGAACGAATATTTTTGGGATTCTCAATTAGACGCGATAGTCTACAGAGTATGGGAAAGAAGAGCACGTACACGTAATCGCGACTTTATTGCTGCGATACACAAGGTAGGTGTACTATCGCGTTACATTTCTGAAGAAATATGGAGTCGTTGGCAGCAGTATTGGAAATCACCTGAGACAATGTCCCTTTCAGAGCATAATCCAGCCAATAGACGTGGAGGACCGGGGGGAGAGATTTTTCTGTACATACAGGAGTATCTATTACCTACTAAGAGCATGCAGAGAGACTTGTAAGTATCTACTCTTTAAATTTATATTGTCATTTCTTTACTTTGCTGTATTTCTATTGAATTTTATGTGCAAGTTTTGGAATGAAAATATGTGTTTCTTGTTGAGAATGATAATATTATAAATGTTTGGTACCATATATAGCTGTGTTTTTTAGTTTTGTTCTTTGTTCAACAGGGGGTAGATTTCATAAAAATAGAAGAAACTCTGCCGAAATTTTTATAAATTCTAATTCACTTATAATATTTTATTCTTATACATGAAAATACTATGGGCATGAGACCTACACTCCGTTAGCTCTTTTTGTGCACTCACACTAAGAAGCATGACGATGTGACATTTGTCAATAACGGTTGTAGAGAACTCAATGTATGTGTAATTTATGGCTTAATATTAATGCTTAATAATTATCACTTGCTAATATAAATATTGCCTTCTGATATGACCAAATTCAAGAAAGCATTCAACGACGATCTCAGCAATCTGAAGATGTTGATGAGACATAAACCTATCTTCATGCAGTGGGTGGTAGGGACCGTCGGGGAAGGATATTCGGCTTAGGTTCATTTGCAAATATATGTTATTCGCAATCCTTCATGTCCAGTACAATTACATCTAGTAAGCGGTCAGCATGTAATGAGAGAGTTGTTCAGCTTGAGAGCATAGTACAAATGCTGGCAACTCAGTTGCAACAGTCGATGGAGTACATAGCTCAGCTCCGTAATGAGATGAATGAGTTGAAGTGTAAGGATAGCACCTCATCCCATCAATCAAAGCATCCACCATCTCCAAATTAATATTGTACTTTTGATCATTTTATTAGAGATACGAAAACTTATTAGTACAATTTAATGTTTTTATTAACAATTAAGATATTTTCAACTTCGTATCATCAATTAAATTTATGATAAAAAATTTAAATTTATACTATCACATTAATAACTGTTTAAATTATGCAAAATAAAATTTATTAATGGTATCGACAGTACATTTTAAAAAAAGTTTTTTAATTTATTTAATGACGGACATATAAAAATCTATCGCTAAAATTAAACATTTACTGACGAAATAAACATTACCATCGGTAATCACAAACGGGACAACAACCTCCGTAGGTACATTTAGAACAATTTCCCGCATGGTTTGCATAAAATTACTAACAGAAGGATGAAAATCGTCGGTAATCACAAACGGAGTATCCAACCACATGCCGTGGGTAATCACAGACGAAGTGCATACCGTCAGTAATCACAGACAGAATAATCAATGGCTTATCGTTGGTAATTACAGACGAAATAACCGTTGGTAATTTTGTAACAATTTACTGACGGAATTATTCCAACCGTTGGTAAATATACCGATGGAAAACAATTTTTCGTTCATAAAGATACCGACAGCAAAAAATATTCTGGTAAATTATTTTCTATTGGTATTTATTAGCTACGGCCGTTTTTATTATGCTTTTGTCCGTCGATAATGTCCGTTGCTAATCTTATATACCCACCCAAAGTTTTCCGTCGGTAAAGACCATCGCAAAAGCACATTTTTTTTGTAGTGTACATTAGAACTCCATGTGATTTGGACTTTCTTCACATCAGTCCATAATGTTTTAAAACTACCATTTATACTTCTAAGGTTTGGTTTTATTTCACCCATAACACGTTATTTTCCACTAAAACCCTAACAAAGAATGAGAAGACAACATTGTGTGGATACATTAGGTTATGCCATGTAAAATATAGTGTTGAGTGGGGTGCGGCGTCGTGTTAATCATATACTCAACATGACATGAAGAGAACAGAAAAACGTTCATTTTCTTAGGGTCTGTTTGGTTGGAGGGTTTAGGATAGAACGGAATGTAACGTAACACACTTCTATCGTTTGGTTGAGAGTTTCATAATGGAATGGAATGCAATGGGATGGAAGCGGAGGGTTTCATGTTCCATTCTATCCTAAACAGTGAAAATATGAAACTTCCGATTTGGAGGGTTTAGGATGGAACGTACACTAATAAATACATACTACCTAATATACCCTCAATAATTTTTCTTAATACCAATTATTTCTTCTAACCCTAACCCCT
>JANZXR010000004.1:19514208-19533168 GCA_027575705.1 Erythroxylum echinodendron
CATGAATTTCATATCTTGTAACATATTGCCCAAAAAGGCACATTTCGGAAAAACTTGTTTTTCATGAGCATGAACTAATTCATATGTGATTCCATCATTATTTCACATTTTATCAACTAAAATCTCATACCAATCATATAAGCATTTCTCAAATCATCCAAAAGCCACAAATATAACAATTATGGAGCAATTTGAAATCATTCCTAAAATTCATATACAAAAACATATGGCACATTCTCAAACTATTTTTAAAGAACAATAAAAGTATAATTTTTAAGGTAGTTGGAAATCATTTAATTCTCTTGATTCAAAAGAAAACATTTATGGCTCATTACTCAAATTATAAACATGAAACCCACCTTATTGCACTTGCTTGAAAACCTTGCTCAAAAAAGCCTTTCCTCTTGCTCCTCTTGCCTCTTTTGATTTTGTTCAACATTGACAAAAATCTCCAAATCAAATAGACATTCCAATTGAGAAACCTATAAGACATAATCACTGAAATTTATCTTAGAGTTTTTAAACCCATACATTTCCTAAGCTTCATAACCCAAAACTCTTACAAAAAGCCAAAAGATTACACATGAACTTACCTTGAATCTTCACCAATCAAAGAGTTTCTTGGCTCTAATGAGAGCTCTTCTCTTCCTCTACCTTTTTCTCTTCTTGAATCACCTCAAAATCTCTCTTGAAAGCTTAGAAATGATGAAGCCCTAGCTTCTTATTCTTCTTTTCTCTCCAATTGCTGACTCTCTCACTTCTCTCTTTCTTTTTCACGATTTTCACTCTTCTCTCCCTTCAATTTCGTTCTTGCTTCTTCCTTAAAACCAAGACAACACTTTTTATTTCAATTTTGCCATTAATGATTGGACAAAGACCCTTTTATCCTTCCTTATATGCCTTGCAACTTAAATGCTTAAGTGACTTGCCAAAATTGCCCTTAAAGCAATCTTACTACCTTAACACTAATTCAATATACCTATGTCATAAAATCTTACTCACCTTAACATAATAATTAACTCCACAAAAAAATAGAATAATTAATCTATCAAGACCTCAAATTTTATTTAAGTCATTGCCTAGCTTCTTTAAAAAATCAAGACCTTTTTCTGATCATGTAATTGAAGGAATTAGATAACACTTCCTTCTAAAAAAATGTTCCTCACTATCTTAATTTTCTAATGACACTAAAATCATTCAATTTGGTTCGAAAATCTGAAAGTTATATCCCAACACTTCCGAACTATTCTTATACTAAAACAATATTTTGTGCCAAACTTCCATCCAAAAATTAAAATTCTTAGGGACTGACTTAGAACTCTATTTCATAAGATAATTTGTAGCACTATTTCTCTAGTTTAATTCAAATTAAGAATCACATCATTTGGATAGCTAGAGAAAATGTTATGGCTAAAACACCAAAGCATACTCAGTGAATATATTCCAACTACATTTTTCTAGCTTACCACTTCCAACTTTTCACATATAATAGTTCTAACTTCCAAGAAAAGTTTTGGGGTCCAACAGATAGGCTATGAGTGCAGTTGGTAGCCTAATGTATGCCCAAGTGTGCACTAGACCAGACATTGCATTTGTTGTTGGACTATTAAGTCGATATCTGGCTAACCTAACTATGGACCATTGGAATATAGTCAAACAAGTGTTGAGATACTTAAAAGGTACCAAGGATTATATGTTGACATACAAAAAAGTCAATGATTTAAACCTAACAGGGTATACAAACTCCGATTTTGCTATATATTTGGATGATCACAAATCCACTTCAGGTACATTGTTATAATGGCAGATGGTTCAGTATCGTGGAAGAGTGTCAAGAAGACACTGGTAACTTGCTCGACCATGCATTTAGAGTTTGTTGCATGTTATAGAGTTGCTACACAGGCGGTTTGGCTCAGAAACTTGATTTTTGAGTTGTTTGTGGTAGATATAATAGCTAGACCCATTCGGTTATATTTTGATAATCTTATTGTAGTGTTGTTCAGTAACAACAACAAAAGTATCATAGGGTCTAAGCATTTGGAGGTCAAATACTTGACCATAAAGGGGTTGATTCAGAAAGGTGACATCGAAGTGGAGCACATCAGGACTGAGGAGATGTTAGATGATCCATTGACTAGAGGACTTTGTCCACTAGTGTTTGTTAAACATATATCCGTTATGGGCATATTAAAGTCCTTAGACAGCAGTAGTTAAGGATCATTCTGTTTGCTCCATAAATGTTTGTACATTTTAACGTATTATGATATTTTGATTATTTATTAATATAGATGATCATCTTTTTATCCTCAGTAATAATTGTTCTTGTGTATAGTCGTAATACATATGAAAGCTTTAAGATTTGTGTTGATCTTAAGCATTTTAAAGGTCATTGGGCATTTATAAAGATTGACCTTGATCTTATGTCATCTAAAGATATACAATTTATACGGATATCCTTAAAGTTTTACATGACATAGGGAGATATAAGTTATTTTTAATCCCATAAAGGTTCTCTAATTCAGTTTAGCATTCAGTTGGAGAACATAAAGGTTTTCTATAATGTTGTTTCGCATATGGTGAGAGAAAACAATAATGTTGTTTATCATTTAGTAAGAGAAAATAGGATTTCTTTGATACAGTTTAGCATATGTAATTTAGCATAAAGTTGGAGAAATCAAGACCCACAAACGAAGATAATATGCATTAGATCATACAAGTATCATCCTAGTTTGCCACACTCCATTTTTCCATTCATGTTAGTAAGGTATTAGATATTTGTCATTATATTTGACTTGTGTCACACATGACACATGTGTTTGATATTTTTTGGTATCAAAAGCCTTGCAGGACGAAATGTTAGACTTTCATTACCTTTGGATTGTTTTTAAATCTAGTACCAATACAACAACGTAATTTAACTAAGTTTTAAAACTATTTTTAAACTTTAGTAAAAGCTGCAATTAATAATTGTCCGAGGAAGAGAATGTAGGACAAATTTGTCCTTTTCCATTATGTGGACAACTATTAATTGTGCTTTTAGGCTTTTTAATAAATTATCGGTTAAGTTACGTAATTTTATCTAGATAAGGGTCATAAAGTGGCTTAATAAATGATCTAAATCAATGGGTTGAAGTCCAGGAGCAAAATGGATCCTAATCAATATGGATCGGACTTATATTAGGCTTATGATGAGGAAACCCGATATGGAAGCTATATATATAGGTTAAGGTCTCCTACAGTTTCTCATATCATTCGTAAGCATATGGATCCTCTAACCCGTAAGAGCACTTATGTTTTAAGAAAACTGCAGAAAGGAGTTAGCCACGTGTCGGTAATCATTTGTTAAGAAAGGCCCAGGTGATTAAAGATTGTTTTTGCCTCGAAAACTACTTCGGAAGTTGAGATGGAACCGAAATCAGGTATTCTTCATTTCTTTCATTTTAAAGCCTTTTATGAATGATCTAGGACACGTAATAAGGTCTATATTACGTGTTACAAATACAGGTTACCAAAACCTGAAGGTAAAATGAGGATGTTTAAATGTGAGTTTAATTGTAACATAAATCTAAAAGGAGATAACTTATTTGAATTTTGGATTAGGGTAGTTTTATGATTAATTTAAGTTATTTTAAATGTGCAATAATGTATTCCTAGCTTATTCTAAGTTTCAAACATAATTTTAAAATTGTTTTAAAATTCAAAATCCAATTCTAAAATTAAATAAATTATTTATCTTAATGTGATTAAGATTAATAATTAAATTGATTCTCAATTAAAATTTCTAGAGTTAAAATCAATTATATTAAAATTAATTAATTAGACTCATTTATAATTAAGTAAATTATTTTATTAAGTAATTAAGAAAGGTGTTTCTTAATTAGATTTATCTACTTCAATTTGATTGAGATAAATTAAAATTCTATAAATAGATGATGAAGGACTTTCTTAATTTAATTGAAAATGTCTTATGTAAACTTTAACATTATAAATTTGTTTTTCTAATTAAGGAAATTTTATTTTTAATTAGATTACAAATATTTTTAAATTGAACTATATGTCTTGTTAAATTATGAAATAAGGAGTTTTTAAAATTATAATACATAAGAAAAGTAATTTATTGAAAATTATTTTGAATTAATTAAAGGAGTCAACATAATTGAAATGGTTTCCAATTAAAATTTTAAAAATTGTTTTCAAATCAAAATAAATTGCTATTTAGAATAGTAATTTAATTTATTTAGATATCAATATATTGAATATGAAGGGTTGAAAATATTATTTTATTCATAAAGATTAATAACTAGAAACAAACAAAACTCGATATTTTATGCATATATTTTGACTATATGTACGCTTTATTTATATGTTATATATATATTGGATACATGTTGATTTGCATGTTTTTAAATATGGCATTTTACCTGTATTTTAGTATTTGATGAGCCTATCTAAAATTAAATCTCTTATTAAAATATAAAGCACACGTAGAGAATATAATTGTTGTCTTCTATTATTTGAGTATAAAATGTAATTTTGTTTATTGTAAGGCTTGTTGAGTGAATGAAAGATCCTTTAACTTGAATATATTTTTATCTTAAATTAATGAGTCCTATTTAACTAAGTTTTCATGATTTAGATGAGTGACATGTGATCATATTAATTTAGAGGTAGGATTATGAATATTATTAAAGATATAATATGAAAAGAATTCTCCTAACAAATTTAGAAGTCACAGAGTTGTGATTGATAAAAATGTTATTTACCTTACTAAGTTTAGTTCATTTGTTGAGTGACTAAAGATCAACTAAATTTGAAAGAGATCATAGCCACTAGAAAGATTATAGTAACCTTTTCAAATAATAATAGGGGTAATTATTTTGAATAAAATAGAGAAAATAACCAAATATATGATTAAAATCCTAATCTTGGTTAGTTATTATAGCTTATAACCAATTACTTTTCTTAAACTTATATTTTGTTTTGAGTAGAAATTAACTTTGTTTAGTATAGTTTATATAAAGACTTAGTGAAACAAATTTCTTGAATATAGATTAGGTTTGATAAGAGTCCTTAAATATATTAAAGGTAAGTTGTATATCCATTATATGAATATGCTATAGGCCTTGTTAAGGATTCAATGACAAAGTTTGGTAGATATATCAATATCATATATATGACAAAATGTAATGAAATTTTGAATTGACTAATGTATCATAAAATTTAATGTCAATATATAGAATGCATATTAACAGTATGATAGCACAATGCAAATAGCTACATAAAGTATAGCTAAAAGGAATAGTATTTAATAGATCTTTCCATACAATTTAGCTTACTAAAAGCATAAATAAGGTTTACAACTGAAAGAATTAAAAAAAAATTGCATGACTTTTTTTATCAATACAGATATGATAGAGATCATATGTATTTTTAATTTATGCTTTTAGTGTTTGATATTGAATTTTCATTCAACATTATTATAATTTTAAAGGAATAATAAGGAATAGATTATTGAGTAAAAGTAGTTGATCCAAGTTTAGTGACTTATACTTAACATAAGTAGAAATAATACAAAGTTAGACTATCCTTTCATACGATGCTGGTTAAATCAACATAATAAGAATCATAAAGTTATTTACTAGGATGCGTGTGTCCTTTTGATTATGAATCATATAAAACTTTTGAAACATATTGAGTTGAAAATTAACCAAATCCACCTTTAGTTTATGAATTATGATGTTATTAAATTAGTAAATATTATATATGTGATTTGTTAGATTTGATTATAATTCATAAAGGGATGATTCTTGTATTTCATTAAATGTTCTTATAACTTTGTGTGATATGGTCATATGTATTAAATGAAATAATAATTTAAAATTTAAGAAGTTCAAAGTATTTACATTGAAGTAAAAATTAAGCATTAAGAATGTAGAAACTCTTTGATGAGATTGAAGTGGTGAGATTTAAATTTTCTTAGTTATCTAGAGTGAATGAGATTATCTAGTGAATATCTTTACAACTAAACTTCCCAATAATATGGATTTGTGTAAAGAGGAATATGCAATATGAGATATTATATGGTGAAACATTTTTTTCTTCTACAACCAAACATAGTACAACTATTTAACTTTGAAATTTCCAATTATATCAATTAGAAAGGTTTCATATCATATATGGTAAGACTTTGAAAGAGTCAAAGTTGATAATTTTAGATATGATGCTTTATTAGGGCATATACTATCCAATAAGTTTAGAACAAAATATGATAATACAAGGTTACGAGATATCCAAAAGGTTGGATATAATCTTGTAGACCTATTGAATAATGTTTGTTTCAATGAACATAGATAGGAGAATAGTTGTCAAGATTAGTAGTAGAACTAAGATGAAGTTTGAGAAGTTCAAATCTTATGACATTACATCCAGCTAGAATTAATGACTTTATTTGTACATTAGATGTAAAGTTGGAAGGTTATGAGATATTAAAAGAATTATTTTATGATGAATTTAAAGAGTTTATTTTAGAGATGATTATGAATTTAATTTATTTACAAGAAGGTTAGTGGGAGTATAGTTGTAAATTTTACCAATAGTGTGTAGAGACATACCGCTCATAGAGAAAAAAGTTCATATTTTTAATTTTTGAATATATGACAGTCTAATAATAAATATATGACAACTTTAAGGTATATATTACTTAGAACAACATTATTTTAAGATTGAAATATTATTTTGATATTGAAAAGATTTTAATGTAGCATTAATCGCTAACCAAACCATAAATTATTTTTCAATTGGTGGAAATGAATGTTTTGATTAAGTAAAATGAATTTAGTCTAGTTCCTTGTATTATTCAAGATAGTAATTTACTTTAGAATATAAGATCTATTATTCATGCAAAAGGACCTAAGATCTCATTAAATATTAAGTATGTTTAGTTACTTTCTTTTAATTATAATGATAACTAAGAAGAAAGTTGTAAAATTTAAGTAAGTACTCACTATAGAGAATCTTGTAAAATTCTCTCACTGAACCAATTTCCTAGTAGTAGCATGATCGTCATATGATGATATAGTATAAGATACTTAAACAATTATCTTAGTGGAAGTGGGGAATTGTTGGTTTATGCCTTATAGCTAATCAGTTAGTTGTAATTTAGTGACATAATTATTTATAGACATTTTTTAATCCATACTCAAATTTATATGATAAAGTACGTAGGATAAATCTACATTACAAATGAGATTATAAAGATATCATAATTATGAGATTCATATTGCAGTTATATATTATTCCTAAAGTATTCATAGTCATTATTCTATTGAGACTATACATTAACAATGCATAAAAAGATTAGCACAACGTTATGTTTCTTCCTTATAGAAGAAGTAGTCAATTTTATAGACTAAAGTATAAGATACTTAAATAAACATGTGTAGGCTTATTAGAGAATAAATTTACTAAACTGATCCTATATAAGAATTTCATTTGTAATATTACTTGTACGTAAGGGAATTCTTAATGTGATGGTTGTATAAATGATCATTTGACTTGAAATCTTTAGAGTATCTTATAAACAGATTACTATAGTTTAATACTACTTATGACCTACTCTACTCAAGGATAGCTCAATCAATAGTCATTGGATGTAACATGAACTATATAGAGGTGGTTGATCAATATAGGATTTATCATGTTAAAGTGATTAGAGATAATGTTTCATTATTCTTTGGTAGTATTTATTCGAGAAATCCCTGGACAAAGTAGAATGAAACTTTGTAAAATAGTTTATAAATGTCATTGCAAAATTAATTGCTAATGGCAGAAAACTAAAATGATTGGACTCAAATAGAGTAGATATTAATTTCGTGGTATATGTTTAATCAAAAAATTGTATACTGAAAGCATTGAATTATACTAAAAAAATTATACATGAAAGGTTAGTTAAAACCACTATGGCATTTCCAAATATTTGGGTGGTTATGATGTATTGCTAGATGTCAATCTTGATATATGAAGATAAATTATTTAATTAGAGAATTGAAGTTTAATTCATCCAATCTTAAATATGATTTAGGGTTATAATTTATATATATTGCCAATACATTTAGGAACAAAATTAGTTATACATAAAGAACTAGTTGAAGAGAAAAAAGGTATTTTAATTAAGTTAGACTTGATTGAAAGTTTCAGAAACTTTAGGATTAAATATGAGATATTTAATAAATAAGGACTAATAAGAGATGTCAGATCTTCTTTGTGCCAATTGGTATTTAACTATAATTAATTGTAATTTTATTTTTATTTTAATTAAATTACTACAAAGTCCAAACCCTATTTCATATAAGTTAAAGTTTTAAAGGAGGTAGTACTTCTTGCCTAACCCTCTATACTCTATTTGTATAGTTCTCTCAAAACGTTCTCTAGATACCGTCAGATGCTAGACATGTATACAATTGTGGTAGTTGAAATGAGTCAATTTAAATAGCTCAAGGGAAATGATGAGAAAAGATCAAGTTACACAATAAGGTACGAATATGATTCATGCTTTATTATGTTTTATATGTTAATCATATTATATAATTTAAAGTAATTTTAGCGTTTGAGAAATCAAATAAAAAGTTTTGTATTCGTTCCGTTGTGTAAGAGATCAAATCATGCCTCGGTTTTTCATTAATGGTATCAAATTCATCTTTATTTCTGTAACTTAATTAAATTTTTTATTTTTATTGATTATAATTTTGAAATTAAATTACATAAAGTTTGCAAATTAAATCTGACTATGAAAATATGAAAATATCATTTTAAGATCCTTTAATTACAAACCTAAAATCATATTTTGATATGAATATTTTAAAATCAGAAAAGTTCATATTGAAAAATGTACAAAACTAAATTACAAAATTAAATTAAATTTAAAGTTTTGAGAAATCAAAATTTTTATAAAGCTACATCGTATAAGATAAAGAAATCTAAAAATTTTTGATATATGGAAATTCAATAAGATCTGAGAACAAAAAATTGTACACCCATTTTTTGAGTGTCTTGGTCTGAGATTGGTGGGCCTCGTGATGCACTAAGCAATAGTTGAGAACCTAAAAACTTCTAACTATTGGGGAAACACATTAATGGCCGGGAAAACTTAATGGACTAGAAGGTGGTTACTCATCTAGTGGTTACTCAATGTTATCGATTAGGGTTATACATGTGGGATTTTTTGGCATTTGTTGTTGAATGAATATCAGAGCCTACCTCAGTTTTCCAACAAGTACGACCAAGAAAAACTAAAAGCATTTTACTAATTTTGCTTAACTCACTTCACTTTCTTAAGCATAATAAATCACCTTCTTTTTTTCTTAACCTCATTAAAGCCAATGATGATTTAGAGCTATAAAATCATTTTAAGAGCACAATGAGAGAAAAAGTTCAAATGTACTTTTAACAATTGAAATATTTAAAACAAAAAATAGGAGAAAAGAGGCAAATTTGAGTATACATATTAATCAAGTCAAAAACAATAATCTTGAATTTAGTGTAAGTTAGACTCGATGAATGATAAATGATATTATGCCACTGGTTTTTTTCTTCTAGATTACTCACTGCTATTCATAATTCAACCACAAAAAATATTCTTTAAACATCTATATGTTTTCTCAAGAAGTAACTAGATAGACCGAATAAGCAAAGAGAAGCAACTACGAACTCCTAATTACCTTTGAGACTATATCACTATTCTTACTATCAATTAAACTAGCCAAAGGAATCATATAAGGAACTGAGGGGTTTATAATTACTCGATATGGCTATAGATGATGACTATTTGGGGTTGGAGGGGTGAAAATTTGAAAGAAATAATCAATAATATGTGCAATATCCATAAAAATAGAAAAATATGAGGTAAAACCACATTAAATAATGTTAATCATTAATATCTCATACACATGTTTTAAGAAAACTTCTAAAATTTCATTGGAGAAATTTTTGGTTTTTAAGTCTATGCATAGTGGAAAAATCATTAAGTTGTTTCTATAAGAAGTACATAATATTAGTCAATCTGTAAAATTAACGTAAGGTTCTAGAAGGATTTTCAAATGCCACAATTGTTGTCAAATCTGTTGTAACTGATGTAATCATTTTGTATATATGATCGACAACAGCTAATGCAAACGTGCAGTTCAAATTCAATTGTTTATGGTATTAGAGCTATACGATCCTTTCCCAAAATTTATCATCACTTATCTTTCTCTGCCAACAGTCGCTTCGTCTCTCTCAGCTATACAACAACACCTTCTTCCTCATGTTGACCATTGGCTCATCCATGCTAAACAACCCTGAAGATCCAAATCACCCACTTATTGCCTTTACAATCAGCCCACATATGGCAAAACTTACCCCCACAAATTATCTGACATGGAAAATTCAAACACAGGCTACCATACGTGGTTATCGCCTCCTGGGTTACGTTGACGGAATACTCCCCCTACCACCAGAGTTTATCACTATTGATGGCAATACCATTGCCAATCCGGTGTATGAGACTTGGTATTGCCAGGATCAATTAATATTTGCAGCCCTTGTTGGATCTCTCTTAACCACAGTTGCCCCTCATGTGAATCAGGCTATCAACTCCAAGGATGTCTGGGATATCTTTGCCTCCATCTATGCTTGGCCATCTCATGGCCACATTAAGCAAATACATGACCAAATAAAGTGTCCAGTTCAACGTGGTAGCTCGATCTCAGATTACATGCATTTTATGTGCCAAAAGGCAGACAAACTTGCACTACTTGGTCATCCTCTTGCCAATGAAGATTTGATTGAACAGGTTCTTGATGGATTAGATGATGTTTACAAGTCCATCACTGATGCCATGAATGCACAATAAACTACACCTACCTTTGATGAGCGTCACAAAAAACTCTTGAACCAGGAGAATATTCTTCGACAGAACAATATCTTGCCGCCTTCATTAATCCCAATGACAATCAATGCCACAAGTGGCCACCACGCCTCAGTCGCAGTTCCCAACAGCTGTACACCCTCATCGACAACCCTGAACCACAAACAACCTCGCCTCCCATACTTGGGATATTGCCAAGCTTGTGGCATACAAGGACATAAAGTCCTTCAGTGTCCCCAGTTTGGACATCTATTTAAGGGTCAGCAGCTCCCACGCCCACCCCAGTCGTGCCAACTCGGTTATAGCCTATGGCAACTGTAAGTTAATTTTGCTAGTCCACCATGTTACTTCAGACTTGCAGAATCTGTCATTGCACTCACCATTGACGGCATCCGATGAAGTTCTTTTGGCTGACGATTCAAATCACTCCATCACACATACTGATTCTACCACTCTATCCTCACCTACTCGTACTTTTCATTTAAACACTGTTTTGTGTGTCCCCACCATAAAACAAAATCTAATTTCAATTGCAAAATTTTGTGCTACAAATAATTAAACTATTGAATTTACACCATATGGTTTTGTTGTTAAGGATTTGGACACAGAAAACACTCTTCTGAAGGGTCCAGTTAAGCTTGGAGTGTATGAGTGGCCATCAGCCTTCTCACCCAGTTCCCCTGTCATTCATCTTACCAGTGTGCGTGCTCCCATCTCCTGCTGGCATTAATGTCTTGGGCATCCCGTAACTCCAGTCTCCAGTCATATCCTCAATCAGTTTAATCTTCCTATTGTGTTAGATACAAATAGTAATGCATGCCATGCGGGTTTGAGTAGTAAGAGTCATAAATTACCTTTCTATAAATCGTCTTTAGTTTCAACAAGACCCCTGGAAATCATTTACTCAGATGTTTGGACTTCACCTATTATGTCTATTGACAGTTTTAAATATTATGTGATTTTCGTTGATCATTTTACTAAATACAATTGGTATTATTCTTTTGCAACGTAAATCGCATGTTTCTGATGTTTTCCATTCAAAACCCTTGTTGAAAAATACTTTGACACTCCGATTAAAATCCTGTATACTGACAATAGGGGGGAGTATATGGCTCTATCTGCTTTTCTTGTGTCGTCTAATATTTCAGATTATACACCACCACCCCACACTCTTAAGCACAATGGGGTCTCTGAAATGAGACATAGACACATTTTGGAAACAGGCCTTTTTCTGATGACACATGCATCTGTTCCTCTCTCATATTAGAATCATGCACTCGCAACTGCAGTATATCTCATTAATCGCATGCCTACACGTTCACTGTCAATGGAAAACTGCGTGTGTTTGGATGCCTATGCTTTACATGGTTACGTCCTTACACCTCTCATAAACTAGAACTTCGCTCCAGACCATGTGTCTTCCTGGGGTATTCCAACTCACAAATTCCTCTAGAATTTTTTTCTTTCGTCATGTTCGCTTTGTCGAACACAACTTCCCTTTTCACACCACCTTAAGTGGTCTTTCGCGTCCTGATGCCTCCACAGTAACTGACTGGTTGCCGCCCTTTTCTATTGTGTCGTCCTTGCCTTCCCTGGCCACTAATGCACAAAATGCGCCAACACCGGTCCCTCTAGCTGACCAACTACCTCAGACCACAAAAAATTCCCCTTCTGTGACTCAATTAGAACCCAAACCCGTTCCAAAACCCGCACCCGAACTCGAACTCGAACCCAAACTGGAAGCGGCAAACACCCAAAAAATGCACACCAAATCCAAAAATCAAAATTGTAAACCCAATCCCAAGTATGCCTTTCTTGCCTAAATATCCTCTGATTTTTAACCGGCCAGAATAGAAGAAGCTCTTCGAGATCGGAAATGGCGACAAGCAATGCTTGAGGAGTTTGATGCACTGATATGGAATGGAACATAGGAATTGGTTCCGCCCAGTGAGGCTAAAAACATTGTGGGTTGCAAATGGATTTTCTATACTAAATGCTTATCCGATGGTTCTGTTGACAGGTACAATGCCAGACTGGTGGCAAATGGGTTTCATCAAAGGCCGGGTGTGGAATACTATGATACCTTCAGCCCAATTATTAAACCCACTACTATTCGATTAGTACTTGTTATTGATGTCAGTAAAGGGTGGGATCTACGTCAACTTGATGTAAACAACGCCTTCCTCCAGGGCAGACTTAGTGAAAGTGTCTACATGTCTCAACCCCCTGGTTTTGTGGACAAAGACGCTCCCACTTATGTTTGCAAATTGCACAAGGCAATCTATGGCTTGAAACAGGCACCTCGGGCTTGGTACTCAGAACTTCGTCAGTTTCTCCTACAGCAGGGTTTCTCCAACAGTCACTCTGATATTTCATTGTTCATCTACAATAATACTAACACTCTTATCTATGCCCTTGTCTATAACGATGACATCATAGTAACTGGGCCAGATTCTGTCTTATTGTAGAAGTTCATTCAGACTCTAGCAGATCGGTTCTCAATTAAGAACCTGGGTCCGCTGTCCTATTTTCTTGGGATTGAAGTCATCCCCACATCCAATGGAATTCTTCTATCTCAACGACAGAACATGATTGACCTGTTGACTCACACCAGCATGTTAAATGCCAAACTAGTTCTCACTCCGCTGGCCTCTGATATGGCATTAACTCTTCAGTCTGGAACCTCTCTTACTGATCTCACCGAGTACAAATCTGTTATTGTTAGTCTACAGTATCTAACAATGACCTGCCCTGATATTGCCTTTGCGGTCAATCAGCTGTCTCAGTTTATGCACAATCCCACATCTACTCATTGGCTTGCAACTAAGCGCCTCCTTTGCTACATTCGTTCCACACGTGATGTAGGTCTTCCAATTCATCGGCTTTCACCTGCTTCGCTACATTGGGCTAGCAATAAGGATGACTTTACTTCCACAAGTGCATATCTGGTTTAGCTAGGCTCCAACCTTATTTCATGGAGTTCTAAGAAGCAACGCACTATATCCAGATCCTCCACTAAAGCAGATTATCGTGATGTTGTTATTGCATCTACGGAGTTACGATGGGTGTGCTTTTTACTTAAACTTGGCTTGAGACTACCGACTGCCCCGGTTATTTATTGTGACAACATTGGCACAACACACCTATGCTTAAACCCCGTGTTTCACTCTCGTATGAAACACATTGCCATTGATTTTCACTTCATTCGGGAACAAGTCCAGAATGGTTCGCTGCATGTAACTTCCATCTCTTCCAGAGATCAACTGGCTGACGCTCTCACAAAACCACTATCACGCACACCCTTTCTCTTATTACGGAACAAAATTGGACTCTTCTCACGGAGCTCCTTCTTGAGGGGGCTATAGGAAGTACATAATATTAGTCAATCTGTAAAATTAACGTAAGGTTTTAAAAGGATTTTCAAATCCCATAGTTGTTGCCAAATCTGTTGTAACTGAAGTAATCATTTTGTATATATGATCGACAATAGCTAATGAAAACGTACAGTTCAAATTCAATTGTTTGGTTTCTATTTAATTTTGTTATAAGCCTTAACCAGATGGTAAGGTTTAAGAGAGTGGGCTTTGGTATTAAGTGTTGATCCACCATGGCCTGAAGAAGCTGACTTTGGCGACAGTTAACATTTTTAATTTGTGACTAAAAAGGTAAAAAAATAATCAGGATCTTAGTCATTCAAATAATGTCATTAGGATTAAATTAATTAGTAATTAGGTCTAAAAGTTTATTTTTTCCTTATTCGAAATTTTAGATGACACCGTATTTTCTAATCACTTTCAATTCTTATTGCTCCTTTTTTAAATGATTAAGCTTCAATTTCATGCGTTACCCTTAATTTCGAGTTTGCTTCAAACAATTACGTAAGAAAGAACATTCAATGATATCATGAACCTACCATGTCATCATTAAGAGACAATAATGATTATATAAATTTTTGTCTGTTCTTTTAGGATACCTTCCACTTTAATATCACATAGTCTGCCTAATAATACAATTTAGGGAGCTAGATTCCACTTTCTTTGTTGGACAACTAACACTAAGTGCAGTAATCATTACAACACGTAAGGTTATTAGTCACGAAACCAAATGTCGCTAAATATTAAAATACCGTCGCAAATATTAATTTATGGCAAAAAATAATTGTCGCCCTAATAGTTATTGAATCCCAGTAGCAAAACATTATCCGCGACATATTCTTGAAATCATCACAAAAAGGTTTTAGATATACAATATTTTCATCGATAAAACATATAACCAACGATAACAAATAATGTTATACATAGGATTTTGCGACGTATTTTTTCGTAGATAAAAGTTTTTACCTGCTAAACTATAGTCGTAGGTAATTATTTTTAGTAACAATTTTTTTGTAGCGGAATAGCTTTAGCTACTAATTTTTTGTTATAGGAAAACATTTTTAGAGACGTCCTTGTGAAAGTAGGTAACAACATTTTGTGACGATTTTTTTGTAGCTAAAAGTTTTTGGTGACAATTCTGTTTTTCTAGCAGAATATTTTTAGCCACTAATTTCTTGCTGCAGGTAAATGTTTTTAAAGACATTCTTGTAAGCGTAGGTAATAACTTTTTATGACGATTTTGTTTTGGTAGATAATACTATCTAATGAAAAAATTATTTTAAATTTAAATATTATTATAATTGTTAAAAACAAATTTATTTTAACTTATTACAATTTTTAAGACAGTTTGAAATATAAATTAGTTACATTTTATAATTAATGTGAAAACGATCTAGTGTTGAATAGATCTTTGAAGTTTTTCAACTTTTTTCGCAAAGTGTTACAAAATAGAAAATTAAAACACATAATGCAAAACAAAAACAAATCGAAATATAAAGTAAAAAAATAGGGAAGAGAGGCAAACACAATATGTGTAGAGGTTCGGTGCAAAGACCCACGTCCTCTACCTAAGCTCCCACTTAGGATTTTTTCAAAGCTCTTTACTACACACTTTTTAGTTTAGTGTGAACTCTTCCATTCAACTTGACTTTCAGCTCAAGTTATACCTTACAAATGATTTGTTTTCTCGGTACAAATCCTACCTCTCAAGTGATTCTTCTCTAATCATTGAACTCACAATAACAACAAGGATGGTAATGAAATGATAAAGCTGAGTACAGCTGAAGATAATCAAGGTATGCTATGTGAGCAATATAAGAGCAGTGAGAGGATAAATTCTTTTAAGAGCTTTATATCCCTTCTTCTGAAGTGAAGACCTCTATCATAGGCTTCAAGATGCTCATAGCCGTTGTAGAAAAATTTGCTCCCATTTGAATTCGTTTGACAAATTCAAAATCTATTCAGCTGTACCTGATAGTAGTTGACTAATGCATCATAGTCGACTTGTTTAGCAACAAGCAACACTCTTCTATATGAGGCTTCAGCTCTGTACCTCGAATGGTCGACTTATAAAAATAATAGTCGACTTGTCAAGTTCTCCAATCAACAGATCTGATCGATTCTCCAATCTTTGACTGTCAATATAAATGCGTAAAATCCTCATGCAAAATCTTCATATGAAATCCACGTTTTTATTTTTCTAATCCTCATAGTCGACTGGTGCAATTGTTCGAGTCAAATATGCACTTTTCATCTCTGACCATCATTAGTCAACTAATGCCATGTATTAGTTGACTAATGGGTCCCCAAATCAACTTGTGCAAGCCTTCATTCGACTAGTGTCACATGATATTCGATTATTAGATGCCTGGTCCATTTTTTTATTAACTTCCTTTCGATCCAATTAACCTAAAATTATTTCTCAACCATTTTTTAAGTTTTATTATTATCAAAACATAGAAGGATTAAATTTGTTAACCTCCATTGGTCCAATATAATGTTGGTGACATATTTTTTAAATAATAATAAATTGAAATAAAATAAACATTAACAATGGAATGCATTTTATATAAAAAATAATTATAGGTCATATACAAACTAAGACTCCTCATCGTCATCACTACTACTGACTTACTTTGAGCCTAGTAAGTGTTTGACCATCTTTTTAAGCTTGTTCACTTATTTAATATTACGATCTAACTTAGTCTTTAGTATCTGGTTCTCCTCTTGAAATGTCGTGACATATGCTGGTCGTAATGAAGATGCACCACAGTCTTATGACCATACCTAAGACCTTTGATATACCTCGTCTTGTACTAAGGACATTGTTGCAAATGTCATCGACATTGGGCTGATTCCCCTCAGATAATGACGTCTGCAACAACTCCTGCATCTTTTCCTACAATTTAAAGTACAAAATTGAGTTAACTAAAAAATTATTACTTAGTATTACATAGAAAAATAAATTGCAGTATTAATTTGTTTATTCTTACATAATTACTTTGTGCCTCTTCAGACGTCTAGCCTTGACCTTCTTTATAATGTGTTAGTTTGTACAGTGTGATCCTATCACACTCTTGTCCTTGGATTTGTGTTTGGCTCTATTATATGAATTTAAGAATTTAGAAGATAATAGAATTTATTGTATTAAGAGATAGAATAATAAGTTTAAAACGTTACACTTACAAATTCTTGTCGGACAATAACAAATGATCTGGAGCCGATGTTATGAGGAGTCTTCATTTCTGCCTTGTTCACCTTGGCTTTCTCACACTTTTCCCAAATTAAGAGAAGTAGCCATAAAATGTATAAACAAAATTAATGGAAGGAAATATGAAGAGAAAAAAACATGAACTTTTGTTGAGGCCCAATAATCATATATTTCACTCTAATTTTCTTGAGTCACGCATTCTGAAACATGTCTCCTTACCTCTTCATCAGAAGGGAAAGACTGGTAATATTTATGAAGTCTATATCGATGATCCTTCACTCTTTGTTTCAACAGTGAACTAACACTGCTTGAAACCTCATGCTTGCTGATATCATCGATATTGAGCTTCATCTGTGAAGAACACCTATAAGTTAAATTACTATTATTGTTAAGTAAAATCGCAATACATATAATCAAATAAATTAAAATATTACCGAAACTTTGTCCGAAGCATTTTGGAGCAAGTTGTCTTTCTTCATCTGCTTGACATGCTGAAGGTAAGATAATTCATTCCTCACAACGTTACCCAACTCACTGGATAATTTTGCAAATTGGATCTTATCCAGAGGGCAACGTTGCGTGGGGTCAATGGTTATAGACAACTTGCTGTTCAATGCAATATTAATCCGTTACAACTTAACTCTTTTTGTGATACCTCTACCTTGTTTTCTAATGCCCCTATTGGAACCTGAAAACAAAAAAATCATAATAAGAAAAACACACTAAACATGTAATGAGTAATTTTAGTATTAATGTAAATATGTTTGGTTAACAATAACAAACCTGAAGATCCCTTATGACTAACAGGCGATGTTGGTAAAGGTTGTTGCTGACTTCTTCATTCAAAGATGCAATTGTTGGTTGTTGTGTGGGAGAAATTTCTTCGGTCGTTACCACTGTCTTTCCCTTGTACCTACCAAGGCCATTATATTGAACCTATATAAAACAAAATATGAACATAATGTATAATCTTAATTCAAAACATCAATTTTTCACATGAATATAAGGATATCGGTAGTCAAATACTAAACATTCGGTATAACATTCTACAAAACGTAAGTGAAACATTCAAAATATGCATACAGTCATCGTAAATTAACATACGTAAAACATCAATATAAGGCAATTGTGAACATAACATTTCAAACAATACAAGCAATTTATTTACGATCAAGTTTTTGAAAATCATCATCATTAAGTATATTATCATTTGATTCTTCATCACTAATATATTCGAGCAAAGTATCATCATTGTCATTTAAGTCATCCTGAGTATAGTCTTCTCCTATTTGTAAGATAAGATGGGCTTGGACTTCACCTAGTTAAACTACGTTGGGCTCAACATCTCTCCTGTGGAATGATGATATATCTGCATCTTCTACTGGAATGCCTTAGTGTAACACCCCATTACCCTAGGGTACGTACCGGGACGCCCGTAGGTCATTCCGACACATATCCTAAGATAAAGGAGC
>JANZXR010000004.1:19533268-19584553 GCA_027575705.1 Erythroxylum echinodendron
CCTTCGGCAAACACCCATGTATTCTAACAGGAAGTAGTCGTTGCAAAAGTACTTGACTATTAGGCCCGGGTCTCGATTCAGATTTTATGGAAACTACGTGCCACAATTGGGATTTAATGAATTAATAATTAAATTGGGAACATTTCAATGAAATGTAATGATGGCATAAAATTAAATTAAAACTTAGATAAAGGACAATTCATGGTGGGACTTTTCTATAATGAACAATTAATAATAAAATGTCATAAAATAACTTTAGACATGAAAATAAATTAAAGGGGGTTGGATAACACATATAAAAACTTAAACTTAACCACTAAAATATTATTGTCCAATCTTTGTAATTGTTATGGCCGTGACATAAAAATGTCACACCAATAAATTTTTTCCATAGAAGTGTCACAACCATGACATAATAATGTCACAGCCATGATCACAACCATGACAATGGAGAGGGATGTCATGGTTGTGACATAATGGAGGTGTCACGAGGGTGAGGGAAACAGCACGGGCGTGAGAGAGATTAAAATGAAGAAGAGAGTCGTGACTTTCCAATCGCTCTCCCTCCCTTCAAACCATCAGAACTTTCAACTCAGAAATCCAAAAATTACAAACTTTATGTCGTTAAAAAGCTAAGAAAAAGATCTACAACTTTATGAAGAAACTTTTGTCTTATTTTTACTAGATCTATGCAGTTTATGCCTTGAAGATTCATACTACATCTTAACCCTTATTCTCTATTTTTCTCTCATTTGTCCATATATATATATAACTGCAACCACAAGACCCAATTCCAACATTCAATTCCATACATACAATTTCTAATCTAAACAATTTTACTTAAGAAAATTCATCCAAAAATCATCACACAAACATATAGCTGATTCCCAGCCACATAGTCAATGCAACAGAAAAGAAAATTCTGCACATAAACATAAGAGAATTTCTACAATTTTAACTATAAACTTTCAATGAAATAGAGTCTTAGCACAGCTTTAAATTTCATATCCAACCTACATCAGTAGCGTAATACAAAATACAATCATGAATGTTTATGCTTAATATGCTTCTAAAGTGTCAAAAGTGATCCGAGCTAACTAGTTAAGTTACAAATGTTAAAGATCCTTGAAGTCTGCCAAAGTTTTGCTAGTTTATTGCTAATCTGCTTTTTCTTCACTTGAGGAGTGGAAAAATAGTGGGGTGAGCTAGGAAGCTCAGTGACTAATATGTTTATAGCCAACGATAACGAACCACACACAATCAAGTATATATATATATATATATACCACATGCTAGACTTAACACATCACATTCAAAATTTAGGACTTTTATATATATCTGAAACACATTACCATACAATTCAACTTATATTTTTCATTTAATCATCACAAAATATCATTCAAATATCTTCCATATCCAACAATTTAGGATGCAATGCACAAATAAAATGGCTTAAGAGAATCCTATAGAATGAAATGGCAAAATCGAAGTTTACACCATGAACGAAATGAGTCTATTTGTCGGAGCTTATATGCCACAAGCAGGCAACCGGGAGAAGGCTTTAAGACATGCAAGTGATGATCGAAATGGTATATCTCTTACCCATATAAACAAATTTCAGATGCATACATATCAAAATCATATTTTTCAAGCTTCTTAAGTTTCTATTTTTCCTTAGCATAAAGCAACACAATTATAAAAACAAATATGATATAAATTCAAAGAATGTTTTTCCCACATTCACAATGAGTCAGGACAAACATTTATAGCATTCATACAAACAAATATTTTTGCTCATCATCACAAAACTATAAATATATTACCCACCTATTTTACTTGATACTTCCAAGATCAAGCTTGCTCTCTCCTGTCTCTTGACTTCGACTAACTTGATTCCCTTCAAAAACATATATTTTCATTTAATCAACACACACATATGAAGCTTTCCTTAAACCTAAATATCCATGAATGAGCTTAAGCTTGATCTATTCTTGATTTCTCTAATTTAAAGAACTAAGATCTAACCAAAGTCATAAAAAAACTAAGAAAATAGTTCTCTTATTCCTCTTCTTTCTCTCTCTTCATTTTCATCACATAAAACCTATTTTCTCTACTTCCTTCATCTATCAAAACAAAAAGAATAGGTAAAGAATACCTAAAAACTCACCTAATCTTTTCCTTCTTCTTCTTTCTCCTTTTTCTTTCTTTCCTTCTTGTTCCCTTTCTTTCTCCTTCTCTCCTTCTATCTCTTCCACGACTCTCACTTTCTTTTTGTTTCTTATCTCTCACAACTCCTTCTCGTCTTTGTCTTATTAGTTTAAGACAAAATTTTTTATTTTTCAATTTTACCCTTCCTTATTAAAACAAAATCCTACTAACTCCTCCACCCAATTGTAATTCTTTCTTTCTAATTCATGCAACCATATAAAATTCATAATATACCATATTAAACTCTAAAAATTTTCTAATTCATAAATTCTAATTTATTTTCATGCTTGATACTTTAATAAAATAAATTCTAAGAAAAATCGGGACCTAATAATGACAATCATGACTTTTCAACCCTAACACTTTTTAATATTCACACAATGCCCTATATTTGATGCATACCTATCAGAAAATTTGACTGATTGGAGGAACTAACAAAATGATTGTTTCTCACTTTTTAACATATTGTAACAAGCAGGGGGAATAACGTATGACCCATCATCTTTTCCTTTCAAATGCAAATCCTTTCTAATATTCATTTCTTCCAATTCTAGTCTAGCCTTAATTATGTCTTTGGATTTCCCAACAATTCCTATGATAGTCCCTAAAATGGACTCACAAATGTTTTTCTCAATATGCATGACATCAAGATTGTACCTCAATAATAATTCCTTCCAATATGGCAAGTTGAAAAATATGTTTTTTTGTCTAATTCCGTTCGAGATCAATTCTCTTACACTTTCTATTAGTTGGGTGTTTGCCAGGTGTAACGTCACATAAATATGGCAGTTGGTAAACAATATTATCATCGGACAACTGCATCGGAACTTCACCCAACTCTACTGTGCTATTAAACTGTTTACTTCTTCTCCATGACCTGTATAACATATTTTACTTTGTATCCTTTTTGAATATGTTTGATAGGACAAGCCATATATCTTTTATTGCTCCACCCAGACAAATTCCCATAAGCTGGAAATCATTTATAATCCACAAAATAGCAGCATACACTATAAATGTTTTTCCTTCAACAACATCAAAAGTTTGTAATCCAAATTCCTAGATCATTTAAGTCATCAATTAATGGTTGCATTTATACATCGATGTCCTTACCAAGAGTAGTAGGTCCTGGAATAAGCAAAGATAATAATATAAAAGGCTCCTTCATACACTTCCACGGAGGTAAATTGTATGGGACTAGAATTACCAGTCATATGCCATATGAATTACTCATATTATCGAAAGGATTAAATCCGTCTAAGCCCAATCCAACTTGAACATTATGACAATCTTGTCCAAACCATGGAAACTTTCTATAAAGCTCTTTCCATACCATTGAGTTTGTTGGATGATGCATAATGTTATCATCAATGCATTTCTCTTTATGCGACTTCATATCTATGGTTGTTTTTGTTGATATCAAAAGTCTCTATAATCGTGTCTTAATAGGAAAGTATCGAAGGATTTTATTTGGTATCTTTTTTCCACTCCCATCATCCACTTGCCACCTTGATGTACCATAAATAGGACACTCTTGAAGGTCTTTACTTTCCTTCTAAAAAAGAGCACAGTCATACTTATAAGCATGAATTGAAATATATCACAACCCAAGGTCCCTTAACAGTTTCTTTACATCATAGTAAGATTTCGGCAACTTATATCCAATAAGTAATGCATCGTTCAGTAAGTTAATTAACATGTCAAAGGACTTGTTACTCTATTTATTATAAACCTTCAAATGCAACAACTTCATGACAAATGATAGCTGTGAGAAATTAGAGCACCCCAGATATAATTGTTCTTGAGCAACTTTCAAAAACTTCCCAAAATTATCTTCTATAATACTATCAATTATGTTAGGTATTCATGTTTCATTCATAGTCTCCATATAATTCTGACAATCTTCAAACATCTCATCAATCTCATCATCACCATCATCACTCACATCACAATCATCAACATCATTATTGTAACTGTCATTATAACACTTACTGCCACTTCTACTACAACTTGCTTCCTTACGTTCACCATGATAAAACTATGGAGTATAGAATTTGTCTATGCCTCAGATCAGCAAGTGATTATATACCACATCTTGACTTTGGAAGTCGACATTTAAGCAATCGATGCATGGACAACGAATGCTACATTCATCACCCATTTGATCTTTTACAAATTGCATGAAACTCTTAACTCCTTTGAACGTATTTAGTTGACCATTTTCGATGACACATCCAACTCTTATCCATTTAGCTATACAATAAAAGAAGATAACTGAGTTATAACATGCATTTTTCATTTTATATTACGTTAAAAAACTTATGTAATTAAAGAACATGGCGTTGTTTACTATCTACTCAACAATTTTGTTTCAATTCATATGCACCAATTACGTAAACAATATACAACAAAATGAAACAACAACCGATATATAAAAAAATTAATTAATTATATGGTGGGTGGGGAGAATATACCTAAAGATTCCACACAAAAAGGTTCTGCAATTTTGACTCCAATCAAACAGAGGAACACAGAATATGCAAATAAACCATATACACAATCTTCATCATATAAGCAAGTATGATAATTTTAGAAGAATACTTTATGAATTTCCTAATTATAAGGTAGGTGAGTAATAATAAAGTAGTTGCTATTTGTTAGGTATGTTCATTTCTATAGACAACTATATTTTCAGTTTTTATAATGTTTTTAATCATGTTTATATTAAGTTGTTAGTGATAATATCATCCTTAATAAATATCAAATGCTAAAAGGTCTAAACATAAAAAATACCAACTATTATTCAACTTATAATAAACACAAAGCTTTTAACATAAAATTTTCCCTTTAAATTAAAAATATCATATACCAAACAAAAATAATATTCCTCCTTATTGACTGAATATGTAGTTCATATAAAAGAACTCATCATCATCATCCATCATCTCAAATTGCATCTCGTTATTTGTATATGATCATATAAGAAAGGCTATAAAGAAATATAAAGTTGTTAACTAAGTCCAATGCCAAGTAACTTACATTTAACCAAGTATAAAATTAATGAAGTAAAAACAAAACTTTTAATAAAGGATACAAGGAAATGCGAAGTTGTAAGTAAAAACTAAGTCTAATTCTAAGCAACTTCTATTTCACTAAATCTGAAATTTTATAAGTAATAATCGAATTTTTAAGAAATTGGTGAAAACAATCTATTAATACAAATCCTTTTACCTAACTTAAACTTTAAAGAAATGACTTACATAATCCATGTTAATTCTTCACTATATACAAGAATAAGGTCCTGGGTGGTTCTTGATTCATTAAAGAAAATAAAATGCTTTTTTTCTGCATATATTGTTGTATTAGGAGTTAATATAATCTCCTACAATTTTAATTAACATGTTAGATAAAATGTTGTGTTATTTTTTATTTTTTAATCTTATTTTTAGAAAATTCATTATCTTATTACTAAAGATCTCTATTTGAATCCTTGTTATCATTTCATACCAATTTACTTGAAAAAGTAAATAGTTAAAGGAGTTGATAGAGTTTCATAAGCTAAGACTTTGATATCCTTTAGATAATAAGTGTAACTAGTGTAAAAAGTTGATATGAAGGATTAAGTAATTTTCAATTAAAATTAAGAGTTAATTACATTATATTCCTTTATGATTTGACTTTTTCTTTTTATTTTTATTTTTAAAAATTATCATTTTCCTCTATGTACTATTATTGAACCAACAAATAATTCTTTGTTTTATTTCATAAGATTTATTTCATAACTTAAATTGTAAATAATGAGAAGATTATTATCTTAATTTTCCCTACTAAACCATATCATATATAGAAAATGAATTCTACCCACCTAATGTTCAAAAAAATTAAATCAAGGTTTAAAGATTTGAAAATAAAATGCCAATAACTTTAGTAAGCACACTATCAACTTTAGTAAAACATATCATTAATAGCAGTAGCCACATCTTCAATAAGCACACCATCAATAGCCTTCAAAAATGGTGTCGTTCTTTCTAAAATGCACTTTATATTTTCCATTAAAAACTTTCTTTGAACACTTCAAATGCATGAAATTTCATCCCGAATCACCTAAGAAAATTATTTCTTATTCCTTCCTAAATTTACCATTAGACATTGCAAAGCTAAATACACCACACATTATCAAAAAAATGCAAAAACACTCAAAAAACCTTCCAAACCGTGAGGTAGTTTCTCTTAAAATACCAACACTATGAACACGACATTCATCACAGAGAACAAGTGTTGAATGACTAACCTCGACCGGAGGACAGGAGGAAGACTACTGGAGAAGACAGAAGCACACAAACATCAGTGAGGATAAGAGAAAACGATGACAACCAACAGACGAAAAAAGCATAAGCATATACAGAGGAGACGAAAAATTTTCTAGGGGAGGGGGGAATGACCATGTATGTTTTTCATTTAACAGACACTAGGAGAACGTCGTTTGTCATTCCAAAAATGACATCGTCCTACGAATGATGTCATCCTAGCGTTTGTTTAGTTTTTCTCATCAGATACGCTACGAAAATAAAACAGCGTCACAAATTGTACAACATTTCGCAACCAAAAATCATACTTAGTCATAAATGGTAGGCAATTTGCTGTCAAATTTCCACACTATTGCCCAAATGTTAAATGTTTGCTATGAAAATAAAATAATGTTGCGAATTATGCAACATTTTGCTACCAAATACCATACTTAGTCACTTAAATTGGAAAAAAAATGATGTCGTTAAATTTTTTCTCATCCGATACATTTGGTGACAAATCTACATTTCATCGCCAAATGTTAAACTTTTACTACAAAAAGGAATAGTGTTGCAAATTGTACAATATTCTGCGACCAACCATCATACTTAGTTGCAAATGGTAGACAATTTGCTACCAAATTTCCACATCGTTGCCCAAATACTTTCTTAATTTTCTTAATTGATTAATATATATGAGGTATTCCTAATACATCATACAAAATGTTAAATTAATCTTCTCATTTATATGTGCAATTGTTCTTCATTTGCTTAATTTTTAGGAATGACTAATCTTTAATTTTAATATGTTAGAAATATTTTTTCTAATTATATTACAACGTCTTGTTAAATTATTATAATTTAGTTTTTCTAAATTACAATAATTAAAATGTATAATTTTTTGACAAACATTTTTTGAAATTATAATAATCAAAATGTATAATTTATTTGAACGGTTAACAAATTAATTTGCAAATAGTTTTCAATTGAATAATTAAAATTTTTAATGCAAATTATGTTTTATTTGGAATAGGAAATTAAATTTATTAAAAATTTATTATGAACCCGCGGGCTTCAATAGCAAACCATGTATTATTAACTACGTCTGACACTTGTCGACCAATAAATAACATTGTTTATCTAAATAAGAAAAACGACTTCGTTTTATATTAGGTTTTCAAAGACAAAAACATAAAAGGCTACTCCATTCTTGTTTAAGCCATCAACATTTCTCAAAATCCTCTCTTCTGTTTGGGTTCTATATTGTGGTCATCACCTTCGAAGAACCATCATTAACTGAACTGGTATTATTCTTTTGTTCTATTCTAATCAAAGAAGTTGTGCTAAGTTTAACTTATACCTTTAGGTATTTATTGTGAGTTCTTAATTATGCATTTAATGTATGAGTTGTGTTTATGGTTATATTCTGAAGATGATTTACTGTCTGTCTTTGTTATTTGTATATGGGTTGGCTTCTTCCCAACAACCTTTAACGTATCCCTCATTAAAGCTTCGTAACTATTTGATGAAAGGTCTTCAAGAGTATTTTACTTTTATTCATTTCCATTAATAGTAATATAGCCCAATATAAATAATACTATATTTATTTACATCAAGAACATAGTCATGTCTATTCTAGTTTAAATTATAAATTTTGCATATGATATAAACTACACAATATATTTTTGAAATTTTAGTTTCTCACACTATCGTATCATTAGGCATATTGAAGATGTATAAGTGCTAAACTGGGCTACTTTCACTTGTCATTGAAATTGAAATTGAACATATCATCATTTTATTCTAAATTGACATTTGCAGAATATACATCTTAACATTATTAATCAAGGAATGTCGACATGGAGACTAGTTCCAGATGGTACTAATTCATTCTATTAGGAGGAATATGGCAAAATTGTCCTTACTGTAGAAATAAACAATGCAAAAAAAATCTCCCCTTCATACACTAATGATCGTTTGCCTTCCATGGCCAATCTTCTAATTTAAGGTGTTTAGTATCATCTGAATAAAGTCACTTTTCTTATTATGTACATATCATTTCCTTTTATGAAGTTATTATATATATTCACATTTAATAGTATATATTACATGTTGTTTTAAGCTTCCTTGAGTCTTGAAGATGGCATATATGCCCATAGAGGCGAGAGAGATGTCATAATGGTCTGTAAAGGATTAGGGAAATCAGTTGTTTTGAAAATTTTGTCAATTCCATAGACTTCGTCTGGTCATTCATTGTAGCACCCCACTCTCGCAAGATACGTACCTAACATCCTGAGTGATGTTTGAGAACATACCCCGCAAGAGTGGCATGCTAGCACAGTCAATCAGTCAGACATTTAAAACTCAATAACAAATTTTTTTTCAAAATTTTCATACACGTACGTGGGAATCAATAATCAAATTTGGGCCTATACTTTTATTTCATAAAACTCGAAATCACAATTATTGATACACTTTAATCAATTTCATTTACAAAGCATTTCCAATTTCAAAAGTTATTACATCATAAAATCTTTTACAAACATTTCCCATTTGGAAAATTAGTATCAACAGAATGTTCAAATACATATTGTACGGAAATTGCAGAATATACAAATTGATACAAAAATAAGAAAGTACAAATGTAGACGCGAACTGATCCTGACCTCTATCTCGTACTCAAATGCATTGTCTCTACTCCCTTTAGCTTAACGGGGTAACTCTTCTGAGCCTGAAAAATATTACAAATTTTGGGTGAGTTTTGCGAACTCAGATGAGGTAACCATTATCGATGGTTCACTCAATTCGTGCATCACATAAATACACATAACATGTAATTCACATATTTGCATTTTGCATAAAGCATCACATAACTCTCATCACTAAATTAATTCATCACGTCGCATCTATTAACACCTTATTCATTTATTTCACATTTCACATTTCACATTTCACATTTGACCATTTAAACTGTGCATTTCAAGCATTTAAACATACATATCAAATGCTTATGCAATGCTTATGAGACTCACTTTCAATTGTTATTATTGTGACCGAGTGTCTATAACTGTCCCGTATTCATTATAGATACCAAGCTCATTAATAACTGTCCCTTATCCGTTGAGAATACAGGGCTCATTTTACATAGTGAGCCTTTGTCTCTTAATCACTTGCTGAGCTTTAATCTCTTTTTTACTTTCTGAGCTTTAAGCTCTTTTTTGATAGCTACTCCGGTCACAAAAACCTTTACATTATTATGCATTCACATAATGAAATGCATCAGTCATATATGCTCAATCAGTCACTTTATTTCACTTTACACATTCACTTTCACATGTCATCAGACCTTGGTCCGGCATTCAATATTTAAGTTAAGAAAACACATTTATTTCATCATATTCACATATAAGGAGCGCTTCAAATATCACATTCATTCATCAGAATCATTGGACCTTCATTTTTCAGAATCAACACAATCAAATCACATTCATTCGATAATTTAAACATAATATAAAAAAATAATTAATTAAGTGAGACCATCTAGGTTACTCACTGGTTGCTCCCGAAGCTAATGCCTCGAAGTCCCAGCAATGTCTAGATGTTGACGTTCCAGTTGCTCCTTTATATCACACAATATACATATATCATAATTTGGCACAATTATAAGTATTTATTATGCATATTTATGAATATGAAATATGTACAATGCTTGTTCATGACAATCCCGGGTATCTTTCCCTAATTCACATCTTAAGATCATTCATACCTCAAAGATTCCATAAGTCTAAATCAAACTTAGATTAACACTTCATTTGGACAAAGTTATTCTAAGTTCATCATTCAATCATTCCTCATGGTTATTCAAGCATTAAAGATCACAAAACATCCAATTAATCGTTCATCTTTACTTAATACTCATTATTCATCTTAATTGAATCACCTTAGCCATCATAGGTTCAATTTCATTCCCATATCGTCTCAAAATTTCAGATTTAAACACTCAATACATAACAATTCATCCTTAAGTTCTATCTCCAATCATCACCCTAACCATATCACTCATTTAGTCACTTGTTCGAGCATCATACTAAGCTCATTTCAAGCTTCATTCAAGCCTAGAATCATCACACGAAAGTCTTTAACCAATTGTAACTTCAATCCAAAATTAAAAAACAAAACATATGTGATGTTTAACTAATTCCCACGTTCGTGGAAATTCCCATTTTCCCACAGACATGGGATTTGTTGGAAGAAACTTTCCTAGCCAAATTTTTTTGGCAATACCTACTTCTAAAGAATTGTTCCTATATGTTTTAAGTTTCTAAGGAACCTAATTTCATAAAATTTGGTTCAGTATTCTGAAAGCTATACACAATTTACTGCATATGGTTTAGAAACAAAGACATAATCCGAAGCTTAACTTCAAGAAAAATTTAAATACTCTTAAGGACAAATTTCAAATTCCAGTCCTTCATAATAATTGTACTAATATGTCTCTAGTTTAATATAAATCAAAAAGCATCCCATTTGGATTTCTATAATTCAATATATGGCTAAAATACAGAAGTATGTTCAGTAAAAACACTCCATCTAACATATTTCAGCACACCTTTAACTTTATTTTCATCCTAATTCATCTCTTTTACTAAACACTCCATCTAACATATTTCAACACACCTTTAACTTCATTTTCATCCTAATTCATCTCTTTTACTAAGTTTATCATTTCTAACTCATGTCCTCATTATTTACTCTTCATTTCTACTTCCATTTCAACTCAATATCATATACAACAATTCATGATCTATGTTTGATCATTAACTTGAAAACAGAACATATATAACATTCATTCATAAATCAATTTTCTGCACTTCTTTGAACCCCATTTTAGAACTCATTATAAATTTAAATCACCTCTACATCAATTTATGAATCGTTAATCATCATACACATAAAATAAAAATATGAACATACCCAGGTTTTCTCATTCACACCCAATTACATATATAAACAATTCTTCATCATCATGATCAAAATTCTCAACATAATCACCATATTTATCTCTTTTAGAATAACCCATAAGGAATAAAGCGCTACTTATATGATTAACCCAAAACTTCTTCAAGAGTCTCCAAGAAACCCTAGCTCCAAGCATCACACGATCATTAACTTTGAAGGTGGACTAGGTTGGATCTTTTAGTAACAAGAAGAAAGTAGCAAGCTATTTAAGTGGCTAGTTTGAGATTATGGCCAAAAATCAACTTGATGAAGGTTCGTAGGAGTTTCATAGGTGGAGAGAAGAAATGGAGAAGATGAAAAACGAAGAGAGCAAGAACAAATGAAGAAAAGAACACTGTAAAGTGTAGTCCTTTAGCAAAACAATCATGGGTTATAAGTGATGTGGCAAGTGACACATGTCACTTTCTTATGGCTTCATTTATCCGTCCTTTGATAACTAGTCTATTTGATTCCAATTTCTAGTCCAATTGTCTTCTAAATTTGAATGACTATTGTTATTAAATCTTAATGCCACTTTTCAATCATTTCTACTACCATTTGATATTTATTTTTACTATCATTTATCAATTGTCCCGTCACTTGACACTTTTCCTAGTCCCAAAATACCATTAATTTTAGAAAATTCTCAAATTTTACCAAAAATTCTAAATCAATATTTTAATACACCAAATCAATTTTTAGAACAAAATATTCACTATCTACATCATAATCACATTAAATCAATCATTTATACCCAGAAATGTCAATTGAGTGCATGAACAAATTTTTATATTGTGTAATAATCAATTTCACGTACATGATGCTATTTTATGCATGAGTATGAAATGCAATTTTTAATCCGTCATTGTTATCTATCATGTACGGTATTCCCGGGCTCTAACCCTTAATATAGGAATGGGATGTTACATTCATGTATGCATGTCACTCCAATTTTGATTCGTTTAACGGTTTACTAATCTGACAATATCTAAGTTCTATACTGATTATGTTTTAGGTAAACCGTTTCATACTGGCAGTTCATCTGGAGAACTTGTCTTCCATACAAAATCTAGCGACTCATTCATTGTATCCTCTACAAGTTTAGCTATATAGGAAACGCTGCTGCAAGAGAGTGTGAAAAACCCTACACTCGAGGGAAGAATTATTACTGTTTCAATTGGTGCCTTCGAACGTGCAAAGACCTTTCTCATAAATTTAGACATCGAGGACTCATTTACCTTTACGACTCTCAAGTGACTTGGAATCTAAAAAAATAATTATATCATTGTCATTTATGAATGCAATCAACTGGACTCAGCTTTAAAGTTGATTTATTGTTATATCTGTAAGAATTTTTCAAACAACCTCTCTACTAGTTAAGAATCAAGCTGCGTACTATTAAGTGCAGACTGTTATTGTTCTTATTCTATGACTGTATGAATTGTTAAATTTTTAATTTGAAGTTCGTACTACTCCATATATCATATTATTATATTGATACAATTATTTAAATTTTTTATAACTATTTTTGCAATGTTAGTAAATATTAATGATTAATTAAAACTACTGTTTAACACTTAAAATTATGTTATGTGTTTTTTTTTTCGACAATACGTTGTAAACATTCAAAACAAATATCTAATAAAACATATCTTAACTATGATAGATTATAAAAATGTTAGTTTAATAATTTTGGTAAATGTCAAACCTTTGGTGACGATTTTGGGCAAATAGTCACCAAATGTGGACCATTTAGTGACAATTTTAAGAAATCATCACTGAATGTGTAACATTTGATGACAATTTTCAAAATTCGTCCTCAAATGTTGATTTTTTGGTCACGATTCCAAATATTGTCACCAAATGATCACTTTTAGCGATAATATAAAAAACATAGCAAAAACTCAAACGTCTTTTTACTTCCAATTTTGCATAATCATTGCCAATTGTAAACATTTTAGTGACGATTTCGGGCATTGGTTATCAAATGTTTCACAAATTATGGTGACGATTTATGAAAAACATCACCAAAAGTTCATTTAACGACAAATTCCTAAAATCATCACCCATTGTAGATCATTTTGCGACAATTTTCTGTAATTGTTACTAAATGTTCAACAATTGACAACGGTTTTTGATATTCATCGCTAAATGTTTTATCTTTTCTGACATTTTTTAGTTAGTCGTTAATGACTTAGTTTGAATGACGATTTGTAAAATTGTCACAATATGTTAACTTTTGTCGAAGATTTTACTAACGTCGTAAAAAAAAATACAGCTAAATGTCTACTTTATTGTAGTGAATCTTGTTTTAACGAGCAAGGGCATTGACATGACTCAATAAACGGAAGCCTAATGATTAAGCTTTGCCTGAAATCAATAGCTCTTCCCTTTTCTGCCTTACCATCCGGTCCATTATTGAGATGGAATGGGTAAAGCAAGGTGGAAATTCTAAAATCTTCTCAAATTTCATCAGAACAGTTAGATATTAGGTTATCTTGGCCCTGGCAAATAGGCCTCTAACAATTGAGTGAAATTTCAATTTCGCATGCTCTTTTAAATTACTAACTCATTGAATGTATAAATAGAAGTGCCGTATAGCCTAATAGCGTAATATCCCAAGAATAATGAACAGCTTGTTGAAGATTGTTAATTTTAAGAAAGGATTTTTGTTGTAAAAAGTAATTTCAGTTGTAAACTTCCTACGATCTTGAGAAATTGTATCTGTTGTCTGATTTATATACAGGATGAACAGTCCGGGTCAATTGCAGAGGCCTCGATCCTAAGATTTGCAGATTAAAATTTCACTTTGAAAGTATTTCAGCAGGAGCTATTTGGTTCGCTTCATTACCATTTCAAGATAATGCATTGCATATGTTTGTCACTCCACTGATTTCAATGACACAATTGAGGCCAAAAACTGGCACATCTATTTGTCAGCTCAAGGCCAACTTTTAAAAAAAAAAAAAAAACCAACGCACTTAAATGGTACGCCATATGCAGACACTGGAATTACCTTTTTAGTAGCATGATTTGCGCTTGAAAAATGGTCTAGCTTCGATCCTGGGGATTAAAAATAAAGAAAAGAAACCTGGAACAAGTCAAAGGACACCTTGAGACAATGTTTTCTCTGATTTAAAAGCTCTTTGTCTCTCCTCTCTTTTTTATCTTTTCCGCTTTTCTTTTCTTTGCAGCTACAGGAAACACAGTCACAAAGCATATTATTGGATGCAGTGTTGTTATTATTATCAAATCATGGGATTGATGGATTGATGGGTTCAACCAGCCAAAGTAGCTGCCGAGCTAGCTTGGGCTCACTCATGACGTGTGGTCTCTGCTTTTCTTGGATGATGTGTTTGAGAGGCCGAAGGCAAAATCCAAGGGTGATCCACAATTATTAATCAGGCAAAAGAGACACCTCGCGGCCTTTTCTCTCTTGTTCCATAGTCAAAAATGCTTCTCATAGATTCCCTTTTTATCCGCCTTGCTCAATTCCTAACTTGACGAACTCTGGACACCCAGAAGGAAATTTTAAGCAAAAACTGATGCACGCTATATCTTCGATACTTCCATACCTTGTTTCCTGCACTTTCTTCTATGTTTGGTTAGATTCCTAAAGTGTTTTCAAATTGCTTACTATATCGTTTGCAGTCACAGACAACCTTTCAAAATTCTAGTGGCCCCTGCAACTTGAATCTTTAAACGATGAGTAACACCAGTGATGATATTTAAATCTTGAGCCTCCTTTGTCCATTGAGTTCATAGAACTTCTAAAGTTGTAGCAAAAAAGAAATATTGAGCCACTGCAGAAAATTAACTAAGCGGAAAACCAACAGAAGAGCTATCGCTCTATCTGTAACCCATCTCCAAGAATAGAAAATACGACATATGATCTGACAGAATAAACATTTTTCTTCAGCACTGCAAGATCTCTAGTATAATCCATAAAAGGCTAAGATGAAGTGATATTCTTAAAATTAAACTGGTATATAGCAATCCAGGATAATATTCTCTAAATCTAAATTAGAATGATCTTGGTCAGTTTATTAGAAAAGATGACTCCTTTTGTCTCCAATAGTCTAATTCATTAGCAGATAACACATTTTCACCATGTCCAACAATCTCAGAAAACTGCTAAAGAAAATAAGAAAAATAACCATTCGATCACCATCATGATCTATATGTGAAACAAATAGATTGGTTCATACGTGCATAATATATCAAATTAAAGTATATCTTATGCTATACATTTCTATTCAGAAAAAGGAACCCCTTCCCATCTCAATACAGAAACCAAAAAAAAAAAAGAAAAGAAAATATGAAAAGAGTAAGGCTAAGAATAATGATCACATAACAACAAAGTAACAAACTTCTCACTTAGGACAAGCAGTATTAATGGTGCACCAAAATCATGGCCATAAAGATGACAATTCACAATACTTCACGGTTACAACTTTAGAGTCTTGAACCGGTTTATGGTGGTGAAACTCTAAGCTTCCCATCAACTTGCCTGCTAATTTGATATGGGGTTTGGACCACTAGGAACTTCATGAGCGTCCACACCAAACTCTCGGCGCTTGGACGAAGAAGAAGGAGAAGAAGATCTGCGTGCGCTGTGAGCTTGTCCTGGGTGCAAGTTCATGTTAGAAGTAGTAGTAGAGGCCGAATCTAAGGTTCCTAAGAGAACCCTTTTGACTGTAATTGAAGAGCCCTTAGTCGAAGGGTTCATGGGACTGGTAGGATTGCTTGCGAGCAAAAGAAGAAAGAAGAGAAGAGCAAAGAATAAAAGGAAATGAAGTGGTGATATCGAGCAGGTTGCGGAAACTGGTGTGCGTGATTTTGGTGTTGCCATGCAATCAGGAAAAAGGAACCACCCCCCCAGAGCCCACAAGGGTTCAATATCCATGAACCAATAACCCAGGCGAGGAAGAAGGAAAGAGGAGACAACACAGAGAGAACAGAGAAAGAAAGGAGAAAAAAGAGCGAAGAAGCTTCAACAAAAGCGAATGCAGAGGAGGTTTTGAAATTCGATACACATTTGTTAAGGAACCAAGAAACAACCTAACGTGGAAGTATCTACGAAAGGTGCTGCAATTAATGTATATTGACATAAGAGCCCTTGTTGGGCATGTCAAATTCAAATTAAATGTTTGTACTTTATACCTCCTCATGTCACGTCATTCTCTAGGGATGTTAACAGTCTATGCTTAAAGGCACATAGAGAGTTGAAATTATATGTCCGTGAGGACCATAGAGTCCTTAGAATTGTACGGAGACCTAGTGATGAAGGTGATGCAGTGTCCTCTTTTGCTGTTAAGGGGTTGAATAGTCAGGAATTCTAAAAGTAGGGTTAGGTCCATTATTAGTATTAACACTAAAATTAACATTCACATTCATGTATGTGTATAAGCTTTAATTATCACCGATATTTCGTCCATAAGTTGACTTAAATAGAGTTGCGAGGTTGATATAATTATGATTGTGGATACATCGTTAAAGCTTGTTTTTGTTTCTGTTTTTGTTTGGGTTTTTTGATTTTTTTGTTTTCGTTTTTTAAATATAATTACAATTTATTTGTTTGAATTTTTAATTTTTGTTTTGTAGTTTTGGTTTCTTTCTATTTTTAAAATTTAAATCAATCTTTTTGTTTTTATTTTTATAATCTAGTTTATAATCAATTAAATATATATTCTTAAATTTGATATATTAATTATTAATAAGCATTACAAATAATTTCATTTATTTTTATGTTTTATCTAATATGTAATTATCATAAATAATAAATATAACTACATTGATGTGAACAACTAAACAAAATTTTGTTTTTATATTAAAAACTAAAACTAAAAACTATAAAAGAAACACAGGATTGGAATCAAATGCCCCATAGTTTTTACTTTCTTTTAGGAGAGAACATATCTTAGAAGTTTATTACTTATAATGTACCTTGTAAAAGATGTTCTTTATTACTTATATAAGGTGATTGGTGGTTAGGGAATCTTACAAATACCGAATTAGTATTGGATTTAATTATAGTATAGCGCTATATCAATATCAATATCAATAAATACTAAATACTATTTTAAGTAATTTTTAAAATTATAAATAGTACTTAAATTTTATAAAATTATAGAATAATGCCTCGTTAAGGAACATATGCAAATTATTCACCGGTCGTTCTTAAAATATCTTGGGAATGCTACTGAAATTTTTTTTTTGAAAAGGAAACATGAGTATATTAATGAGAACAAGGGCCCGAGCCCGACAGTGGCTCCTCTTGCATATTACAAGACAGTTTTAAGATTAGACATTACAAGAAGCAGACACGTGAAGGATAGACCAGTATCCATCCCTACCCACGTAAAGTATGCACGCAGGACAATAACGATCATCCAATGCTCTAAGCTAACAGCTCGAGAATAAGCTTCCACCGGTTATTCCTTCCTGAACCACACGATCTTCTATTTCTCTTTATTCTTGCATGTTTATCATGGGTACCTAATCTTTAAGTTTATATTTAGGTGAAACCAAAGGCTAGAAGCGAAAGGATCAAGTGGGGCTACATACGGCTAGTAAGTAACCTTCCACTTCTCCCTACAATTTAGTCTGCTGCTTTATCTTTAACAGCGGTGGCAAGTCAACAACGTACGTCGAGGGAAGGAGGGAGCGACAGGCTAGAGAAAACTCGAAAGAGAGCTGGCCCATAAGAAAGGAGGTCGGGACTTTGGGAAGGCTTAGAGTATTAGGGTTAGTTGTGAATTCCGACCACTACTCTAAGCCAGGATAGTACTTGTAGTTTCAATATCGTTTTTGGCTGATACAACACAGACAAGTCATTGACCCTGACCAACTCCTATAAGCATAAGAGGTATATGCCATGGGTGTAACAAGATAGAAAAAGCCGCGTGTGAGGAGAAACTCAGTACATAAGTTATCAATATATTCCTAAATCCTAAGACATGGGATATCTAACTCTAAAAGATGGCCATGAATAGTTTTTGTATGTTAGTTACCCCTCAGGTTTCATCAACATTAATGGAATCAAACAAACTTAAAGTCCACTTCATGAGTATTCAATTTTATTTATTTAAGTTAAATAAAAGTTTTAATTAACCAAAAAAGTTCAAACAAAAAAAAGGGGTTTTTGAATTACAAAATGTCGACAGAACATTTTTGGATAGTTAGAAGGTCTCTCTATCAAACTATCCCTATTGAAAATCATTATAAATACCACTACTCTTTGGCATCTCTATATAACATTTACTGACTTCGGGCAAACTCATCTTGAAGCTTTCCTAAAATTTCTACTCAAATTCCCAACTTTAAAGCCGAGTTTTTTCTTAGTACATCCGTTCCTAAGATCTTGCATTCCTTTTATATTACGATGTTTCATTATGATATTTTGGTACATATACTTTATGTATATGTACTTTACTTAGTATTTGTTGTGTTTTCCATGTAAATTACATTTATTTGATTAATTTTATTTTTTGTTTTAAGCAATAATCGAGAAGTTGCTTGGGTAATAATATTTGCAAAGGACTGGAGGAGATTGAAAAAAAAGAAGAAGAGCAGGTAAATTTGGCTAAATACTGCTTGGTACAACACTGTGTATAAGGACATGCATCTCTTTGGATAGAAATGGATGGCGACAAGAGTAAATATGATCTATCACACAACCGTTTGTTAAGGCGTGTTCCTTGAAAAAACTTTGATGTTGAGAAAATGGTATGTTACACGGCCAGAGAGAGATTACATCAAGTGTTGAAAAAGAATTCGAACGATACACGTTTAGGACATGGACGTATTAGAGCCTACGTTTCTCTCTTCAAAGGGTTGGGGATGAAATACACGATCTGAGATATAAAATAAAGAAAAAAAATCCTTAAATAAAATAAGATATTTTTAGTTTTGTTTTACTTTCTTTTCAAGTTGTAATTAGGTCTTACTAGTCATTAGGGAGAGAAAGTCCTAAAATACATATCTTGCAGCTGCTTTTAAAAAGAAAGAGATCAAAATCATTCCAAAGAAGTCAATCACATTCAAGGATTGAGATTATCATCGACGGATATCTTTACCCTGAGTTTTTCTATTGCTTTGTTTGTTTTTATAATTTCAAGAATGATTAGTGGCTAAATATTTTTATATTTAGATTAAATGAAACCTTAGCTTGTTATTGCATCGATTTATTTCAATTTTTTATCATCAAGGGATACCATTACAATGAATTTTTTATTGCTTTGTTTGTTTTTTTATAATTTCAAGAATGATTGGTGGCTAACAATTTTTATATTTAGATTAGATTAAATAGCTTGTTATTACATTGATTTATTTCAATTTTTATAATAAAGAGCTTTATGTTTGTAAAATATTGGCCTTGTTCTTTTGATATATACAAAGAGAGCTTAAACTGAAACTAAATATATATATATATATAGACATTTTTAGAAGAATTTAAGTTTAGATTGACTTAGAAACCTATATTAAGGATTAAATTGGAATCGAGGAATATACATATATGATGCTTCTAGTATTATGGTGACTTTTATGAGATTTCAAAAATCATAACATTAGGATATTTCATGGTCCAAACAAAAAACTAAATATGTAGAAATCAAAGATATAAGATGATAAAAGGTGGAAGTCTATTTTACATGTTATTATTATCTAATTGCTTTGGTTGATTATTCCAGTGGCAATCAATTTATTTAGTTTACTTTAATTTCAGTCGTAATTAACCATTCAGCCGCTCTTATTTGTGACTAGATAATAGCAGGATAGTTAGATTTATTAGTTATAATTTTTCTCATAGGATCAACCCTCTACACTAGTTACAAAACGATATGTCCACTTGTCTATACTCTTATACTAGGATAATAGGAAATACTCTAATCAAATTTTTAGTATTGCGGGGAATAATTTATTATTAAAGATAATAATCATTAAACTAGTTTTTCCATTTATGTTTGTTTCTTATTCTTTTATTTGTTAAGATTCTTGTGATTGTTATTATTTGATTTTAACACTTAGTGTATGTTAAGGAGCAACTCTTATGACCTTGTTAAAGAGAATCTAGAGATTGAAAACATGCTATAAAGGTTGAGAGAGATGGAAAAGAGATTAGTCTAACTAAATCAATTATTTTGATAGAATAGAAGGGAGTACAAGGCTGTGTTGGACTATATATGAAGCTGTCACTAATAGGAATATAGTCTAACATAGCAAGATTGACGATTACATTGAATAAATTTAAAATCAAACTAACATCATTTAGATGTTACAATAATTCATACAATTTGACATATTGTCAAATGAAAATTTCACTACATATATTGCCAACTTCTTGAAGATGTATGGCACATTTAAAATCTATAAAGCAACTAAAATTTCCATTATGTTAAATAAGTTTATATTCTCACCATGGGATCAAAAAAATAATGGTTGAAATTATTACCTATTGCTTCAATCACCATAATAACTTAGTAGAGAAGTTCTTAGCTAGGTACTTCCCATATGCTAAGACTATAAAGTTAAGGAATGATTTCTGTACCTATTGATAGCTAGACAACAAGACATTATACGATTCCTGTGAAAGATATATAAACTTTCTCAAGAGGTGCCCAAGCTATGGGCACTTAATGTTGTAAGTTTGGAATTTTTATAATGGTCTAGAGGATGCAAAAAATAGATATTTGATTCAACATATATATGAACCATAAATAATAATATTTCAAAAGTGATTTAAATTTGATTAAAGAGATAATGTAAAAAATTACCAATAGCAATAAAGTAAGACAAAGGAAAATAGATCTATAGGCATTCACAAGGTGGATGTAATCATAATATTGGTAGATCAAGGCTGAGGAGAATTGATAGCCTAAATGGAGAAGTGCGACCTTCTCAACCATTATATTATGAGTTTTATAAAGGAGGATAAGACAGTAATGAATGTCAAGTTGACAATCCCTTTGCCAAGTTAACAAACATATAGACTATCTTGAAAACTACCAAAGATAACAAAATAACCCGTAAAATAACAACTACAATTTAGGATGCTGAAATCGTTTGAACTTTCGTTGGAATAACAATGTAAGAGGTGTAAAATAGATACAAGGTAGAACCACCAATAATAATAAAATAACCATTATAATAGTATTTACAAATTGGGATAGTGAAATCATCTTAACTTTAGTCAGAGTAACTAAGCAAGAGGTGTAGAATACAGAAAAAGTAAACCCCTTATATTTCCATATAAACCCATAACTTATCAAGAAGGAAAACTAGATTTGGAGTTAGCTACTGAAAAGCTTGCTTATATAACTTCTAAATGATTTGACTAGATTTCAAGGTACATAAATTGATAATTTCAAATAATAATCTAGATTTTTAAATTAAATGATTGGCTAATTCCATAAAATTAAGAGGCTAGAGATCTTTCCATAACTACATAAAGGTGAACTCGAAGGAGTGGGTGATGGCTATCATTAAGGATAAGATGAAAAAGGAAGAAGAAAAAGAAGTCAATATCTTAATTTTTTTGGAAAATTAAATGTAAAAATTCTTTAAAAGCCATAAAAGGCAGTAAAAAGGGACATCACAAGATTATGCCAAGCAAATAAAGTGAAACGTAAAATACAATATTCTTCCAATAATCCTTGGGAAGAAACTAAAGAATTAAAGATTCTATTGTCTTCTAAAATGGGTGCCTAATTTTCCAACAACTTAATGAGCTACCAAAGTTTCCAAAATCCAACAATGTAACTTTTGAATAAAAGTATGCTTATCTATTGTGGTCTTGTTGAATAATCTTTGATTTCTTTCCTTCTAAATTGCATAAATTGCACAATTAAGGCTAAGGCTTAGACAAATTTGATCTTTCCCAGTATGTGAAACTTTTTTTTCAGCCCATTATAAAATACTATCCCAATCTGTCTCATACCAGTACAGACTCAATATATATTGAATGCTAGCCCAAATGGAAGTTATGTAGTTGCATTTGAACTATAGATGATCAATATTTTCTGCCTCAATATTGTGTAGCTCATATAGGATATTATTGGATCCAACAATCTTATCTTTTGTTTTTAATCTCTCATAACTGCTAGCCAAGTGATGAAGGAGGCTTTTGGTTTTAAGTATCCTTTCTAAATGGTGTTGAACCAAGAAATGTGTGCAATGGTAGGCTTGAGAGCTTTAAGGCATGAAGAGTTGGAGTAGTTTCCATTGTTGTTGATGCATCATAAAGGTTTATTAGCTAATAAGAGATTAGGTAGATGGTTGGGAAAAATATCTCAAGAGCCTTTAAGCACTTGGAAAGTGCTAAGAGTTGTGCTCAATAACACTCCCAACTCGAGCATGTGAAGAAATTTTAGTAGTAAGTGAAAAAATATCATCTCTTAGGCAGAGGGGACTTAAAGAATCATAATTATCAAACCAAAAACATGTATCCTTGCCATTTCCCACTTGAATTTTGATCAAATTGTATACAACTTGTCTTTTTCTTAGAATTTGAATGAAAGCCTAAGAGTGCTCTTTCCATTTTATAAATTTCTATAAGTTGAATCTTTAAGGTAAAACTCACTTATCCTTTTCCTCCAAAGTGATTATTTATCCTTAAATAGCCCCCAATTCCTTTTAGCCACTTTAATTGTTTGAAAATTTTGGATTGAAGTAATTCTAAGGCCCTCTTCCTGCATCCTCCAAGATATTTGTTTCCATTTAATTTTAGCTCCTTTGGAGGTGTCACTTTTGCCTGACTAGGGAAAGTTTCTAATGCATTTTTGAATCTCCTTGTTGATTCTTTTTGGTAAGAGTATATGAGAGTTTTAATGTGTAAAAAGATTGTTTAGTACAACGATAATGAGTTAGACTCCCCCAACCTATGAAAGTGCCAAGAATTAATCATTTTCTTATATTTCTTCAATATCCTTAAGCAATCCTGATATTTCAACTTTTTAGAAGATGTGGGAACCTCCAGGTATTTAAAAGGTAAGCTATGCACATTCAAACCAAAAATCTGATGAAAGCTTCTAGTGTTGGAGATATTTGAGGAGAAATTAACTCTATTATTGCACAAGTTGATGCTTAAGCTAGAAGACCTGCAGAAGATCATAAGATATTAATGCAAGATTTAGATAGCATTTTGATATGCTCCATATAACAGTAAGAGATCATTTTTAAAACTTAAGTAAGAGAAATCTCCTTGCATTTATTATGGAATTTGATATCAGAGTGCCTAGAGGTATTGAAACATATGATCCTATTCAAAATTTTCATATAAGTGACAAAAAGGTAAGGAAAGATGGGGTGCTCCTTCCTTTTTTCCATTAAAGCCTCTGAATTGCTTAGTAGGAACACCATTAATGAGAATATTGTAAGATGGGGTAGAAATACAGGAATGAATCCAATTAATAAAGAAATTGGGGAAACCAAGCCATTCCATCCATACTAGGATGAATTTCAATTGAAATATGTGAAAAGCTTTGGAAAATTTTATTTTAATAACACAAATTTTGATGGATCTGCCAGAAGTGTAATGCATTATCAACACCTACACTAAGAGTATGTTATCTGAAATTGATCTGTAAGTTATAAAGGCTTCTTGAGAATAATCTAGTTTAAGGTCCCTTTTAATTTGTTAGTAAGAAGCTTTGTAATCACTTTATACACAATATCACAATATGAGATTGGATGAAAATCACTGAGGCAATTTGCATTAACAAGTATAGGAATCAAGCAGATACGAGTAACATTACTTTCTCTTAAAATTCTTCCAAAATTCAAAATTTTCAAACAGTTTCCACTTGAAGATTACTTGTGATTTTCCAAGTTCTCTAGAAGAAATGGACATTAAACCCATCTAGGCCTGGAGCTTTCATAGGATTGAGACTGAAAAGTACTAATTTGATCTCCTAGGGAGAAGTAGGCTTTTGGAGCTTTAACAAAGCATAATGAGATAAGAAGATATGAGGACCAATTAGTTTCATAACTTCTTGAAAGCTATTTAAAACAGATGTACTTGTACCTGTAGCAAACTCTCAAAATAAATGATAATCATATCCCTCAAAGAGGATCTACGAGTCACAATTTGATTATTAAAATCTATATGAGAATTGATCTTGTAAGAATTTCTGCTTGCTAAGATAGAGTTATGGAAGAACCCTCTTTAGCTACGTGATTCTAGTTTTTACATAATCAAAGAATGGTGATCCTAGAGACATTAACAGTTTTGAAGACAACGCTATCAAGATTATGAGAACATGTCTCCTGAGCTTTCCTCAATTCCTTGTTAGCTTTCCTCAATTCCTGATAATGCATTACACTCTTGAGCTTTCCTTAATTTATGAAAAGTCTTTAGGTTATTTATAAGAATCTGAAGTTTTCTTATAAGTTGGTAAGCATTGCAACCTGATATTTTGTTGCTCCAAAATTTGTGCACTAGTTCTATAAACCCATCTTTATTGATAAGAATGTTGAAGAATCTGAATGGAGCTTTAAACGAGATTAGAGGGATGAAATTTATAAATTCCATACTAGAGTGATCAGAACATAATAGAGATCTAAAGAGGGTATAAGAACTAGGGAATTGACTTAACCAAAGTTAATTAGCAAGTATTCTGTCCATTTTCTTCCTAATAAGACAATTTCCTTGTGCTTATTGCTTTAAGTGAAGAAACTCCCTACTGATCTAAGATCAATCACCTATAGCTTTATAATAGCATTTTCCAACTCTTTGCCAAGATTAGATGAATTAATCCTATCTCCCTGAACCTCTGAGGAATGAAGTATATAATTAAGGTCTCCTGTAATCAACCAGGGCTTATTTATAGAGATTTGGATAAATCACAAATCCTCTTAGATTTTTGCTCTCTAAAATTCAAGGTTGGCAATATAAATAATAGCATTTTCAAACCCAATCCTTGAGTCAATGAGCTTGCAGATAAGATGGATATATTGGTCTGAAGAGCTTAACACAATAACTGGTATTTTTTATAATTGTAAGCATGTAAGATTTTGACATTTTAGTGATGATCATGATTGGAATCAAATTTCCAGTCTTTTCATGAGGTTATGGAGCTTTGGGTTTTAGTTCTTATTTTAGGTGATCTAAGTAAGATTAGATTCTTTGTTGGCAAAAGGTCATTGATAACTTGTCCCTTATGAGGTTCATTAAAGCCTCTAATAGTCCAAAATAGCTTAGAAATAGTGAGACTACCAACCCCTTTTAGGTTTGCTCGCTTTCCTCCCTGATCTTCTATTGGAAGCTAGAGTGAATTGATCATTCTACTCCTACCTCAAATTAGAGAGACTTTGTTAAGGTGCCTCCTTCTCATGTTCACTATTAGAAGCCTCAGTATTAGTTTTGCCTTCTCCTTAACAGGTACAGTAATTCTATTTATGTCCTGTTTATTAAGATGGGCCTTGCCTTCAATTGGTAAGGTTTTTCTGGAATAGCATCATTGGTATTATCTTCAATGTTTTGAGTTGTAAGATCATCAACTATCACCACTAACTCATAGTAGTCCCCTGTTGACAACAGTCTCCCTATAGGTTTCTAGATTGGTTTTTATAGTTGAGGTTTCCAATTGTAAGTTAATTGGATTTCATCTTTAACTAGTTCATTGATAGGATTAAGTTTCATAATAGACAAAGCTTTAGGATTTATCTCCACATAGATTCTTACATAGCATACCTTCTATAAATTAGAAGTAGTTGAATTAATGGCAATATGTTTCCTAACTGAACAAGCTAGAAAACTTAAACCATCTAAAGTCCAGTATTTAAGAGGTATATTATGAAAATTGATCCATAAAGGAATTATTTCTATGCTATTTCTTTCAAATTCCAAATATGAAACCCATTTATGAACAAAGGTTGTCCTCTAACATGCCAAGGGCCTGATTCCATTATCTTATACATGTTATCCCCATATGTGAATTTAAATAGAAACGTGTCTCCCTTAGTGAGCAAGATTTTGTCTAGTCCCTTATTTCCTCATCTTGTTTAAGCCAAGTTTTATATAAAAGGAAACTTGGCCTTTTACTCAGGACGAAGCCAATCGAAGTGTTACTCCAATATTTTGCACCTTCTTCAAGCATCTTGAGAGGAGGAGAGACAATGCCATCAACTAAGGTTGAGGGGAAGTGTTTTGGTTTTTCATGGGAGGTTTATGCTAAAAATACATTTCTCTGTGTTTTCCTAGCTCCATTCATTCCTTCAAATTTCTACTTACTCATTTCTCTCACAATTTTAGCATTCATTGACTCTTGTTGGGTAGGAAAATGATTCTATTACACTTATATAAGAGAAGAACGTCTCTCAGAGGCTTCCATGGAACTTTCTTAAGAAAAAAGTTACCTAACTTTAGCTTGGAAGCTGCTAGAAAAGCTTCTGCAAATGGAAACTTGCTGTGTAATTTAGAGGGAACACTATTCATTTGAAAGGAAACTTTCTTTGGTGTATTTAGGACAAATTATTTTTTTAACAACATCTTCATATTATGGATGATAAATATCCTTCTCTTTCTTAAGAAGATTTATGTTGTATTACCAGTTTTATAAACTCTAAAACTTACAAACTTTTTAAAAAATTCATCAAGAAAGGTACACGGAATTATGCATCATATAAGGTAGAGAGTAACAAGTTAAAAATAACAAGGTATCATAAATGAATAGAAAAGCAGGAATAGGATAAGGCTCAGCAAATCATGGAAGAATGCCTTCATATGGCACCTATACAACTCTCTGCACATTCATCACCCTATGTAATGATAGATATTGAGGAAAGAATTTGGCTAATGACTAGAATGAATCCAATTTACAAAATTTCAAAATTATTTGTTAGGAGGTAACCTAAACAAATTAATTTTTCACAAAATTAATTTTCCATTTAATTGCTTTTAATAAAAAATAATTGTTTGGATTTTAGATTTAGTTTGGCTTATTTAATTTAATTTTGATCCTTATCTTTAGGTTTATTTGGGTAATAACTATTTTGAAATCTTTTTTAGAATGTTAAAATTTGCTTGTGTGTTTTTGTTATGGATTTTGTAAATAGAAGGAAAAAAAGATTATTAATTTATATATAAGGAGAAAGCAATAACTTGTAGAGAATAATGGGTTAAATTTTAGTCCTAATTTGAACTAGACTATATCATAATTTGGACCATCAAAGACATGATCATATCTCCTCACACAAGTTCAACACGTATGGAATGAACCTTAACATTTCACAAACTTTATCTTTTTACCTTCCGTTAAAAGATACAGATGGTATAATTTTTTTTGTTGGTCCCATGCCATATGTGCATTTTATGTGGCAAAGACCCAAAAAATTAAAAAATTTGTAGGTTCCATGTTTTAACCCTTTATATTTGTTTAGCTGCTGTTTCTCTCTCTGTCATTTCTTTCTAAATTTGATTTCATTTGTTTTATCAATTTTTTTATTAAATCAGTAAAAGAATGCATGAAACATACCATCTTTAGTTTCCTTATGAAATGATTGTTTTTGTCCTTCACCTTCCTACCCACAAAGCTTGTCCTCATTTGTAGAACCATTTTGCTGATCTTCTATAGATTTCATGTTACCATAGAGTGAAAATGGTTAAGTCCTAGAATGATAGAGAGTGATGACAGTTGATTAGACATTGAGTGCTAATTAGTATCAAGGTTAGTGTTCCATTTCCATTTTGTTCATTTCTTTCTCTTTTCTCTTGGTAAGTAACCAACTTGTCAATTATAAAGCAACAATCTCATTAAATTTCTACTTTTGATTCACAAAAACTCTTCTTCATCAAACTATTGGAAACCTTGATAGAGGAAAGGACTTGTAAACATTCAACTAGTTTAAGATTCTCATTTACAAAAGAAGTTATGTAAGAAATAAGTGTTTAAGGAGGTAAGATTTCATAGGTTAACTAGGATAAGTTCGACAATTAGCTTTGCATCTCCTAAAATGGGCCTTTCTCTTTTATAGCGTATGGAGTTTACCATGTCTTATTCTTCTTCTTTAGTGGAAGCCTTTTTCTTCTTGATTCTAGGACAGGGCTTATTACACTTCCTTCCTTCCTTATCATTTGGTTTTTTAGCAACCCAAATACTTCTGTAGTAGGTGAGTTAATAGGTATCATGTCTATTTTTAATAGAGGAACTCCATGCATATATGTATTATAGTAAGACTTAGACTTCTTGATTTTTTGGGAGCTAAATTACTATTAACAAAAGAGTCATTCTCAAAAAGAGAACTAGGTATTCTCTTTTATATCATAACAATTTTTATCTAAAGCACCTTGACCCATTATACTTCTTTTCATGTTAGAAATTACCATAGTTTGAAGTCCTAAATTAGAAAGAGAATTTGTGATGGGCACTAATGATGCAATTTAGTAAGACAAAAACTCTCGGTGAATTTTCCATCTAGAGGTTGGGTTTGTGATTCTTCACTTTCTACAACTTATCATGTACTTATTTCAAAACTTTTTATTTTTTTGGGTCGTTTCCATATAAGATACATATATGATATGAGTCTGACAAAAATTTATAAATAATGCCACCTGTATTTTCTCTAATGGAGGGTTGATGGAGATATTAATTTAGGATTCTTTTTTAATGTTAGGATTTTTCTATGCTTACTCCTTTGATCAATTAGGTGATTCTTTGAGAAAACTATCAGATCATAAAATTTACCAACATCACCGTACCAAAATTAACATTTTTTAGGGACCTTTGTGCTTAAGGGGGAATGGTAGAGCACTAAGTTAAGAAGATGATATATCATAAGTATTAGCTTTAATTCAAGATAATGTAGTTTTATATTGATGTTTATAATATTGGAAAATGATATCTTATTACTATACATATATATATATATTGTATGTAAATTTATGATATAAACTCTTGCAATGCACAATACATTTATTAAAATCTCTTATTAGGGAATCCTAGTGTAATGAAACTAACATAAAATAAGATGTTCACAAAACTAACATTCTCCATTAAGACTCTCCTCATCTTAAAGTTTTTTGGGGTTGTAGTAATCATCACTTGGGATTCCCTAACTCAAGAACTTCTTCGTTGAAGATAATTTTGCATGCCTACATTTTCTTTTCACTTCATTCATAATTTTAATGAATGCTTTAGGCCTTCATATTCAACTTCTTCATTTGTGTCTTTCTCACCTTTAAGTCACTAATTACAATTGTATTAATCATTCTAAGCCTCAATAAGACTACAAACTTCTCTCACACTCTTATGAATGAGACCTATTGCTACATCTCCTTCTTTCTCCAACATTATATTTCTTAGTAACAAATTGCTCGATATGCCTTTTTTTAATAATGAATCAATGGCCTTCTATAAGCTTTTGTTCATTAGTCTTGTGTCTATGGTCTTTGTGAAATGGAAAACCTTTTTTGGATTCTTAGACTCAGGGTAGCCCACCAATAGCTTTGAGAGATTTATAATATCTTGTTCTTGACATAATTAAGGATATGGTTAAAGAATGTATTCAGTTACAATAAGGGTGTATTAGTGATAGGTATTTGATTGTTGATATATTTATTCCTTAATGCTTATTAATTAATATTATGGGCTTAAGATACTTATTTTAGTTTATATTTGCTTTAGGTACAAGTTGAAGGAACAAGAACCAAAACAAGCTAAATTCACATCATTAATATCGTTCTATTAATGTTCTTTCTTATTTACCTTCATGGAGTAAGAAATATATGAGTTAAGCTTAAAAGGGAACAAAGAATGGAATAATTGAAGTTATTGTGACTTACTTTAGGTGTATAAGAACGTGTAGCTCACTGGAAGTGTGTATGAACTTAAAGACATTGTTTTAACCAACCTTAAGATCTACATGCCTGTATGAGGACTTATAGAGCCGTGTAGGTGACTTACACTATCATATATGTTATTCGTGTATCTTTCTAAGACCATGTAACTCTACGACTTCTATCAAAGCAGCATACACAGTCACTTACACGTCTTTATAATTGATCATATATAACCATGCAACCCTAATTTTGCACTATAAAAGGATATTTAGGAGGCCAAAATGTATGAAGAGAGTAGACACTCAAAAAGAGGCAAATTTCCTTCCTCTTGGAGAGCTATAAGGAGCTAAACTTCAATTTTCCAATTCAAAAGGAATATCAAGGTCGATAAACATATTTGGGAATTAATTAAACTAATAATGTTATTTTTAACTCTCTTTTAGGATTGACTATATTATTCTGTGTCTAATGTTTTGTATTTATGTATGAATAATTTAGATAGGCCTACTAGATTATTCGTGTATAGTTTCATTGCCAAAATCTAGGTTGCAATACATAATTGTTGTATATCTTATTCACTTGTGATAGACTAATGGTCAGGCATCATTAGGGATAATATTGTATAGGTTAAATGATCTGAGCTATATGATTCTTATTTTTCTATTACGTAATGTGGTTTACACACTAAATCTAGAGAGCTTATTATGAGTTATCTGATAGTTGGACTTAATTAAAGAGTTTGTTTTAATTAGTTACAAACAAAGAAAAATTTGGGAATAATAGAGCTTATTGTTAATTTACAGTTAATAGTTTCACTGAGAGGTTCGAGAACAACATGTCGATTGATTATGTACATTTGTCTAAAGATCGAGATTAAACCGCAAACTGAATTTGAAACCTATCTATTAATCCTAATTTTATGTAAACAGTACAAATTTTAACCATTTTTTCATTGACCGGAAAGAAAGTCTTGAATTAGGATTTCTATATCACAATATTTTTGAAATTACTCGAGATTAATTTTCTAAAATATTAAGGTAGTAAGCAAAATAAAGCATGTTTTATTAATTGTTTCCTTCGCACTAATACGTCTGTAGAGGGCTGTATGTAATTTATATAAATACTGTTAAATTGCTTTCCTTTGGTCTTGGCAGTGCTGTTTAGAAAATACGAGAATAAGAGAAGGGTGTAATAGTCATATTACTGCACCCATTAGTGATGGGGCCATATCGTAAATCAAATGACAAATATCGACGAATCAATAAAGGAAAAAGACGACAGCAACATAAATGGACAGGAGGGTGGCCTTTTCCGCTTGGACGGTTCCCTAGGAAATATTTCTTTGACTTGAGGGGAAGTCGTGACGATTGAAGCATATATACTTTTCTTTTCTTTTCCCCACGACTGAATTCGAACTGAACGGGGCTTCACATCAGACTGATACTGTACATTTCCTCCCTCTATTTCTTTAGGTGACAAATGTTTTCTTTGTTTTTAATTTATTAATTGGAATTAGAAATAAAAGGAGGAGGAGGAAAAAAATTCAAAATTCAGAATTTCTATAGCAATATTGCCATCATCAGTGAGCTTATTCATTAGAATCAAATTAAAGGAGTTGTACTAATATTTAACCTTGTTGTGCATAAAGCTTGGATTGGCTTGCACGTCATAGCTGACCCGTAGATATAAGCATTTGAATTTTGTTTAACCTAGACAGTATTTGAACTGTATAGAAGGGAACTTGAATCATGGAAGTGTCAAAACGGAAAGGTAGATAACCTTCTGAAAAAATAAGTTATCAAATCCCTGTAGACGAGGAACAATAATTAGAGATTGCATGTTGTGTATATGCTAAAATCTCTCATAAAATATTAGACTTTGTTGACCCTTTTCTTCTCCTAGGTTCATACGCATACTAAATTAAATACTTTATCAGTACCATGTAACCAATTACTGTCTGCAGACAATAATACTAAATAACAGTCGAAAGATAAATACTACGTTTAATCGAAACGACTAAAAGTCAAAAGCATTGGGTGTACAAGACAATGATAATTGATATGATCGATTGGACCTTGTTGAAACAAACTTCCTACCTTGCCAAATTAATGATAGTTTCTTTTATTCTCCAAAGGGAAAGGGAATGCTAAATTTTTCAGTTTCATCACTCACATCTAAATTGTTGCTCAAGCAATAATCAGATTGCATTATTTAGAAAGCAAACTGCTCGCTCGGTTCAAAAGGTGACCAAAATCTACTCAAATCGCGTCAGGTTATGAGATGTGATTAATTTCGATTAAACAGAAATACTCTACTTAAAAGATATGCCATGATATATTGCTTCTCTAACTTTTTTCTTTTATGGGGTAAGGTAGTGTGGCGTTTTCAAGTGGACCATTGTTAAGATTATCAAATCTTTGGCAATATATTCTTTGAGAAGGAAGGCAGTCAATTTTAGGCCTACTCAAGCTTGGCGATTTCGAAGTCTCCCTTTGTCTAACAAACAAAATACGGTTTCTATGAGTACCAAAAGTCAATGAGAAGGAGATATTTAAACTCTATTATATATATATATATATATATATATATGGTCTCATCCCTTAAAAATCAGGAGTGATATGTACAACTTAAAGTAAGTCTGCCTCTTCAAATAATGCTTATTTATTTCTATTAGGTATGCTGCAAATCAAGATCATGCAATAGAGGGCCAAATTGTCCACAAATTGGGGAAAGCTCTTAGTCAATATCTTCTTAGCTTTTTGTTTATGCCTTTTCTCCCAAAAACTTATTTATGTCAACTCTTGCCAGGATTAATCTTTTTTCTAAATGCATTGGCTGGTGATTTCAATAAAAGTTTAGGATTGAGGAAGGTATGAAGTAGGTACATGGACGAAATCTCTCTCTCTCTCTACCGATCATGTATAAAACAATATTTAAGTGAATGAAGTTCACTGTAGATGGGAAGGTTGACTTCAAGTATTTAGTTCCTTTCTTACACGTGGATGTTTTTAGAAAATCATTGATAGCTTCAACTTATTCAACTAACCATAGGGAGTCACAAAGAGTTCCATGCAAATGCTAATTTATGCAATCATTTGTGTTCTAATCGACCGTTAGTTATAAAATTTCGATCTTTAAGATTGTACACCGGTTCCAACATTAAATCCAAAAATCATGTTGTTATATGCATGCTTCTGAGGTATGAAATCGTATATTGTAGCATCACCCCACTACTATAGATTTCATACTGGGATACCCTGAGGACATTCCAGTATATAATCTATAATAATAGCATGTTAACTATCTCACCTTAACTTTATAGCATGGCAACATATCCAACTTAATCATGGCATCAACTGTATATGTAAAAGTCACCAAACACAATATTTAAAAATCTCAATTTCTCATTTCATTCATACATAATAGTTTACATTGAAGTCATTAAAACCAATATTTACAGCCTTGCACAAGTTCTACATGACATATGTAAACTACTTAAGATAATTATAACTCCTCAAATGGCAGCTGACAGACCTTTGAGCCATATCTTGTCCAAAATGTGCTTCTAGAAAATCTTAGGAATCTAGGTCTCCTGTCCTGAACCTGAAAAGTCACGTTGCAATTTTAGATGAGTTTTGTGAACTCAATGAGTGAACCATCATTAATGATCTCACTCTAGGTTACACACAAATGCCATACAACCAATCAAATTCACAACATTTCACATCACAATAAGACATAATAAATACCATGCACTTCACACACCTTCCTTCAGAATTTCTACAACCCAATCAGTCACATTATCAAGACATATCACTGTAACATCAAATCTTCGGAAGGAATTCACAAGCATATGTTTCATAATTTTAAATATACAAATTTAGATGCATATGATACTCTAGATTTATTATTATTTGTTGTGACCGAGTGCCTTTCAGATACAGAAATAGATAGTGGCCCATTGGGCTCAGTTAGAAACAGAAATCACGGAGTAGAACTCTACGTACAAAATACTGAGCTTGTAGATATTTCAGACTGACTACTCTGATCACAATACCTTTATCTGAACATGCATTTTATGAAATGCATCAAATAATAGAATATTCCATGAATAACATTCATTTATAAAGCACAGACAGAATTTTATAATTTATCAGACCTTAGTCCGGCATTCAACTTTCATTAAGCATTCAAAATTCAGTTGCAAACATATGTCATTCAAATTTCAGATGCAAACAGAACACTTTCAATACATTCCCAACTACCAAACTCCTCGGACTATTAAAGTCCAAAATTCACATACAGATCACACTATTTCAAAAACAAGCATTTAAGCATGCATAAACATATAGTAGATCATCCCATCATCACAATAACCATAAACATATTGCCCACCTATTTACTTGTAATTCCAAGATCAAGTTTGTTCTTCTTCTTGCTCTTGATTTCAAATTTCTTGGTTTCCTTTAAACAAACATATTTTCATCCAATCAACATACACGAATAAAACTTCCATAAGCTTTAAATATCCAAAAATGAGCTTAGACTTCATCTACTCTTAGTTTATCTAACTAGAAGAGCTAAGATCTAGTTAAAGGTTGATAAAAATCTAAGAACACAAATCTCTTATTCCTCTTCTTTCTCTCTTTTAGCACATAACACATTTTCTCTACTTCCTTCTTCTATCAAAACAAGAAGAATAATAAAGGTTACGTAAAAACATAACTAAATATTCTTCTTCCTCTTCTTTCTCCTCTCTCTTCTCTTTCCTTCTTCTTCTCTTTTTATGCTTCGGTTTTCTCCTTCTCTTCTTCTAGTTTCTTCTACAACTTTCTCTCTTTTTCTTTCTTACTATACAAGACCCTTTTCTCTTCTTTTCTTATTAGTTTAAGACAAACTTTTGTCTTTCTAAGCTTACCCGTCCTTATTAATCTAATGCCTTCTAACTCATTAACTTAATTCTAACTCTTTCTTTTAATTCATGCAACCACACGAGATTCATAATATATCTAATTAAACTCCAAAAATTGCTAATTCATAAATTCTAACTTATAGTCATGCTTGCTAACTTAATAAAGTAAATTCTAAGAAAAATTCGGGGTCCAACATTTCTCCCACTTAAAGAATTTCATCCTCGAAATTCTCACCTGAGTCCATAAATAGGTGTGGATACTTCTCCTTCATGGCTTCCAAAGATTCTCATGTTGTTTCCTCTCTTGCATGGTTCTTTTATAAAACTTTAATAAGCTTAACAGTCTTATTCTTAAGACTTTTTCCTTTGAATCTAAAATCTCCACTAGTTGTTCTTTATAAGTCAAATACTCTCTTAAGTGAACCTCTGATGGTGGACTATGTGTGATGAATCTGATCTATACCTTCTCAACATCGATACATGGAAGACATTATGAATCCTAGATAATTCTGACGGCAGGGCTAACTTGTAGGCTGGAGGCCCAATCTTCTCAATAATCTCATAAGGCCCTATGTATCTTGGACTGAGTTTACCCTTTTTACCAAATCTTAAAACTCCTTTCCATAGTGAGGCTCAAAGGAATACCTTATCTCCAACTTCATATTCCATCTCCTTCCCATATGAGTTTGTATAGCTCTTCATCATATCTTGAGCTGCCTTTAGTCTCTGTTTCACTAAATTAATCTTACCTACTGTATTTTGTACCAACTCAAGTTCTATAAGTCTTCTTTCACCTTCCTTATCCCAACAAATAGGAGTACTACACCTCCTACCATACAAAGCTTCATAAAGTGCCATTTGAATTCCTAAGTAGTAGGAATTATTATAAGCAAACTTAATCAAAGGTAGATGTTCATCCCATAAGCCTTTAAAGTCCATAACACAAGCTCTTAATATTGCCTCCAATGTCCTTATTGTCCTCTCTAATTGACCATCCGTCTGTTGATGAAAAGTTGTGCTAAAATGCAATTTGGTTCCTAAAGCCTCTTATAAAGTTTCCCAAAATCTAGAGGTGAATCTAAGATCTCTATTTGAGTCTATAGAACTTGGAATTCCATGAAATCTGATTATTTCATCTATTTATTTCTTAGCCAAGGCATTCAAAGAATCTGTCTATCTAATTGGCAAGAAATGTGCTGACTTGGTTAGCCTAGCGACAATCACCCATACTACGTCATGCTTCCTGCTAGTTCTCGGTAATCCCATTAAGAAATCCATTGTAATCTTTTCCTACTTCCATTCATGAATAGACAAGGGCTTAAGTTTACCAGCGGGTGCTTGATGTTCTGCTTTAACTTGTTGACATACCAAGCATTTTACAGCATACTCTGCAACATCTTTCTTCACTCCTCTCCACCAGAAGTGTTCTTTTAAATCTTTATACATTTTGGTACTCCCCGAATGCAAGGTATATGGAGCATTATGTGCCTCATCAAGAATTTCATCCTTTAACTCTTGCATATCCGAAATAAATAATATGTTGCCTACCACCATCAATCCATCTTCTCTTACTTATATTTTCGAAGAGAGAGAGAGACTAATCGAGTTTAGAGGGAGAGAGGAGGAGAAGATAGAGGTGTCTTTAAGGTTAGTAAGAAGTGCAGTGGAGGAGTCCCACCAGAGAGATGGATCAATGGACTTAGCATTCCACAACATTAAGAAGAAGAAGAAGATAGCTTTTGGTGCTCTCTCGAAATCAAAATTTGAAGGATTTTTGGCTCTCAAACTAGTCCAAGCCAAGAAATGGAATTCTATGAGTGCCAAGAAATGGAAGTCTACGAGTGGGTTTCAACCAGAACCCATTTTTTGGGGTTATCCAAGGGTCAAAATCCTCCAAGAAATTTGTCCAAAAAAAATGAAAAGATCGTAACATGGGAATAGATCTGAGGGCAGGTGACGTGAACTCTGATTTGATCCGAGAGGTAATGGGAGTTTGTGTGGTTAGGAGGGAAACGAGCCCATTCGCGATGGTGCAAATAGATAGGGTTTGGAGGGAGCACATTTTGACTTTTGAAGTGAAGAAGAAAGCTTTCGATTTTTTCCATTTTTTAATGATTTTTGTGGTTGAAGCTTTGTTTATAGGACCTAACGTTGCAGGGATAAAGAATACAATGAAGTGTTACAATTCTCACCTAAACAATGAGTTGTATCAGTTAAATGGAGTAGCAGCCAAATCAGTGGGAACAAGACAAGAGAGCCCAAAGAATGTACCCTTTAGTAAATAAATGATCGGAGCTATAATAACAATTCTAGATGTTTCATATATATGATTTTATTGCAACATTTTTTTAATTGTTATCTTTTTTATATGTAGCAACAAATTAATACAGTTGTTGCTTTATAATATTATTAAAGGAAATACTTTAAAAAATATTACGTTATATTGATTTTAGCAACACATTTTTAAATTGTTGCAAATATGTCATTGCCTAAAGCACTTTTTGCCGTAGTGAGAGTAAGGAGCTGTGAGAAAAGGATTAAAGTCATTGGCTTCACAAAATTTGTTAAACTTCATGGAAGTGAACTCTCCTCTTCTATCTGTTCTCAAAACTTTGATGAAAAATCTACTCTCGTTTTCAACTTGGGCTTTGAATATTTAGAAGGCTCCAAAAGCTTCATCCTTATCCTTTAAAAAATAAACCTAAGTTTTGTGAGAAAATCATCAATAAAGAGTAAGAAATAGTTAACTTTTCCATAAAAGGATGACTTAATTAGGCAACAAATATCAACATAAACATGTTGAAGCAATTTGATGACGCTTGAAGCATACTCCTTTAAAAAAGGCTTTCTCCCTTACTTCCCTACGAGGCATCCTTCACATAATTGATTGGGTTGATTGATGAAAGGCAACCCATCCACCATGTGCTATTTTGATAATAAATTTAATTCTCCAAAATTTTGATGACCAAATCTTATATGCCAAAGCTAAGATGAATCTTTGATACATGTCTTTAAGCAGCAAGAACATTCTATTTTTTGACATAGGAACCCTTGCTATCAAATTATGCACTTTATCGTTCGAAGTACAATAAGAATTTTTAATTTGATAGCAACCCATCCTTAAACAATTATCCCAAGTCTAAGATATTTACTTCTAGAGAAGGAATATAATAGACATGTTAAATAATTTTATGGCCACCTTTTTTTGTAAGGAAAAGAACATCACCTTTGCCTTTAATGGGAACTTTTGATTCATTGCCAAAATTTTTTTTACCATTTTGTTTCTCATCAAAATCCTTGAATAACTCCTTGTTTTCACTCATATAATTGCTTGCACCATGGTAAGATACCACCTAAATTCATTTTTATTGACTTTATTGACTAATAACAAGAATTGCTCTATTTCTTCTCCTTTTGTTTCCGTAAGATGAGCCTCTCTTTGATTTCTAGTAGAGCTCTTACATTCATAAGAATAATGACTATATTTATGACAATTATGCATTAAATATTAGATTTGCCATACCTTCTTCCACCTCCTCTCCTATAGCCATAGCTTCTACAACATCTTAAGTTTTGCGATTGCTAGCTTGATTATTCACTATTAAATTGATATGTGTTTCTTCCTATTCCTGTTCCTCTTCATGTTCCATGATCACGACTGCGATCATTATGATTTCTACCCTTTTTATAGACTTGACAACCTCTTCCTCTTCTTTATGAGTTAGAGGACCTTTGTTTTTTGTCTTTCAAAGAAACTTTAACTTGAAGTGCTTAAACTATAGACTCCTTCTTATTCAATCTTTCTTTATAAGCCTATAAAGAACCTTGTAATTTATTAATGGTCGTGCCTTCCAAGTCTTAGGATTGTTCAATATCTATAGTAACAAGATCAATTTTAAAATCAAAAGTACGAATAATTTTCTTCACCACTAGAGCATCTTCTAATTTTTCACCATGTCCACTCATTTGATTGGTAGTTGTCAAGACTCTTTTAAAAGAATCATGAAGGGATTTGGACTTCTTCATTTGCAAGGATTCAAACTCATCTTTCAAAATTTGAAGACACCTTTTCCACCTTGACAACTCCTTTGTAAACATTTTGAAGAATATCACAAGCTTGCTTTGCCTTTTTTGCACTTGACACTTTTTCGAACATTTCATCATCTAATGTCGAATGAACAATGCTAACAGCATGTTGATCCATTTTTTGATTTCCTTGCAACATATTCCTTTGGGCTTTATTTAACTCTCCTTCCTTTGTAGATTCTTCATATCCTTACTCTACCGTATCTTATCCATATTAAAAGACAAGAATTGCCTTTATACAAATAAATCAATTATCATAATTCTCTTTTCTTAGTTTGGGAATTGTAACAATAGCGTTAGATATTTTTCAAATAACCAAGCTTTATTATCACTTTGTAGGAAAATAAGGAGAAAAATAGAAAAGGGAGAACACTCAAACTCTCTTTATAAATTCACTTTACTTTGATTTCTTGGCTTGGTTTCAAATGTACTAGTACATAAGGTATTTATAGGTTTACAAGATACCTCATAATAGATAAGATACAATGATCTTCTTTAATTCAACTTAACTCGTAGAAATTATAAGTTCTTGGATGTAGAGATACATGCATAAGAAATATACATGAATCAAGTTTACTTAATTTTTGTACTAACATAATTGCTTCATTTTCCAACATATATAAATTCATGTCTCCTAATTGTTCCCAGTGTATTAAGGCTGAAAACATACATGTAATTCTATTATTTTTGGCTTTTTTACTTTTTTATGTTCCGAAAATTTCCTACTATAGAAGAGAAATTTCATGTTTAGTTTACCTATGATACAAGTGCGGGTCTGAGAAGAGTAGAGGCGTATAATAGACAGTTGGTTATGCTTAAGGGAATTTTAACCAATAGTAGTTTCCTACAGAATAAAGAGAATATGTCTTTTGTCATTTGACTGGTATAGAACTGAACTATCATTATATTGGTTTATGCCCTACATCCAATCGCTTTAGTTGTAGTTTAGTGAAAAATTATTTAAAGGCATTCTTTATCTTGTATATATTTATATGTATATGATAAAGTCCATGGAATAACTGTACATTGCAAATGAAATTATAATGAGATTATAATTATGAGATTCATATTGCATTTATATATTATTTCTAAATGTTCCTAGTTATTGTTCTATTAAGATTGGACATTAATATAACGTAAAAAGACTAACATATGTTTTGTTTTTCCTTATAAAGGAGGTAGTCGATCTCATAGGCTAAAGTATAGAGATACTTAAACAAACGTGTGGGTGCTTGTTAAAGAACAAGTTCACTAAACAGACCCGATATGAGAAATCCATTTGGAACATTACTTGTATGTTTATGGAATTCTCATTGTGATGATTGTATAAGTGATCCTTTGACTTGAGGTCATCAAAGTTATCTTGTATGGGAATTGCTATTTTTTGATACTACTTATGATCTATTTAATCATGGGTCGTTTAATCGGTAGTCATTGGTTGTAGCATGAACTATATGGTGGTAGTTGTATAATCAAGATAGGATTCATCACCCTAAAGTAATTAGGGAGAATGTTTCGTTGTTCTCGATTAGTATTGATTTAGGAAATCCTTGGCCAAGGTGAAATGATGCTTTGTAAATAGTTTACAAATGTCATTAATTAAATAGATAGATAATGGCGAAGAACTAATATGATTAGACTCAAAATAGAATAGACATTAATTTCATGCTCTATGTCTAATCGGAATATTGTATGATGAAAGGATTGAATTATACGGAAAAGTTATGCACTGAAAGATTAGTCAAAACTACTTTGACATTCTTAAATATTTAGGTGGTTATGATGCGTTACTAGATCCAATCTTGATCTATGATTATAAATTGTTTAATTAGAGAATTAAAGATAAAATAAAAGGAGTTTAATTTATCTTAGATTTAGATTTCGATTTTATAATCATTGCCAACATATTTGAAAACCTAATGGGTCTTACATATAGAATGGGTTGAAGAAAGGAAAGTTAATTTAATCAATTTGGACTTAATTGTAAAGTTTGAGAAACTTTATAATTAAATTTGAGATATTTAATAAATAATGATCAATATGAGAAATTGAATCTTATATGGGCATACTTGGTATTTAATTAGAATTATTTGTAATTCTAATTAAAGTTTAATTGATATTAGAATTTAATTTCAATTAAATTACTAAAATGTCCAAAACTTATTATAAATAGGCTTAAGCTCTATGGAGCTAGTACTTCTTACTTAACCTTTTCTGTAAAAGTTACAGAGTTCTCTCAACTCATTATGCAGATACTATTAAAGACTGGATATTTGTGTAGCTACAGTGGTTAAAACGAATCAGTTTCGGAAACAGTTCGAGGGATATGACAATATTATTATCAAGCTTCAGAATAAGGTACGAATTAAGTTTCCGCTATATTATGAGTTGTGTTAATTATTTTATAAAATTAAAGAGATCTTGGTTTTCGAAAAATCAAATATTACAAAAAAGTTTTGTAATTATTCCGCTATAATTGGGATCGAATCTCGACCTGATTTCCCAGGACATTGTTCGCCCACCTTCAATTGATGTTCCTAAGGCATTGGAATACCATATGGATCAATTACTGAAGGATAGAATACATGTTGTTAGCTTTTATACATGCTCCAATTGCCATCCTAAAGTATTCCGTCCTTTCTTTGTGTGGTGTCCACATTACCTTTTACTATTAGACTAAATAAACTAATTTTCTTGTGCTTCTTTTTAAACAAATCAGATTTTATTATATGATCGAGCTCTAATATCTTATTTATTCTAATTAAGCCTTAGTTTAGGATATTAATCCCCGTTGATCAATTGGGTGTTAAAGAAGCAACAAAATATGTGATTCATTGGAAGCATCGAGTGACATGTAACGGACTAGAAGCCAAAGAGAATGCATATTTCGTACGAATCTTAACATGGTTTAGGTGATTGGTCGTCCAAGCTCTACTATGGGCTTCGGACAGCTGTAAGATCAAATTCCCTGACTCAATGGAATTGCCTTGTGATGTGTCAGCAGGAATAACTAGGCTCTCCATTTTATGCCATTCCAACGGCAGTTGCACAGATAGATGGTCTGGAATATCATGACTTTAGAACTCAACAGTGAAATAAATACGAAACCAGTCTCTTGATCCTTCCTGCTTTTGCCTGTTCGATGCACAGTCCATGCCAGCTTGTCTGGCCAGCTCGAAAGTAATTGCCTCATCGTGTTCTAACGCTTTGACTTGATCTTAGTTATTGATATTACTAAGATTAAATTATAAGACATGATTGGATACCGTGCTTGTCCGAATATTAGTTAAACATCTGATTTGATATTAATTTGGGAGTTGCAATTACCACATTAAAAGTTATGGTCTACTTAGTTATCGAAAAGTTGCAATTATTGTAAGTCCCGCCAAATATAATAACACAAGTAAACATAAAGAAAAAGATAAAGCAGAAATCATTATGAAACTATAACTAGCCAGGTAAGGTTACTGGTCTGACACTTCTTGATGTCACCCATTATTAATCTGAAACATATAACCCAACAAACTGGGTTTGTATTGTTGCATACAGCAAACTTAAACTGAGGAAATTTACTTTTTGTTGAGGCTAGAATTGAACAATGGAGCCGAGAAAAAGTCGAAACCTAAAAAACAATGCTAGTCCAACTTGTAGATTCCCTAAAATGATTTACTGTAGGATATATACTAATCATATTATTGGCTTATAAACCATGCTAGTGAAGTACACCAAGAATAAATCTGAAACCAACACTTGGCATAGTATTATATGCTCTGGAAAGCGGTTCCTACTTTGAAATTTCATTCTTCTTAAAATGAACTTATACATAGAAATGGAGAAAGAGAAAGATGGGATCACATTATTTTTTTTAGTAAGTAAAATTGTATTAATAAATTAAATAGGAAGTTACATATGAGATCAAGAATAACTACAACGTCATGCAACGGCAACATTAGAGAATAAAGCTTAGTTACATCCACAACATCGTTTAGAGGCAAACTTAATAATTTCTAGTACAATGACAGCATATAGAATGAGAGTCACAAAAGTTTAATACTGCCATGAGACGAAGAGTTAGGCAAATTTGGAAACCTTAGAACTCGTTTTCTCCCTTTCTCACAATTCCTACTAAATTAGGGATTGGGAAGATGATTGCCGATCACAATAGGAGAAGGTGCTACAGCCAATGGAAAGAGAGGATCTTTAAGAATACGCTTCCTATTTCTGGAACTGATTCAGTAAGGATTGAAGTACTCAGCTTCCACAGACGTGCTTCATGCATCAAAGACAAAGGACGCCTCTTACTTAGGTACTGACTTGCAACTTGAGTTGATTTCATTTTTCAAGAATTTTAACCTATGTATGTTAATAGATTCTCCATGATAAGGCTAAATTAAGGCAAACTCAGTCAGACCTTATAGAACATAGGAGTTTCTCTCTGATTCTGCCAACTAGAGAGAGGAGAACCTCATCTCATGAGCGATGTGTGTTCTAATATCTTCTGATGTTTCTCTCTCGCCAAATCTCTTTAATGAATGAGGTGAAGGAGATGACATAGATTTGCTTGATGTAGCTGGTGGTATGATTCAGCTTCTAAAACCAGTATAGCGATTCCGCAAAAGTGGTCCTAACATTAGATATAAGACACAATTCTTGTTTTTTTTCCCATATGAACTGGGAGAAGGGACAGAGGAAGAAAAGATGATTCCTAGATTCTTCTTCTAACTCACAGAAATCACAAATCGAGTTAGAGGTAATATAGTGCAATTTGTAAGATGTACTTAGAGTATTCAGCATAGTGAGCCAGAGAATAATGGAATAGTTAGGCATGAAAGCCTTGTGCCAAATGATAGGGAACCATGGCTGTGTTGGGTGATTTTGATTCTCTCATTTACTGAATTTCGTAAGTTGGAAGGTATTAGGAGGGAGATTAAGGCATTGAAATGAGTCTTCTCTATCCAAATTAGGGTGGTAATGAGGAATGAGATACTATAATTTCTTTGGAATATTCCATTGGCCCCTAAGGATGATGGATTTAACTTTCTAGTTGATAAGAAGGCCATTTCAAATCTGAAGCGCTTGAGAAATTTTGATAAGGAGTCTTTTACCGGTCCAATTATCAAACCATAGGAATGCTTTTTCACCATTTCCAACCTTACAAGTCACTGAAGGCTGTAAGAGGGGTCTTAACTTTAATAGTTGAATCAAAGACCAATAAAAGGAGGTTTTAAAAGGGATAGTCCAAAGACTATAACCTTTAAGGATATAGGTATGAAACCAGCGGATCCATAAAGGATGCTTATCCAGTAAAATATTCCACAAATTTCTAATCGAAGCTGACCTATTAAAGGAGGCAACAGAGATCAAATCTAAGCTTCCTTCTTCAGGCAATAGAGATTAAACCTAAGCCCCTTTCTTCCTTCCTTTTACAAACTTCTGACCATTTCACCTTTGCAAAGTATCTGTCTAAATTGAGATTTCCCCAAAAAAAATCTTCTAAATAGCTTCTCGATGGTTTTGATAACTCCTTTAGCAAATAAGAAGTTAGAGAACCAGTAGACACAAAGGGAATTTATTATAGATTTAATAAGTTGCAATCTTCAACTAAAAGACAGAATCTTATTAGTCCACCTACTCAATCTTCTTCGTATTTTTCTATCAAAGGGAAGCATTTAGAGAATTGTATCCTTTTAGTGGTAATCAGAAGACCCAGATAAGTTAAAGGAGCTTGCTTCCTACATATCCCTGTAATTGCAGAGATACGACCTTCCATCTTAGTGGCACTATTAGTTAGGATGAAATGGATTTTTGTAAAGTTAATCTTCATTCTTGAAATATCTTTGAACAAAGATAGTGTTGAGACGAGTAATTCAATATATTTACCATAGGCCTTGGAAAAAAGCGATAGGTCATCCGCAAAGCATAAGTTGATCAGTTCTACCCTCTTATATTTATTGTGATATTTAAATTCCTTACTCGTACTTACCTTCTACATAACCAATTGTGGTGGGACTTCCATGCATATGATAAAGAGATAAGGAGAGATAGGATCACCTTGTCTAAGGCCTCTTGCACTCTTAAAGAGATCAGTTGGCCTTCCATTAACTAGAATGGAGTATGATGGAGTGGTTACATATGCCTCAACCCATTTGACAAACTCATAAGGAAACACAAAAAATTTAGGGTCTGTAGGATAAAATTCCATTCTATATGATCAAATGCTTTCTTAAAGTCCACTTTAATGATATAATTATGAGGAGTATTCTTTCTTTGATACCCTTTCATCAATTTTTGGACGATAGAGATATTATCCCTAATCCGTCTTCCATGCAAGAAGGCACTTTGATTATCTAAGATCAGGGAATCTAGTTCTACCTTTAACTTGTTTGCTAGAATTTTAGAGATTACCTTGTAGAGGAAATTGGTGCATGCAATAGATCAATCATCATTTAATGAGGAAGAGTAATAGGATTTAGGAATCAAACAAATATGAGTTTTGTTAATCTCTTTAAGGAGCACACCCTTAGAGAAGAATTCCAGAATATCACTCTTAACCATAGGGCCAGTGTCCTACCATGTTTTTTGAAAGAAATATCCATTAAATCCATCAAATCTAGGAGCTTTATTAGGATACATTTGGAATACAACCTCCTTGATTTCTCTATCCTCCATTAGTTTAATGAGTGTTACAGCTTGCTCTTATGAAATCTTAGTATGAATGATGGATCAAAGAGGGGTAGGAGTGGCTTGGGAACGGTTAGAACCATAGAAGCTCTTAAAGTATCTCTCTGCTTCCTTTAAGAGGTCATCTTGTTGGGAGATTTCAACTCCATCTTGTAACTTGAGAGAAAAGATCCTATTAGAATTCCTTTTGTCTAACATGGAGTTAAAGAAGAATTTTGATCACCTTTCTCCTTTGATTAGCCAATGGACCTTGGCTCTTTGTTCTATTATACTATCATAATCCCTGACTTTGGATAAATAAGATATCAGAAGGGTCTTCTTAGTGCTCAATAAGATAGGATTTGAAGGATCAAAAGCAAGCTTAGATTGAATAGATTCCAACCCTGCTCTAGCTGTCGTAACAACTTGCTGTGTTGATGTGGTTGTTCTACTCATTAGATATTTCTTCTCCATCTTAATAGCCTTTAGCTTCTAGGTACACTTGAATTGGTCTGTGTCTTCAACTGAAGCCTTCAGGCCCTTCTAAACAACTTCGAAAAAGTCATCATCATCCAACAAAAATTTATTAAACTTGAAAGGACCTCTTCGGTCTTGATGTTGGAGTAGAATCACAATTTGCATAGGTGTATCATTAGAAAATAGAGGATTCATGAATGTAGAAACACTATTAGAAAACTGAGTGAGCCATTCTCTATTCACCATAGTAAGATCCCGTTTCTTTCTCAAAGCCCATCTAGTAGACTGTTTATTACTTCATGTGTAAAAGTGGTCATGGGACTTAAGGTCAAGAATATCCAATTTACTTACATATTCATAAAAGACGTTTGAGAAATTTCTCAAACTAAAGTTTCCATCAGCTTCAGTTCAATCTAAAGTAGAATTGAAGATGCCACATAGAAGCCAAGGGCCATTTACAACCTTCTGAAACTCAAATAAACTTTGCTATAGAAGCTTCCTTTGAAATACATGATTGACACCATAGATGAAAAAAGAAAAAATTTCAACATTTTCCTGAATGGGTTTCCATTTCAGGTGAATAACTTGCATTTCAGTAACAAAAACTTAGACATACCAATGTGGGATCATTAACCAATAATGATTCAATGTGGGATCATTAACCAATAATGATTCTGTGTTTGTGGATGTCCAAGTTTTTGTTATTGAAATGCAAGTTATTCACCTGAAATGGAAATTCATTCAAGCAAATGTTGAAATTTTTTCTTCTTTCATCTACGATGCAATGATTCTCCCATAGACATGAGCTTGATAATTGGAAATAAATTTCCATCTAAAGCGTAGTTTATTCATTAATCTAATATTCGTAGATCCAATTTGGTTTCAAAAAGAGTGAAAACCTATGGATTTATGCTATAGATAAAATCCCTTAAAGCTGAGAGATTTTTAGGGCAGTTAATCCCCTTCACATTCCATGTAGAGACTTTCATCAAAAAAAAAAGTTGTTTTGGAGCTCTTACCTTTGCTCTTATTGGATTTCCTTTTCGTATATGTCAAAAATTTCCAATAATAGGGCTATCGTCCTTCTTATCCTCAGGAGGAAAAGAAGTGGTAACCAACTTCTCTTGCTTTTTAGAGATATCAACAGAGATACCTGAGGGTTCAGCCACACTAGTATCATCACTCTTGTCAGTAGAAGTACTATCAGCTATAATAGAGTCTCCCTTAACAAATTCCCTAGCCCATCAGCTGGAAAACCATCTTCACCATTTTGAACAGTTGAGTTTGTGCTCGGTACTGATACCTTAAGTAGTCCGTCATCTTGGTAGATGCTCTTCTCACCCATTAGCTCCTCATAATCAACTTTTTGGAAGGTTTTACCCATAGGAAGCCATCGTTTACCTAGAGAATTAAGTGAGGGCTTCCATTGATATTGAACTATCACTTGATCATGATATAGAGATCCATCAAGTCCCAATTTCATAATCGAGATAGATTCAGGAAGCTGGTTACATAGATCCATGATGATGCATATTCGAGCACAACCCAGTCTCTTCCTATTTACAGTATGATCATCTAAACATAGGGGTTTGCTTAGATAACTACCAACCATGCTCATACCTTTAGTAATCCAATATGAAAGGGGAACATTATAAAGATCTACACACATTGGAACAGGTCCTTTTCTGTTGCAATCAATCTCAAAACCTGGCTGCCAAGGCTGTAGGAAAAGTGAAAATTTTGACACATGTTATGACCCTTCTTCCACTATCTTGAGTGCTTGAGATTTAGAAGAAAATATGAACAATAGATATTTATTTTCTGCTATAATTGCTTCAATAAAAGCTTTATTTCTCCATGCTAATTGTGCCCATTTTTGAATAACAAGAAATGCCAGTCTTTTATCCCAAAAGAACCTTATGTGGGAGTTTTCCTAGGATTAGACGAATGCCTTCTTATAGAACTTCCAGATTTGGGGATACAATACTGCAACCAGCATCAATCATGGGTGGACAGAAGTGCAGAGAAAGGTTTGAGGAGCCACCTTCGACCTGCTTCCAGGTTCTCCTTGCTGGTATTGGACTAGTTGATGAGGACGGAGGCAAAGATTGGGCTAAAGTAGAGGAGGGGAGTTCAGGAAGAGTAGAAGGAGATGGTAGGAGAGGAGAGTGAGAAGTCAATGCAGCATAACAGGTGGAGGGCAAGGGTGAAGAGTTGTGAGTTTTCATTGCAGCAGTTTGGTTTGAAGGCAAAGATAAAGGAGGAAAATCCTCCATGGAGTTGTTTTGTTGTGAAGTAGGTTAGGGTGGACAGTGGTATCTGCATAGGTAACAGTTTTTGCTAGGTAGGAAAAGTGGATAGGTGCAGATGATAAATGAGGAAATAAAAGAGGGCGAGAAGAAGGAAAAAAGAGAGAAAAACCTTACTGCCCTAACCTGTCAAGCAGAGAACAAGGATGATAAAAAAACAAACTGAAAGAGAAGAATGTAGAGGGATCTCAGGGAAGAAGGGAATGATGAAAAGAGCATTTCAAAATTGTGAAGAGGTAAAGAAGTGTGAATAGGAAGGACGAGTGAGGATGCTAAAGCTTAGAGAGAAGACAGAGAACCTCTCTCTAACCCATCCTTCTCTTTTCTCACATTTTTTTATCTTCAACGTGATTACTTCTATATAGTAACCCATAATGAAAGTTGACATTATTTTCTCTTAGTCTCTCCCAAACCCAATAGTCTATATTTTCTATTTATATATGTAACATCCCATTACCCCATTATACCCTAGGATGCTTTATTTATAAGAGTTTAGAATATAGAAATGAATTTCATGCATTGTATGGCACATACATACACGTGAATAATATTGTTATTCATGAAATAATTGTACATGCATTTGATGACATTTTTTGGATATGATTGATGTATAAATGCGATTAAAATGAGAATCGTGGATTATTTATGTTGAAAATATATTTGGTGATAATAGTTATTATTTCAAAATTTTTGGAGACATTTTGAATATTGTGGAGATTTATCGAAAATTTGAGGTATTTTAGACTAGGAAAAAAAATTGAAATAAGAAACAAATTATTAGTTGACAAATGAATAAATTATGGAGTGACGTGTGGACATATAACTAAGAGACAAATGGTAGCTTATCTAGTGGATAAGTGGAACACATGCATTGGAGACATGTGTCAAGCCTTAAAAGAGACACCTAGTTATTAGGAAACATGTTTCTGCAACTCTTCATTTGGTTTCACCGAAAACATCTAAACTTCCTTCTTGCTTTACCATCACTGAAACACCATCTTTTTCATTTACGTATATTGGCTTTTAGTTAATCTATTAACGTTACACCTTGCAAAACAAAAGATGCATCACTTCAACTCACTGGAGTTTTTCAGTTGTCTCTCTCTATCTTTGGCTCCCTCCATCGAAAACTAGTTAATTTCTGGAATTTTTGCTAAAGTATGTAGTATAAACCAAGTAAGTTTTATGATATTGCAAATAATTTCTGTTAAGGTTTTAAGGTTTGTTAATAAATGCATGCTTGAATGGTGTATATTTTCATTCTTGTGGAAGAATACATGTGTGAATGGTGTTGATGCATGTGTGGGTGGTGAAGGAAGAAGTAGATTCGGTGATATGCTTAACAAGATGAAAGATTGAAGTGAGTTGGAGCATATAGCATGTTATATGCAGTATTTTATTGAACATACATCTGTATTTAGAACATAACTTGATATGTGAAAATCCAAATTGGATGGAGTTTAATTCAAAGTAAACTAGAGACATAGGGCTACATTTTTTAGGAAGGAATAGAATTCTAAATCTATCATAAAGAGTCTTGTAATTTGTCTTGAAGTTGAAAATTGTGTTCTATCGTGGTTTAAGAACAGTTTGTAGTTTTTTTATTATAACTTGCACGATACTAAACTAAAATGTATGAAATTAATGTCATTAGACACTTAAGACATTTTGGAACATTTTTTTAGTAGAATATATTGCCTAAATGCCTCATTGTCTAAGTCAAAATGGCCATACAAATCTGACCCCAAATTTGCTTAAGAAAATTTGGAAAAAAAATGTAGAACATGTGATATGGAAAAATATGTAATAGGTACTGTTTTGGGGTTTATAATCAATCATGAATTGTTGAAATGTGTATTGATGTTACTTATCTGAAAATGAAGTAAAAATAATATAATTTTGATAAAGAAGTGTTTGATTAATGGATTTAGGATGAAAAAGAGGGAATGTGCTAGAATGTTATGAACTAGAGAACTTTCATTAAACATGCTTCAGTATTTTGAATATATTTTGGTCTGTAGATTTTTAAATAAGTTGATTCTTAATTTAGATTAAATTAGAGACATATGGCTACAACTTTCTAAAAGAAGTCTAATTTTAATTCTGTCAATAAGAATTTCAAATTTTGGCATGAAATTGAGTCTTGGCTTAGGTTGTAGCCACTACCAGGGACAGAAATCATATCCTATTGTTATTGAATAAACTGTATTGATAGAAGCAGAATTAGACAAAGGTTTCTTCACAAAGGTTATAGTTTATTCTTTTAGATTTTGGTTGGTATAACGTTTATAATTTTTGGATATGGGAATTAAGAGATATAAGCTGTAGACCTTTGAGAGTATGATCATGTACTAGCCAAAAGTTCAAATGTACATGGTCTGTGGTATTGTGACCATAACTCATAGAATACAAAATCAAATTGTATGATTTTGATGTCATTCAAAACTTAAGACATAGTAGAACAATTTTCCAGAAGGAAGTGTTACCAAATTCTTTCACTTTACTGATGATAATAATCATGCAAAGTAGACCTGAAAGTATGTTTTTAGACAAGTTTGGATGGTTAAATTG
>JANZXR010000004.1:19603241-19619629 GCA_027575705.1 Erythroxylum echinodendron
GCAATGGATTTGCCATTAAATTATAGGTTGTTGCACTATGCCATTAATAGAGTTATCTATCCTAAGAAGGCAAGCAACAATCACATTACTTATTTGGATAAGGAGATTATTTGGCATTTGGAACAAGGAAGAAAAATAAATTTTCCAAGTTTGATCGTATAAATGATGATGAGAAAGGCCAATTTGTTGAGAGGAGAGCTTATAGGAAAAACAACTAAGCATAAGGGTATGCCTTATGGGGCTTTGATCAATTACATCTCAAAGTTGCAAAGGTGTAATTTGAGTTCATATGAACATTATCCATACCCACAAAGTTGGACATTTACACCTTATAACATAAGAAGTATGAAGTTGGTTAGAACTAATGAAAAAGGTTGGGTGTATGCCTATCATGTGGAGAAGCTTGGGTTAACATTAGAAAGTGAGCAACAAGTGCCCAAACAACAACGTTCAACAAGAGCAAGTGAACGGCCTAATAGTGCAAGACTAAGCAATATGCGGCGAAGTGAAGTATCTTGCGAAGAACTTCAAGAAATTCGAGATCAAATAGAAAAAGTGAATGTGCAAATGGATATTCAACAAGGAATACTCGTTCGCTTGGAGAAAAGTATCAAGAAAGTTTTTGACAAAATTGGTTGTAGACATGATGATACTTCTCCATCTTGATGGTTTTTGGATGTTAACTTTGACCAACATTTCATTTTTCATGTTGTTTTTTTATTATTTATTATTTACAAGCTTAAAACTATGTTTGTTGGTTTGTCAATTTCTGTGAATGTGTTATTTCTTTGTGACGATGTTCCTTTTCCTGTGTGCTATATTTTTTTTATTACGAAAAAAAGGGGGGGACATATAATGGAAATTGAATGAGACTTCTTTGGTGAAACATTGAATTGTTATACACATATTGGAACTTGAATGAGACTTCAGTGACAAATTGAATGAGTTACAAAACTAAAATTCGTATCAAAAAATTGTTGGATTACAATTATGGTTTATGGATTGCAATATTATTGAATTCACTGTTTATGTTAAGTTCATTGATTTTTTGATAAAGGGGGAGACAATTTAACCAAAATGACAAGGCATAAAAACCTTGATCAATTTTTTCTTTGTTTTACATTTCCTAAACAATTTCTTTGTTTTGTCATTATCAAAAAGGGGGAGATTCTTAGACCAATGGAGGTTGACAAATTAAATCCTTCTATGATTTGATAATAATAAAATTTAAAGAATTGTTTAAGAAATAATTTCAGGTTTAATTGAAGTTGATGGAAGACTAGTTGAATAAGGAAGGATGAAGATATATAATGGAAATTGAATGAGACCTCTTTTGTGTAAATTTGAATTGGTATACACATATTGGAACTTGAATGAGACTTCGGTGACAAATTGAATGAGTTAAAAAACTAAAATTTGTATCAAAAAATTGTTGGATTACAATTATGGTTTGTGGATTGCAATATTATCAAATTCACTGTTTATGTTAAGTTCATTGATTTTTTGATAAAGGGGGAGACAATTTAACCTAAACGACAATGCATAAAAACCTTTATCAATTTTTTCTTTTTTTTACATTTCTTAAACAATTTCTTTGTTTTGTCATTATCAAAAAGGGGGAGATTGTTGGACCAATAGAGGTTGACAAATTAAATCCTTCTATGCTTTGATAATAATAAAATTTAAAGAATTGGTTAAGAAATAATTTCAGGTTAAATTGAAGTTGATGGAAGACTAGTTCAATAAGGATGAAGGCATATAATGGAAATTGAATGAGACTTCTTTGGTGAAAATTTGAATTGGTATACACATATTGGAACTTGAATGAGACTTCGATGACAAATTGAATTAGTTACAAAACTAAAATTTGTATCAAAAAATTGTTGGATTACAATTATGGTTTATGGATTGCAATATTATTGAATTCATTGTTTACGTTAAGTTCATTGATTTTTTGATAAAGGGGGAGACAATTTAACCAAAATGATAAGGCATAAAAACCTTTATCAATTTTTTCTTTGTTTTACATTTCTTAAACAATTTCTTTGTTTTGTCATTATCAAAAAGGGGGAGATTGTTGGACCAATGGAGGTTGAAAAATTAAATCCTTCTATGTTTTGATAATAATAAAATTTAAAGAATTGGTTAAGAAATAATTTCAGGTTAAATTGAAGTTGATGGAAGACTAATTGAATAAGGATGGCACAATTTCAAGTCAGATGAAATTTAAATAAAGTCAATTCATGAAGAACAAGATTGCAATAATGAATAATAGAAATGAACGTGTATTTCATTAGAAGATCTTATTTGAAGAATTCACATGAGTATCTCAACAATCAAGATTGGAGATTTTGTGAGATTTGTCAGTTGGAGCATTGGATAAGTCGACTATTATATTGAATGTTGACTATTAAGAATTAGACCTGTCAGTTGGATAAATGGACTAGTCGACTATCATCATATTAGTTGACTATTCGAAGAGCGAAGCTGAAAGTTTCATGAAAAATGTTAATGCTAGACGACTATTTCTTGAAGACAAGTTTGCTATAATGTACTAGTCGACTATTACATACCGACTAGTCAACTATCAGTTACAGCTAAACAAAATTTGACTTTGTCAATTGATTTCAAATGAGAAGAAATCTTCATACAATGGCTAGGAGAGTTCTACAACGGCTAGGAGAGTTCTACAACGTCCATAAACATCTTGAAGCCTTCAAATAAAGATTATCACTTAAGAGGATGAATTACATAAGTCCAAAGTGAAGCATACTTACTATAGTTTAAGATTATCCTCCTATTGCTCTCAATTTGCCTCTTAGCATATTCTATTTATATTCATATGTACTGAGCTTTACTACTTCACTTCTATCGTTGTTACTCGTGAGCTAAGTGATTAGTGAAGAATCGCTTGGAGGTAGGATATGTGCCTGGAAAACAAATCAACTCTAAGGTGCCCTTGAGCCGGAAGTCAAGTAGATTGGAAAGTTCACACTGAACTAAAAAGTGTGTAGTAAAGAGCATTGTTAAAATTCTAAGTGGGAGCTTAGGTAGAGGACGTAGGTTTTAGTACCGAACCTCTATAAACGTTGTGTTTGCCTCTCTTCTATACTCTTTTACATTTCAATTTGTTTTGTTTGTTTCGTGTGTTTTAATCTACTGTTTTGTAGCACTTTACGAAAAAGTTTAAAAGATCTATTCAACTCCCTTCTAGATCATTTTCAACTTGCTCGAACTTGCTTTCAAGCCTCTTATATGCATCCTCCATGCATCCAATTTTACCTAAAATCCTATCTAACTTGGATTCCATTGAGCTCGGTTTGTCTTGTTGGAAAGCTGGCTATCCTTGGGGTCTGAATTATCCTCCAGTATTGTTCGTTTAAGAGGAGTTAGGGTGATTCTTCCACCTAGGGTTATATATGTTGGAGTAGGGATTGTTTCCCCCTCCGCATCCGTATTGAGCTCCCATATAACTAACTTGCTCTGGGTCATTATCCTCCATCAAGAAGCAGTCCCTCGTATCATGGTTCATTTGTCCACAGAGTTTATACTTTAGTTACACAACTTTTACTAAACCTGGTGGCGAGGGCTTCATATTGTTAAGCTGTCGAGTTAAGTTGTCAATTTCTGTCTACATCTCAGTCATTTGATCAATAACTTCAACTCCTTTTTATTCTCAAAAGGTAGTGGGTTGTCTACTCTGCTTGTTCGTCTATAGGTAGCTATTACTTGCCACCTCCTCACATCTTCTATCAACTTTTCCGCTTCATCTACCGTCTTTCTTATCAATGATCCTCCTGAAGCTGCATCAATTGTGCCTTTCGTATGTGGGGTTACTCCATTATAGAATGTTTGTAATAAGAACTACTTAGGTAATTTATAATGTGGGCATTTTCATTACAAGTCCTTGTATCATTCCCATGTTTCATAGATCGATTCCCCGTCACCTTACTAGAAGTTGGTAATCTGCTTGATAATCTTCGTGGTCCTAGTCAGGGGAAATACTTGTCTAAAAGGCACAAACTAGTTGACCCTAAGTGGTGACATTGGCTGAGTTGAGGGAATAATACTAGGCCTTTGCTCTCTTTCTTAGTGTAAAAGGGAAAAGCCTAATTCTTACCCCATCCACTGACATTTGATGGTATCGAAAGGTATTGCATATTTCAAGAAAATTTATTATATGTGCATTGGGATCTTCATTCGTTAGTCCATATAATTGCACATTTTTTTGAAGTGTGTTTAAGAGAGCTGGTTTAATTTCAAAAGAGGCTGCTTGTAAAGGTGGTTTAGCTACTCTTTGGTTATCCACATTGAACCCTGGTCTTATGAAATCCATATGGGTTCTTTGTTGATGCCCTTGGTTCACTCTGTGATCCAAATCTTGCTAAAATTCCTTGGCCATTATTGTTTTTACGATTTCTTCTTCTTCTTCACGCCAAGCTTTGCTAATTGATCATTCTAATCAGGTGATATCTAGCTCTAAGGTTTCAACTACATGACTCAAATTTCTCGTAACTCTTATGTTCATGCAAGAGCACGGATTCATAAATAGAAAGAAAGAACTAAACTAAAAACTAAAAAAAAATGCCGTAGATTAAAGAATTAAACTAATCACCTCTCCGAAAATGATGCCAAAAAATTGATTAAGGTTTGGTTGTGTGTGAGTTTTAATTACTAACCATCGATAATTCGCAAGCGTCCGGTTCGTTAGAGTAGAACCAAAGGTGTCAATCCCACGAAAAGGGAACTAATCTAATCCTAAAATCTAAGGCCAGAAATAAATAATAGAAATTCAAGATGCAACAAAACTAATATGATAGTTTAATTAAACTAATCAAATTAGAAATCAAACATGAAAATACTAATTATTAAGTAATTTACAACAAACCTAACAATCTATCGAAGGAAATTACCAATTGAGGGAAAGGAAATTTTACCTATCCTTAATGTTAACCTAACTAGTTATGAATTATTGGATTGTTGGGTCTAGACTATCCTAGGGTTGATTACTCTCTCTCGAGTTATAATCAATAACCCTAAATCATAAACCCTAATTAGATTATGAAGCTTCCAATTTTTTAATTCATAACATATCCAAAACCCTAATTGTTCTAAAGTTCTCTAATAAACCATTGGAAACTTATGCAAGAACTCTCTCCGCATAAGTTATCGATTTGTTTTAATTTTGGTTTCTATTAAATCACCTAACTCTCTTCAATCCAATTTAATTATTTTTCACTTGATTCACCCTCTCAATTTATTATCAAATTATGCAATAACATAATCAAACCACAACAATACCCAATAAAAACTTAAACAATCAAAATTTCATTAATTAAAGAATAAAATTCCAAAGGAGAGTTTAGAACACCCTTATCATTCTAGATCCTATCACTAATTGGTCAATCCAATTCTATACAATAATAGAACTAAAAAATAGGAAATATAATCTAAAATGGATAATGGGAGGCAGCAATATTGGGAAATTCCTGATTAGGGAAGTACTTTAAGGCAACTTCTTCTCCTCTTCTCTCTTCCTTCTTCTTTTCCTCTATCTCTCGATGATCTCTCTCTAGGGTTTCTCAAGGTGGTTGATGTCAAAAGCTTGTTTCTCTGCCTCTTTATTTTTTTTATATCCTCTTATGTTTTGAGCAACCCTAGCGTTTTTTTGGGATCCGAAAGATCCAAAAAATCCCTCAAAACTTGACGTTTATGAGTGTCTGTGCATTTTTCCGACGTAGACCATGACTGTGGCCCTACAGGCCATGATCGTGGGCAATTTCTTGGGTTCTATCATGATCGTGGCAGTAGGCCACGATCATGGGACAAATCTGGTGCTTCTGTCATGCTTGTGGCCTGACATGCCACGATTATAAGCCATTGTTTGGGCCGAAATGTCTCTGAAACTTCTTCGTTCTTTGATGTTGAGCTTGAAACATTAGCAAACACATCAAAGTACCTCAAAAATATATTATTTTAGGTCAAAGACTTGTACTAACCTGTAAAAAGCTTAAATCATAAATAATGGATAAACTAAAACAATTCTAACCTAAACATATACTAAATGATTGAATTAATGGCAAAATACATACCAAACTATACTCTAAAACATGATGCAATTTATAATTATCAAGATCATAAAAACTAAAGAAATTGTTAAATTAGTTAAAATCATAGTGATCCTTATACAGAAAGCTTTGTAGTTGATCCCAACTCAAATGAAGAAAAGAAGAAAATTATGAGTGTGTACATAAAAATAATAGCAATCCATGATTCCATTTTAATGCTAAGAGCTCAGGTTAACTGGATCAAAGAGGGGGAACAAGAACCCAAAATTCTTCTATAATTTAATAAGAGATAAGAGCATTACCAACTTGATAAGTTCCTTGACTAGGCTTAATAAAAAGGAAGTTACTTCCCATCTAAAACTTAAAGAAGAAACATATAGGTTCTTTAAAGATTCTTGTGGAAATGAAGCAAATAGTAAATCCTTAATTCTACTACTAAGCTCCTTTATCAACTATCATATTGGTAAGGAGGTGAAGGAATTCTTATACAAGTCATCCACTTCCTAGGAAGTAGAGAAAGTGGTATTTGAACTAAACCCATATAAAACTTTAGGCTAGGATGGGTTAAATAGATTTTTTCTTCCACAAAATATGGCCTCTAATCTAGAACTTAGTGATTAAGTTAATATTAAAGTTTTTTTTATATTTGTAAAATGCTAAAGGAGCTTAATTAATACTTTACTTTCTTATTCCCTAAGACTTATAATTCAGTCACTATGTAACTACAAACTTATTTCATGCTATAATTTTATGCATGAGGTCATATCAAAATTACTTGATATAGGAATGAAGAAGGTGCTACACCATTCATAAGTGACTTATAAGGGGCATTCTTATAGGGAAGTATGATTAGGATAAACATATTATTGGTTTAAGAATTATTCACAAGCTATGGAATGGAAAGATCACTAAAAAATATGCTCAAAAAATGGATTTCAATAAGGCTCATAATATAATTAGCTAGAATTTCATTATACAATTATTTCAAGTTTTTGGTTTTCTAGGGAAGTTTAAGAAATTGGATTAGTTAGAGCATTACATCAACTTCTTATCAATAGGGAACCCATAAGATTCTGTAAGAGGGAAAAAAATAACTAAATAAGGGGGATTTAATATCCCCTACTTATTTATGTTATATATAGAAGCAATTTTAAGATGGTAAGACACAACATCTTCTTGAATCTATGTTTTAGTTATCATAACAAGTATAAGGAGGTTAGGCTAGTTAATTTTTTATTCTTAGATGACCTTTTAATATTCTATAAGGTACATAACAGGTAGTCTACATAATTGTTATTACCCTGACATTTTAAGGATCCTTTTGGTTTAGATGTGAACTATAACAATAGTTAGTTGTTTATATCCTGAGTGCTATAGATGATGTTGAACAAATATCCAAAATATCAGGATTTCAAATCAAAGAACCATATTTTACCTACCTTGGAATACTTATCTAAAAAATAGCTTATGTGTAAAGATTACATTCCTTTAGTTCAGAAAATACAAAGAATACTAATCCACCGGTACAACAATGACTTATCCTATATAAGCAAGTTAATGCTGATAAAATCTATCTCATCCTCCTTTCACGTATACTAGTTAATACTTATGATTCTCTCCTATCTCTCCTAAGGAATAATTAGATCAATAGAAAGAATAATGAAAGCATTCCTATAGGGAGGTAGAAGAGATGGGAAAACCATAGCTAAAATAAAATGGAAAGCGATCTATAAACCTATAGAGGAAGGTGATTGAGGAATTATGCTTATAAGCCTAAGAAACATGTTTTTGATTGTAGAAAGATTATCAAGATTACTGATAGCAAAGGACACCCTTTAAATTCAATGTATTTATACATATTTCCATAATGTTAGGAACTTATCAGAAATGCATCTTTAGCCAAAGTACTCATAGTTCATGTCTCAGCTAATAAAGTTAAGGGAAGCCTTAGCATAATCTTTCAAATGTAAGTTAGGGAATTGGAAAAGAGCTTCTTTATACTATGATAATTGAAGCAAAGAGGGTCCTCTATATCAATCTAATTTTTGAATGCATATGTCAAACATATTCTTAGAGGATGAAAAGTGAAGGGATGGATTATGAGGAATCAATGGACCTATTACCAAGATGAGCTTATCTAAATAATTCCTGTCTATATTTTAGATGATGGAGTGAAGGATAGCTATATTTGGTTACAACACTCTACTAGTAACTTCACTAAGAAATCTTATTGGGACCTAATAAGAGTAAGTGGAGATAAAGTGAGTTAGCATAAGATCATATGGAATAAGAGTTTAGTTTTAAGCTTGTCCTTTATGTTATATCTAACCAACCATCAATAAAGGTTAAACCATAAAGGATATGCTAAGTTTTTTGAATAACCAAGATATTTGTGCACTTTGCAAAACTAAAAGAGGGACATAAACTCACATATTTTTTTAATGTATTTACACCAAATAGATATGGGGAAAAAATTTAAGACAAAGGTGTTGGAATGAAATGTTGGTTGCGATATGAATGTTTTGGCAATGTTTTCTTCATATTTTATGTATGTAAATATTTTATGTATGTATAGTGAACCATTAATCTTTTTAAGGTTTCTAACACAATTTAACTTAAAGAACCTCTTGCAGGGAAGTATAAAACAATTAATTTCATAAAACCATTGACCAAGTTGAGCTGTTTAATAAGATGTTTGATTTAACTACTAGCTAACTTATGATATATAAAGAAATATATGTAAACTTTCATTGGAGGATTATATAATCAATCATTACAAACTTTTAAAAACCTTCTGAATGATTCATACACTATTTTTACTTTTAGAATTAAAAAACAATCGTTTTTTAACCTAAACTGAGCATACAATTAATAAAATTTTATAAAAATATATTATGACACAATATTATATTTTAATTTATTTTAAACAATAATCTTAAATGAGCTTAAATTTATTTTCGTAATTAATAAATTTTGATTCCTTTAAAAAATTCAACACCCAAATAATTTTTTAAAATATTCGATATTTTTAATTTACCCAATGAACACTAAGTTATTTGAAGCTATAAGTACTTCATTCAATATAATGTCATATTAGAAAGTAAACATTTATTATATATTTAGTTAGAGATAATTTCAACTAGAGATAAATGTAAATTTGTTAGATCATGTTTCACCTTAATTACAATTTCTAGGGTTGATAAATTGCTTATTATATGTATTTATGAAAATATCTTTTTCTAATATAAAATTAGAATAGAGTTTCCTCTATAGTCCTTTAAGGTGTCAGAGTGGTTATAGTCTTTAAAAAAGGGCTTGCATGCAAATATTTTTAAGGGTTTAGCGAGATGGGTTAGTGAAAGAAAGTGATGGATCTCTTGTTGTTGCATTGCTTATATCCATCCAAAAGTGGTTATCACGTCATTTTTACTCGATGGAAAAAAATACAACATGTGAGAGAAGGTTATGATTAACACATCCAAAGCTAAGAACATATTAGGTCTCTGATAGGTATGGAATGCATTGTTTTTTAGGGTATAGTTTGATATATGTCTAGCCGTTTATTCGATTGTTTAGTACGTGTTTAGGGTAGAATTGTGTTAGTTTGTATTTATTTGTGTTTTAAGTGCTTTATAGGTTAGAACAATCCTTTGAGCATAAATATTATGTTTTTTACATACCTTGATGTGTTTGTTAGTGTTTCAGGGTCAACATCGAAGAACAAAGAAGTTTTGGAGACACTCAGGCTGAAAAAACAACCCACAATTGTGGCATAATAAGCCATGATCTTGACAGAAGCACTAGAGTTGGGGCCACGATCGTGATAGAGGCCCAAGACATAGCCCACAATCATGACAGAAGGCTCGGATGTGGCCCACGATTGTGGCATGTAAGGTCAAAGTCTTGGCTTGCATTGGGCAGACGTGTGGACACTCAAAAACATAAAGTTTTGAAGTAGTTTTTAGACCTTTCTAACCCCGAAAAAATCCTAGGGCTACCCAGAGCACAAGATATATATAAAGAATAAGACAAAGAAGCTGAGAGGAGTTTTGACATCATCCACTTTGGAGAGAAACCCTAGAGAGAATTGTTGAGAGATTGAGAAAGAAAAGAAGGAAGAGAGAAGTGGAGAAGAAGCTGGTATCGACATACTTCCTAGATTTGGAGTTTCCCGACATCGCTGCCTCCCGTCTCTATTTAGAATCATATTTCCTGTTATTTTCCATTTTTATTATTGAATAGAATTAGGAATATCAGTTTGATGATAGGATTGTGAATGTTGAGATTCTATAATCATCTTCGACTTTATTTTATCTTTGATTTAATAAAATCTAATTTTTTTATATTTATTAGATTTATTGTGATTGCATAATTCAGTAATAGACTAAAAGGGTGAATCGAATAAAAAATAATTAAATTGGACTAACGAGAATTAGGTGATTTGAAAGAAAGGTTGTTTTAATCTGAAATTAACAAAAACCTAATCAGTTGTGCAATTATCGAATTAATGGGTCTAAATGGCCTTAGGGTGAATTACTCTCTCTTGAGTTATAATTCTTAACCCTAATTGATATCATTAATTTAAATTATGGAATTGCGATCTCTCGATTCACAATTGACCCAAAACCTAAATTAGTTCTAAATTGTCTAATAACCTACCGGGAACTTATGCTCGATCTCTTGCTACACGATTCTGCCAGTTTGCTTCAATTCTTTGCCTATCAAATCACCTAACTCTCATTACCCAATTTGATTATTTTCACTCGACTCGCCGTCTCAGTCTATTGCCAAGTTGTTAAGAGTATAATTAAATCACAATTAAATCAATAAAAAACTCAATCAATCAAATTTTATTATTCTCAAAAAATCAAAATCCCAAAGGTGAGTATAAATAAAAACTCAACATTTAACACAACCTATTCTCAACACCTATTTCAATTCTATACATGAATAAAATTGAAATAACCGAAAAATACGTCGGGAATGGAATTGTGGAGGCAGTGACAGTAGGAAACCACCTATTCCGAGAAGTACGTATTATCAAACTTCTTCTCCGTGTTTCTTTTTCTTTGTCTCCTTCCTCAATCTCTCGATTTCTTTCTAGGTTTTTTCCAGAATTGGCTAATGTGAAGGCTCTTCTTTTCATACTCTCCACAACTACATCTATCTCATAATGATGTATTTATACTTTGGACGCTCTTGGTTAAAGTCGGGGTCGAAACAATCGATTTTGTGAAATTTTAATTTTTAATTCAGCCCAAGGCAGGCCATGATCGTGACCCTGCCTGCCACGATCGTGGCCTGGATCCAAGCTCTCTATCACGATCATGCCTAAAGTGCACGATCGTGGCTTGGCTACCCTGGCTCGTCCCTCTCTGTCATGATCGTGGCCTGTTGTGCCATGATCGTAGGCTTTGTTTTTAGCCCGAAACTTTTTGTAACTTCTCTGTTCTTCATCGTTTACCTTAAAACACTAACAAACACATCAAGGTACCTAAAAAATATAACAATTAAGCTCAAAGACTCTTACTAACCCATAAAAACACTTAAACACATAAACTAACACAAACAAACCATAAATACACACTCAACACTCCTATTCATACTAAATACATAACATATTAAACCCTAAAACATAACGCAAATGACAACTATCAACATCGCCACATTTAAACATTTGTTTGTCCTCAAGCAAACAAAAAAACAAACATAACAAACAAGAAGCTCACAATGCAAAAATGAGACAATGGCTGCAACAATCTGACAACTTATATCTCGTCATTAACCTGCAAAATCTATGTCTAAGGGCTTTGAACTAAATATATAAATTAATCGATATCTAAGTGCTAATTCAATTACCCTTTTCAATTGTATACACAAATTAATAATTCTTTGGTCCTTTAAACTCTGTAATTGTTCCTAACAACATTTTCATGAAAATTCAAGCTTGTTTCAAGTCTGGTAGGTTTTTATTAATAACACACTTTTTTAATTTAATAAAAAGCATGGACTTAGTCTTTTACTCGGAGGCAAACATTGGTGATGAATATCGATCCAGTTACTCACCTAAGTCATTTATTAACAACTTGGTTGAAATGTCATTATATCCTTTTGACATGAAGGAACACATTTGTGATGTGCGTCGATCCAGTTACTCAACTATTATCATGTTTTCAGCTGGCTACTAGCTCTACTCATAACCCGAAGGTTAGTAGAATAGTAATTTACTAACAAAAAATCTTTTTACCTACCTTGTTGTTTTTTAGCTATTCGTTTTCATGAAAAATACTATTTAAGCTACGTAAGTTAAAGGGCCTAAAATTATGGATGAATGTAACAACCTATAGGGTGCTAAATTTACACTAAGCCTAATTAAGCTGTATATTTATCCAAAAACCTTAATTCACTAATTTTGCGAGCTAATGATGATTCACAACCTACTAGACTATGTTCAAAATTAAACAAATTTCACTCATCTATGTCATTGACATATTCAAGCAATTCATACAATGCAACCTAATAATAATTATATGGTATGAAAAATCACATTCAAGAGTAAAAACATAGAATCCCTACCTATACTTGAACAACACATTGTCCTCAATTTAAGAAGGAGGCACACATAAACACATAAAATAACAAAAGACAAAACAAAAATTAAAGTGACAGAAAAAAATAAAAATAAACATAAAAACAAAATAGAACGGAAGGCTAATTTGGAAAAGAAAAATTGGGCTAGGTACAAATCCTAAGGAGATGAAGGTGGTGATGGTTTCGAAGGTGGCATTTGAGTCCATCGGATATCCCAGCTCTAGCATTGTTGTGTTCTCGCGATCTCTGCAAGTGTCTTGTTAGTCTTGGTGATTGCATCCAAAACCTTCTTCCAACCTTGTTCTTCTTCCTTTTCTTCCTCGGATTCTTCACTGGTGGATTCCCTTTGTGCTTGTCGAGGTAGTACTAAGCTTGAACTCACCTAACTTGCCCTGATCCAAACATGTGTCTTTTGGCTAATGTCCCTAGATTCTATATTATGGGACTTAAGGATTTCAGCCCATCATAAATGATGGTGGTTTAGGAATTTTAGGTGGTGAACAGTTAATCCCCTTCGTTTCACACCAAAATGTTTTGCAATGGCTGACATTATATACCCCATTTCTAGATTGTTGATCCTCTTACACGTAGTTACAACAATGGAATTAAGTATATAGGTGGGCGTGTATACTGGAATACTGTGGTCCATGCACTATAGTATAAAAAATTTCTTGGTAGAACACTTGTTAGTTTTGGTCTTGTCAAAGACTAGCTGACACATAAACTTTGTAGCAATAAGTGTTCGTAAGACCTTATAATATTATCATGAGCATTTTTGGCATGAAAATGCTCAATTCCAGTAAGCTCATTCTATTATTGAGAAGGATGAAAGTCACCATGTTGCTCGATGATCAGGGATTCGTGGAATCCACACATCACACACATGATTTCAGCATTTAATTCATAGGATCATCGTCCCAATCTAAACCACAATTCTTTTAGATTGTTAGGGTCGTAGGTCAGGCAAGTAAAAAATTCTAATGTAAGCTCCTCATAAACAAGGAATTGAAATCGAATAAATAGAGCCCACTGGATCCTCTCAACTAGGTTTTCTATCCACTTATGCAATTCTAGCCTATCTAGTGTGCCAAAGTCAAAATACTTGAGAACTACAATTTTTCTAGAACGAAGGGAACGAAAACGAGTACTTTCCTCCTCGGTGTAAAATGGAAATGGTGCTCTGAAATCCACTGCTCGGTTTCTTCATCCCCATCCTGCAACTTGTTGTTGTCTATATGGTTCTCGACAGGCTAATCGTTTAATGAGTGGCATGATTTAGAAGAATTTTGAAGGATTTCAGAAGGTTAAAATTTTTAGTGAGAGGTGAGAGTGTTTGGATGCTTGAATTCTAGAGAGATAAAGTGAACATGAAAGTGAAAATGAAGTTAGACCTGAATATATAAATGGTAAAAGGGTAAAAAGTTAAAATTTTCTTTAAAAATTTTCGTCCTCCCTTTTACTGTATAGTCGTAGGCCACAATCGTGGCCAGCGACGTACCACCACATCTCAGTTGCTCCTTTTTATTCCTTCTCCAATCTTCTCTCCTTTCATGCTTGCACGATCATCCACCTAGTTCCAAATTCCTACTCCTTTTTCAATTTTATTTAAACAAAAATGAATCTAACTACAAAATTTCAAATGTTCTAACAAAATTAACAACGAAAATAATTTTATTTTATTATTTTTTTTCGTTTTTCCTATGAGTTGCTTCCCATGTAGTGCTTCTTTTAACATCAGTAGCTCGACGCTCCTTTAAGGTCATGGTGATTGGAATGAATGGTTTGATGATAGCGTCTTCATTAGTCTCAAAGTTTGAACCCGAGCTACTTCCTCGCTTTCTCCTTCACGGGTGCTTCTTCTTGAAAGCATTCCCATGATCTTCTATGTCCTCCCATTCGCCCTGAGATTTAGGTTATTTGAGATCCACTGGAGGTGAAGGAGCTTTATACTCTCTAGCGGACACCTTGAATGTCAATTTCTACTTCCCTATTTACAGAGTTAATTCACGTCCATCAACATCAATAATTGAGCATGCAATAGCCAAGAATGGTCATCCAAGAATTATCGAGGTGTCCACATCTTCGCTAATGTCCAAAATGTAGAAGTCTGTAGGAAAGGAAAATTAACCAACCTTTATAGGCACATCTTGTATAATCCCCATCGGTCTATGTGATGTTCTATCGATCGTCTTAACTAAAAACTTAGTGGGCACTATCTCTCTTAACCCTAATTTTAGACTGAAGGTGTAGGGCATCATATTTATGCTTGCGCCTAAATCCACGAACGCCCTATCTATGATGATCTTGATAATACTATAAGGGATGAAAAAGTTTCGGGGGTCTTTTTTCTTTATAGCTATGTTGGGGTCATCTTCTAGTGGTCGCTCCTTAACTTTCTTGTTGACGGACTACTATAATTTGAGCTTTATCTGTACTAGTTTTGTCACTTCATTGACCATATTTTACTCAATCTCCCGTAATTTTTCCACTTTCTTTTTTGCATATAACTCCCGATATTGTGCAATAGGGAATGGAAATACACGTCAAGTTACGTTGAGTGATTTGATCATGGGCTCAGTCGAAAGGTCTTCTTTAACCACTTGACCTTCTCCTTTATCTTCTACCTTTCCAAGTTCCTTGTCCTGGGTTTGACTGATGACTATGATTCATTCCTTTGGATTGGACTTGGTGTTGTTTGGAAGAGTTCCAACATTCTGTGTCGACATTGCCTCTGCTAATTGGCCCACATGGACTTCTAAATTGTGTATAGATGCGGCATAATTCTTCCTTACTTGCTCAAATTTGCTCTCGAGCCTCCTATGTGCTTCCTCCATGCCTCCGATCTTATCTAAAATTCTGTCCAACTTTGACTCCATCAATCTTGCATTATCTTGTTGAAAGCTCGATTGTCCTTGAGGCCTAAACTGCCCTGCATTGTTATTTGACCAGCGAAGTTTAAGTGATTCTTCCACTAAAGGTTGTAAGTCTTGGAGTAGGGATTGTTTCCCCCTCCTTATCCAAATTACACCCTCATATAGTTCACTTGTTCTTGATTATCCTTTATCATCAAGTACCAATCCACAGTATCTGTCTGACCATAGAGCTCGCACTTGACTTATGTAGCCTCCACCTGGGCTGATGATGTTGCTTTCATGTTGCTTAGTTGTTATGTCAAATTGTCAATCTTCGCTTGCATAATTGAACACAACGATTCCTTTTGCTCTCGAAAAGTATTAGGCTATCTACCTCTCCCACTCATCCATAAGCAGCTATTACTGGCCATCTCCTAGATCAACTCATCTGCTTTATCGATCATCTTCTGCATCAAAGATCCTCATGATGCTACATCGATCGTGCCTCTAGTAGGTGGGTTCACTCCATTGTAAAAAGTTTGTAAAAGGATCTGCTTTGGTAGGTTATGGTGTAGGCACTTCCTTTGTAGATTCTTGTATCTCTCCCATGCTTCATAAATTGACTCCCCGTCACCTTATTGGAAATTGGTTATTTCCTTTATTACCTTCGCGGCCTTTGTTATTGGGAAGTACTTGTCTAAAAAGGCACGCACAAGCTGCTCCCACGTCGTGATGTTGGCAGGGCTTAGTGAATGATACCAAACCTTCACTCTATCTCTAAGTGTGAAAGGTAATAGCCTAATGTAACATCCCGTTTCCGTAGAACGGGTCGGACCTGAGAAACAGGCCCAAGTGAGGTCAATCGGAGAAGTTAGGA
>JANZXR010000004.1:19619729-19640234 GCA_027575705.1 Erythroxylum echinodendron
TTATACATCTTGGTACTACCAAGATGTATAACACGCTAAAACAATATTTTTGGTGGCCTGGAATGAAAAAGACAAAGATGCATAGCATAAGCTGCTATATAGGCTTCCTCCAAAATCTCTTTTCTCATATTATCAGCATCGGGCATACATAATCTTGGCCCTAACCATAATGTATCATCTCTAACTTCAAATTTAGAATCCAGCTTCACTTTCAACTTCTCAATTATCTTCATTGTCTGGATCTCTGCTCTGAGCCTCTTTGATTCTTTCAAACAACACAGGTCTCAACTTCAATGTGGCTATTAATATATCATTTTGCTCCAGATTTAATTCAACATTTAATGCGCTCAACTGAACTAGGCTCGGTAACCTCGATAACTGTACTTGAGCCACACTACTGTTAGACTTCTGACTTAATGCATCAGTTACCACGTTAGCTTTGCCAGGATGATACTCAACAGTACAATCATAATATTTTAACAATTCAATCCATCTTCTCTGTCTCATATTCATATCTTTCTAGCTCAATAGATATTTCAAACTTTTTTTATTAGTGAACACCTGAAAAGTTTCTCCGTACAGATAGTGTCTCTAAATTTTAAAGGCAAATACCACTGTAGAGAGTTCCAAATCGTGTACTGGGTAATTAAATTCATGACATTTCAATTGTCTCGATGCATATGCTATTACTTTACTATGCTGCATTAGTACACATCCTAATCCATGATGTGATGCATCACTTGTACATAACATATCCTCCAGAATCCGATGGGATAGCTAACACAGGTTATGAACTAGAGTATATCATTGACCAGCCCTAAGTATTTTGGCTATAACTTTTTCATCCAAACTCCAGATAACTTGAAACTTAGATCAATGGATTACTAAGACATTTTTCTTTCTCTAAATAAAAATTTAGAGCTAGCTAAATTGATTTTAAAGTGATTGATAAGATGAAATGTGGAAGTCTGCTGGAATATTATGAACTGGAGCCTGTTCATAAATATGCTTCGGTATTCTAATTATAAATTGATGCGTAGATTTATAAATGAGTTGATTCTTAATTTAAATTAAACTACAGATATATTTCTACAACTTTTGTGTAGAAGTAGAATTTTAATTCTGTCTCTAAGACTATCAAAATTGACATGAAATTGAATCCTGACCTAGGTTATAGCACTACCAGGGATAGAAAACATGTCCTATAGTTGGTAAATAAACTGTATTAATGTAGAAAGAATTAGGCTAAGTTTTCTAAACCAAATTGTAGCTCATTCTCTTAGCTTTAAATTGGTATAAATTTTGTAGTTTTTGGAGATGGGAATTGAGAGATATGGATTGTACAACTTGAATGCATAATCGTACATTAGCCAAAATTTCAAATATGTAATCTGTGGTATTGTGAGCATAACTCATAGTATACTAAATCAAATTAGATGATCTTTTAGTCATTAGAAACTTAAGACATGGTTGAATAATTTTACAGAAGAAAGTGTTGCCTAATTTTTCCATTTACTTTAACAGATTTAGTATTTAAAATTGACCTGTATGTGTATTAGCAGAAAAACTGAAGTGGTCAATGAAAGTATAAAATTGTTTTGATATTGTTTTGTTTTGTTCCAATTATAAATATACATGGTATTAATCAGGGCTTTGATATCTGAACGAATTTTTGATAAGGATCATAATAAAATACCCTGTAATTGTCATTGAACATGCATTGTGCATATTTTATATAAGTACATATGCATAAAGGAATAATTACATTAGAGCAAAAATGTGATATATTGTAAATGCGTTGTGTATATTTTAGAGGAGTACATCGGACGCCAGTCGGACATTGTCGAACCATCTAGGCAATAGCTTCTTGAAGCATAGTGTGAGTTAACCTAGATGAATTTACTAGGATTGATTTAATTTCATTTGTTAACCTTCTAATTATTGAAATGTTATGATTGTTTCTGAATTCCGGACTTAAAGTCAGAGGAGTATACATTTAGGACTGTATTGAAAGTTTTCTGACTTATTCGATAATTCTGGTTGTATTATGCTATATAAATTCTCAACGAAAGTTGAATGCCGAACTTGGGTCCGATGATTATGAAATTTTAACTGTTCTTTATACATGATTTTGATAAGTGGTAAATTTTGAATTGATGCATTTCATAAAATGCATGCTCAGATAAAGATGTCGTGACCGAAGTGGCCAGTATCAAGCGCTTGCATGTAGAGCTTTACTCCGTGATATATGATTTGGCACGTATAGCTATGCTCCATGATATATGTTTCTAACTGAACCTAATGGACTAGTATTTGTATATGTGACAGGCACTCGGTCACAATATTAATAACGAATGTGGAGTCTCATATGCATCTGTATGTATTTATATATGATCTAATTCGCATTAATTAAATGATGTGCCATGACAGTGTGAGTATTTGAAATATTCATGTTCTGTATGATTAATTGTGAAATATGTTATATGTGTATCTGAATCTGGTGAAATTATTAATGATGGTTCACTCATTAAGTTCGCAAAACTCATAAAAATTGCAACGTGATTTTTTAGATAAGAGATAGGAGACTTAGTGATTATTCTGGATTAGAAGAACATTTTGGACTAAGTTATGACTCAGAGGTTTGTCAGCTAACGTCAAAGAGTTAAAGTTTTTATTTTGTAGTTTTTGCTAGAACTCGTATGAGTTTTTGTAAATATTCATCTAATGGAAACAGTGTAGACTTTGTGAATGAATACAAGGAATGGTTTTAAAATTTGATGACTTCTAATTATGTTAGATGATGCCATGTGTAAGTTGGATTTGTTTTTGCTCTAACATGCCATTATCATAGGATATGTACTTGAATATTTTGAATGTTTGGGTATGTACTTTGTGGTAGTGGAATGTTGCATTGCATCGGCTAGCGTTAAATTCAGCAAGGTATTCCATTATTTTATTTGTAATGCTTCCTTTTTCTTCTTTTTCTTCTTCTATTTCTAGAAGCTCGTTTCCATTCCTAATGCCATTCCATGTTCTTTAGGACATCATTTTTGATTCTTAAATAAACTCGATCATCATATCTGTAGTGGTTACCTCCTTGCCTTCTTGAGCTGTATCTTCTTTTATAAAATCGACTATTATCTCTTCTTCACTCTGAGAAAATTGGAAGCACAAATTATGTTCATCATATGCAGGTGAAGAAAGTCTCTTATCAAATTCACTTTGACTAGCTACTCTCTCATTAAGGGATTCCATTAGTTTATATGTAATACTTTCGTATCAATGCTTTTATTGTACATATTCAGTTAGAGCATAGTCATTCCATCCATATGCATAAGGGTTTCTCCACTTTGAATTATATGTATCCCCGTATGATGGGCCTTAAGGTTGGTTGCTCACATATATATGTTGATGCTTGATAGTCATGATTGTAAGAATTACTCCAACAAATGTTGCAATATGGCATGGAAATAGGTTGCGCTTTTGAAACATAGGAGGAAATGACTCCTTCCAATACAATGATGTTTCGTAGAGGGAAGACTTATCTTAGCTCCTAAAATAGTACTGTCTGCTACATCCTTCCATTATGAGTTATGGCTATGACAGTGAATCTTAAATCATACAATGACCTACAAAATCAATATCAAATAGAGAAATTCAAAAGAAAATTAAATAAATAAGTGACAAATACAATAAGATATAACAAAATAAAGTACAAAAATAATGGCTAGAGTGATAACATTCAAGTGTCCCTAATATCAGTGCCCTTGATAAAGCTATCAAAAACTTGATTGACTTTTTCTAAGTTAGTCAATGCTGAATTAACCATAAGTGCACGGCGTAGCTGTAGCTGGTACTGGCAAATAATGGTCGATCCCACAAAGACAATGAATACTAGTAATTATCGTTATCTTATTATCTAGCCTACGAATTGATTTTGATTTTTCATAAAAGAAAGTAAAACTAAAGAAAGTAAAATAGAATAGGCAACAATATTGAATAGAGAATTAAAAATTCACTCAGAAAATTACCGATATCAAAAAAGAGTATCTAGGTTTCAAATCCCCTTAAACCCTTAACAACTTAATCTTTTATTATGCAATTGTTTTATTAATTTATAGGACCGTGGATATTCCCATGGTATGCTAATAGCTGACCTTGAGTCTACTAACAACTAATCCTAAAGTTTTCAACCGAATTACTCATGTTAAAGTTTATATGATTGCTTTATTGATTTATGAATTCCTTTACTAGGTTTGGCCCCAATTCGAAAGATTTAAATCAACTCCATCCAATTATGTTATATCTTTTCATCAATAGGATTTCTTAATCTCTATATATGAAATCAGATTATGATCTAATATTCTTGGGTCTATTAGAATATATATTAAACACATGATCGAATCATAATATAATAATCAAACCAATTGCATTAATAAAAGAATCAAATCATATCAAAGTATCAACATAGGGGTTCATCTAACCTAAATACTAACAAGATGTTTAATAATACATTATCAAACACGAAATTAAAGATACATTAAAAGAAAAATGAATTGAAAATAATGGGTTCATCATTCTGAATCTCTTTGATTGTCTTTTATCGAATATTCTTATGAAGTAGAGATTTCATTTTGTATTATGATGGATCTTTTGATGAATTCTTTGTGTTATTTTCTTCTTCAGAACAAAATTGCCCCTTAAGAATGATCTCTGCATCTAGAATCACCTATTAAAGTCTCCTCCCTTTAGTAGACTCTGTTCACACTTTATATCAAAATTTCGGATTATGGGATATATATAGACTAATGCATGGTCGTGTATCAAACCGTATATCACCAAAATCTCTGGAATTCACAATTCTACACTACTTGGGAGAAGTGCTCAACCTGTTGCTTGACTGTGCATCCCTTATATGCTTCAACTCTTCATTTTATACTACGTTTTCATTCGAAGTCTTCTCCTTTAAGTCCATAAAGGCAAGTATCACCTATGAATGCACTTGAAGCGAATTAAATACCAAATGTAAAATAAAAGTATAAAATATCAAGCAAAGTACATAAATATGGGTGTAAAAATATAGCCAAATATCCATCTATGATATGCAAAGTAATGTTGTTAACAATACGGATAATATATGGAATATAAGGTGATATGAGCCTTACTAATACAACTAGTAAGAGTAGATACAATATAAACAAAGATCAAGGATCACTCTATTAAGACAATTTTCTTTTAGAAAATGGAATCAAAACATAAAATAGATATATTGTTAGATTCCCATATCGATTGGAGAGGGGAACGAAGTAAACCTTATAAGGCTATGGAAACCTCTCCCCTATAGACATGTTTTCCCGAGTGAGTGTGCAGGAACAGCAAAACTGTGAGGGCTTGGTTGGGCTAAGGCCCAAAGTGGACAATATCTGAGAGCGGGTGATCTGGGCTGTTACAAATGGTATCAGCGCCAGTACCCAAGCTGATGTGCCAACAAGGACACTAAGCCTCTAAGGGGGTTAGATGCAGGCCTATGGGCCAGCAAGGATGTTGGGCCTCTAGAGGAGGTGGATCTAGGCTTGTGTGCCAGCAGAGACGTTGTGCCTCCAAGGGGGTAGAATGTGAGATCCCATATCGATTGGAGAAGGGAAAGAAGTATAACTTATAAGGGTATAGATACCACTCCCCCAAAAATGTGTTTTTCTGAGTGAGTGTGAGGGAAGAGCAAAATCGTGAGGGTTTGGCAAGGCCAAGGCCCAAAGCAGATAATATCTATGAGCGGGTGGTCTAGGCTGTTACAAATGATATCAGAGCCAGTATCCGGATTGGGGAAAGGATGCTGGTCCTCCAAGGGGGTGAACCTAGGCTTGTGGACTAGCAAGGAAGCTGGGCCTCTAAGGGGGTAGATCCAGACCTGTGAGCCAGTAAGGACGCTGGGCCTCCAAAGGGGGTGGAATGTTAGATTCCCATATCAATTTGAGAGGGGAACGAAGTAGACCTTATAAGGTTATAGAAACCTCTCCCTCACAAGACGCGTTTTCCCAAGCTAGTGTGCAAGAAGAGCAAATTCGTGAGGGCTTGGCTAGGTCAAAGCCCAAAGTAGACAATATCTATGAGTAGGGTGATCTAGGGTTGTTACAAATAGTATCAGAGCCAGTACCCGGATCTATATGCCAGCAAGGACGCTGGGCCTCCAAGGAGGGTAGATCTAGGCCTGTGGGCCAACAAGAAAACTGGGCCTCCAAGGGGGTGGATCCAAGCTTATGAGCTAGCGAGGATGTTGGGCCTCTAAGGGGGTAAAGTGTTAGATTCCCATTTCGATTGGAGAGGGGAACAAAGTAGGCCTTATAAGGCTATGGAAACCTCTCCCCCATAAACGTGTTTTCTCAAGCTAGTGTGCAGAAAGAGCAAAACTGTAAGGGCTTTGCTGGGCCAAGGCCCAAAGTGGACAATAGTTGTGAGCGACTGGTCTGGGCTATTACATATATGAATTGTCACACTCACAGAAAAGATAGGATGGGAGTGATAAGATTATAAGGTTGACCAAAACTATCAATTTTGATATGATTATAAGTTATTAGAGATCCTAAGATAAAGATTTCTCTAGTCAAATAATGAACAAAAACTCTCCAAGAGTTTTTGGTTAATTAATAGAGATATCTATCAATTACATCAATAAAAAGCATTTTATAGGGAAAAATACCTAAAAACTAAATCTTAAAAGGAAAATAACATTCTTATCATAATCTGACTTGAAAACAACTAAATAACTTCAAAATTTTCAATTCATATATAAACAAAAATCTAAAATTTAGAATTATAACATCTAATCCACATGTTTGGTGTTGATAGTTTTCAATTTATAAACTTCTTTAATACAGTATATAGATTGTATCTTATAGTATAAAAGATATCATTCCGAAAGGATTGTATAGTCATTTAGTAGTTCTTATAAACATTGTTTAAGGTAAACAATAAGATGATTAATTAAGAATTAAATAAAAAAATTTAATAAATAAACTATAAACAAATTATGAACCATGCAACATTAAAATTGATTGATCAATGACAAAAACTAGGAACTACCTTTATTTTAGTTTACCTACTTGATTTAATCATACATGATCCTAGCAATTCTATAGTTATGATTACCCATTATTAAGATCTAATTAAGTAATCCCAACTAAAATAGACAGAAATTGAATTTTGATATCTTAATCTATCAAAACTCTTTTTAACTATGAAAATAGATTTAAAGCAATCCTACAGATAACTAATAAACTGTTAAGATCTCTCTTCAATTACTTATTAATTTGTTCTTTATAATTTTATTGAGATACTAGCTATCACAATGCAACACAACATATATAAATCAATCTAATCTTTTCATTCAAATTGATTTTAAAACAATAAACATAATAAGAATAATTATTAAATCAAGAATATAAGTTAAACAAATAATTCAAGAGTAATTCCTAAAAACTCATTTACCAATCCATAGATGAAACTAAATATCCAAATCTAATCATCATTAACATCGAACAACAACAAGGAAATAAGAAAAGAGTATAGAACTATATCTAAAAGTTTTCTTTTCTTTACCTCGAGTTGAATATTCTACAACCTTGTTCTTAAGAATTCTGCTTTGATCTCCTCTTTAATTATGATTGTTCAGCAATCTAAACTTCCTCATATACTCATGAGTCTCTTAAGGTTTTGTCTAAGGTTTTTTCATAAATATATCTTTGAAAAAAATCCTTGAAACATCAAAAGTATTAAAAAAAACTTGTATCCTATAAAACACCTTACACAATAATGCATGACTATGCATGATCATGCATGGGACTACCTAAAAACTCTAGCATGACTGTGCTAGGGTTGAACAATCATGCTAAAGGCCTCTTAACCTGCGGCTCTTTATTGTATGATCATGCATGGCTATGCACGATTGTGCCAGACTTTTTTTAATCTTTTTCATCACCTTTTCTTCTCTTTTTCCTATCTCCTCTCATCACAAAACATATCAAACAATCCATAAAATATATAATAAAGATCAAACTCTTGCCTTAAATAACATTTCAATAACAAAAATATACAAAAATAATAACAATAACATAAATCTAAGTCTTAAATAAATGATTATCATTAAAAAAACACTAAAACACACTCTAACACTTAGAAAGCAGGTCATAATTTACACCTATCATCATCCTCACACTCAAATATGTGATTGTCCCTAACCAAAACTAAAATCACAAAACAAACAAAAATAAAATACATAACTCACAACTCACAACTCACAACAAGCTATCATACAATTATACAATAATGACGTCAAATCTTATGGAATTAACTTAGTTTCAACATACTAACTTATTCCATTCACGCTAAAATGCTTTGATTTAAATATAAAAATCAACCAAAATATCAACACCTTAAATATATGGCAGTTGTAAGGATGCAGTCATTCTTATATATTAATTAAAAAGGCAAGCGATTACTAAATACCCATTCATGAAATTTATTTTGAAATTTAACTAGAAGGGCCATAGGTTCAATTTTATTGTAAACACTATATTATCAAGCTTATTTAGAGTGTTATTTTAGCTTTTGATAGAAAGACAAACATTTTGTCGTGAATTCCCCCAGTAACTTAGCTATATTGCAACTCACAACTAGCTACTAGCTCTATTCTTAACCCCTTTTTTTAACCGGTCAACTAAATCGAAAATGTGTTTAGCATATTTATATAACACAGTTTGGTGCCTTTGGTGTTGGTATTTTTCTTTCAATTTTGCATACATCACTTTTTCCAAATCAATCCCTCCTATGAAAGGTTACTATTCATGTCTACCAATTTAAATGAATTTAATTGCAATAGTATCCAAAAAAGTGTCATAAATTGATATAATAAGTGTAATATTCTATTCATCATGCATATTCACCTCAAAAACACTTAAAACACAAACTTTACAAGATAATGTTTCTTCACAAATTAAATGATCATGTTCATAGATAAGCTAATTCCTTTTAATTTTATAACATTGTCACATCAACAAAATGTACACATAATGCAACAAAATTTTTATACAATGCCAACCTAATTATATAAAAACTAACACAGTCTAAATGCAAATTCACACACAAATGATATATAAGAGCATATATGTCCCTATACTTGAATAATATATTATCCTTAATGTAGGAAACAAAACTTTATATAAGCAACCAAAATAGTGAAACCCAAAAATAAAAATATATAGAAAGACAAGGCAAGGCAAGAGTACTCATTGAGTATATCGAGGTGATAAAGTTGAAGACAACATATGGACACCTTGCACTGAAAAAAACTTTATTAACTTCTTGGTTTGGTAGTGATGATGTCACACCACCTCCTTAAATTGTCTCTCTGTAGCATATGTGACTCTCAAGGCATTTTCTATTCTCTTTCAGTTTGTTAAGCATCGTCTCCCATCCTTCCTCATCTTTTGACTCTTTATTACAAGATTCATGTTGTTGTTGTCTTAGTGGAGCAAATCTAGAGCTCCAAGATCTTAGCCCTCCTTAAATGAGTATTATTTAAATCTTTTTGACCAAACATGGGTTATTCCTTCATAATCAACACCATGGAATTAAGCTAAAGTTGTAACTAAACGACCGATGACTAAATGGCTACTTTTCTTTGAAAGTAAAGTAACTTTTGTATAAAAAATATGAGTTATTGTGTAAACATTGATTTTTTGATCCATGCATCAAAGTAAAAATAAATCCACATGGAAAATTTGTTACTTTGACTCTTTGCCAAAACAGTGCGACACATAAATTTATGGAGTAAAAAATGTTCCAGACTTTGTATAACATCATTCAATGCATTATGTGGCTCAAACACATACACCTAGTCAATTTAGTCCAATACACGGCAGCGTGCACATACACCTAGTCAATTTAGTCCAATACACGGCAGCGTGGAAGTCAGTATGTTTGTAAACATTGGGAAACCAAATATTTCTTCCATAATAAAATAGTCCATATTGCATGGTTTCTCTTTTAATTGAAACAAAAAATTTTCTAACTTGCTTGGCTTATAGCCCAATATAGTGTATAACTCAAGGGTTAATTCTTTAAAAACAATATAATCGTAATCAATAAATTTTATCCCAGTGACTTTTTGAACTTAAAGAACCAACTTTTTCTTCAAATTCAAATCTTCCAAAAATTTAAGATTGAAATAACAAGGTGCAATAATATTTTGAAACTTAGGTTTGCGGAATCTCTCACCTTCTTCTTGAGAAAAGATTAGGAAATGAGCATCAAAATTAGCCCCTAAAATTTGTGCACCACTTATGAATACCTTAATTTTCACTTTCGGCTCAACATTGCGGGCAAGTTGTTTAAATCTTGGTGCCATCTTGGTGAAAAAATTGCAAAAGAATCACAAAAATACCAAAAAGTAGGAGAGGAAAAGGGCAGAAAATTTCTTACAAAATCCCACAAAAAGGTTATTCCTAGTTAAGAAACATTAGATTTGAAGGTGCGGAATGTTTAAACAGAATAAAATTGAAAGAAAAGCATAAAATATTTGTGGAAAATGAGTGAAATTTGAGATAAAATAAGAAAACAAAGAAAGTGGCTAATAATTTAAAGAGAGAAAAGTGAGAGAAGGAAGATGAAAAATGCTTTCAATAGGCTACGGTTTGAAGTGGGAGTGGGAAAAGTAGGTACATGATTGTGCAACTAGGAAAAATCCCGCTAGGTTGATTGTGCAAGGGCTGCACAATTACGCCAAAGATTGGGAACAAACTATGCATGATCATGCAACATTTACACGATCGTGCTAGTATGTTATTCCTCTAAAATTATGAGATAATGCAAACACGCTACCATGCAACCTCCTATATATTTTTTGTAACCATTTAACACACTTCAAATTATGAAATAGATCATTCAAACTCACTGTAAAATAAATATAAACATAAAAATAACAAAGTAATTTTAAACAAAATATAGAATAAACTAACTACATATGATATGCTAAGTTTAAGGTAAGTAGTTTGACCATTTAGTGCCATTATTTTCATCCAATTCATCTTTTGAATATGAAGGTCCTATGCATCTTAACATTAGGACCTATTCTTCTTATGTCTAAAATTTTTAGTCCTATAGCTCTTATTTACTTTCCAATTGTATCCACCACTCTCATTTTTTGTTCACCATTGGTGTTTAACTCTACAAAGGAATGTTTCTTAATGGAAGGTGACATAGGTCCTTCCATCCTTACCAATGATTCTTGTTTTAATTTTTCAACCAACTTATCCTCCTTTTTCTCTTTATTATCTTTTACTTCCCCATCACTCACTTCTTCTTCATGGCATTCCTCTAACTGTTTTATGCATTCATCTACTATATCATTCTTCATATAGGAGTTCTTTCCTTTATACTTTATTCATATTAAATTTAACTTGCTCTGTACCAATTTAAAAAATAATGTTTCCCTTCATAAACATCCACCAAAGCTTTTCCTATATTTATAAACGGTCTACTAATAATTAAAGGACAAGTTCGATCCTTTCCAATTTCCATCACTAAAAAATCTATAAGAATAAAAAACTTGTCCACTTTTATTAGCAAATCCTCCACCATGCTAAATGGTTTTTTTATAAATTAAATAGAATGATCCACCAACTGAATAAGTAAGGATGTTGGCTTTACTTCTCCTAGCCCTAGTTTCCTAAAAATTGTTAAAAGGCATGAGCTCCCTAGGTCCTTCAATTTTGAAGGCATATGGCTAGTAATTATAGAGCTATAACTTTCAGTCAAAGAGACCATTTAGTTATCCTCCTAAGTTTGCTTGTTTGATAAGATGTCTTCAAAACTTTTCGCGTACTTGGTTATACTTTATAGAAGGTTAATTGATTATATTTTTACCCCATATTTAATGTATTCTAATTTGATATTTTATACTTTTGTTGCATATTTAGAACTTAATGTGCTTCAAGTGTGTTTACAAGTGATAATTGCCTTCATGGACTTAAAAGAGAAGAATTTGGGCGAAAACATAGCGTAAAACAGAAAATCAACAATCTGGAAGGAATGCATGATAGTGCATTTTTGTACACTCGTGCACTTTCATGATATTCACCGCTTTCCAATTATGCATGGCCATGCATACGACGGTGCACACAACTGTGCATAACCCGAAAAATTAAATTTTGATATAAGTTTGATGTTTCAGAGGAAAATCAAAGGAGGAACCGATATGCATTGTTCTAAAAGTTCTAGAGATGATTCCATAGGTGATTTTGAGCTAGAGGAGTGAGAGACACAAAGATTTTATCAATGAATCCACCAAAATACAAGATCAAACATGTACATCATCATGATACTCGATAGTAAACAATCAGGGAGATTTAGAATTATGATTTCATTGATTTCAATTTAAGTTTTTGTATATGTGTATCTGACTTCGTATCTGGAAATGTGTAACTAATTATATCGTTAGTGTCTAGGTTAGATGAACCCTATTTGGATACCTTAACATATGTTGATTATTTTATTAATGCAATTGATTGATTGATTTCAACGTAGCAATTGAGAAATCCAAAGTTTGAATAAATCCATGATAATTGGAAAGAGTTGATTGCAACCTTAGAGATAAAATGTCATAAATCGTCCGAATTAGGGTTAAACCTAATAGAGGGACTCATAAATCAATAACGCAATCTTATAAGATTTAACCTAAGTAATTCGGTTAGAAACCGTAGGATCAGTTATTAGTATACTCCAGATCAGCTACTAGCATACCTTAGGAATCTCCACAGTCTAACTAATCAATAAGACAATTGCATTATAAATGATAAATCGGTTAAGGGTTTAGAGGATTCGAAATCCATATACTAATCGATAATTTTCTAGTGCTTCCTTAATTCTCTATTCAATTTCATTTCCTATTTTATTTTACTTACCTTAGTTTTAGTTTTTTCATTAAAAATCCAAAATCAATCCTTAGGCTAGATAATAGAGGAAGGGTAAGTACTATTATTCATAGTCTTTTTGGGATTGACTCGTACTTGCTGGTACAAGCTACAGCTACATCATGCACTTACGATTATTACAGTATTAGCTAACTTAAAATAAGTCAATCAATTCTCCAAAACTTCCGCAAAGCATAAGTTAAGTTGCAATTTCTTTAACTTCTCTATAAACTTTGCAAATTATAGATCTAGTTAATTCTTTTACAGTCTCTGACAAGCCCCTTTTCTAATGACTAGGTGACCTGCCCAATATCCCATAAAAACCCTCTAGTTGATATCCAATCCAATTGGAAGGTTCCCCTGGAGCTAAGCCTTTTCCCTTTTCTTCAAAATATTTTAAAACAATATAAAGAAAAATAATGGGTAGCAGTGGAAGTTTTTAAAAGTAACCTTCATTAAAAATTTCAATAGTATAACAGCTGTTATTATTATTTAACAATTCAAAACACTTCTATCTACTTAACCAAAGCACCACTGCTACTTCTAAACTCTAAGTCCATTCAAAAATTATCTCAAAGGTTCAAAAACATTCATGCATTTAGTTAAAGAAAAGAACATTTATAAATAACCATATTTTCATAAAACCAAGATCAGGACATATTTACGAAGATGATGAACTATATGTTGTAAAACATTTACAATCTATCTTTACACAAAAGATGTTCAAAACATGTTCATGATTATGTAATACACATAAAACAAATGCGCAAGCAAAACTACCTACGCAGCTGCACGTAAGGAAGGTAGCTACTCAAATGGCGGAGTCTCAGCTACTAAAACCTTTGAGCGTGCCCTAGGAGGTTAAAATTAAAAAAAAGAACATAAAATAAAGGGTGAGCTAAACAGCTCAATGAGTGTTATGTTTTCATTCAAAACATTTATACAAACATTAACCTTCATAAAGAACAAAGATAATTTTCCTTTCTTTTGATAATTTTCCTTTCTTTTCAAGCAATATAATTTTCCTTTCTTTTCAAGCAATAACCAATGTTCTGACATAACAAGTTTATATAATCAATGCACATGTAAAACACAATCAAGTTCCTCTTTTCTTGTAAGGTAAACAGAGATGGCAATCGATAGTTTTATGAAATTTCTCTTCTAAAATTTTCTTTTTCATTTGGTACAGTTAGGTGTAAAGCCATTGGACTGGTTTTGCACCGCTTACTCGTGCTTAGCTAACCTCTAGTAACGGAGTTGATTCTGCATCGCTTACCTGTACTAGTGATCACCATATACTGATTGTTATGGAGTTCACTTTGGATCGCTTACCTATAACGGTGCTGAAATTACGTATAAATCATTGGTTACGGCGCTAGTTCTGCATCTCTTACAGTAACAGTGCTAGCACAATACATACTCCATACATGCAAATAGCGACTCGTAAGATATACTGACAGACATGCCACCACCTACCGATAGTGACAGATGGCCCCTCAAACACTGCCATGAACATTAGGAAGTACTCTGATTGGTATAATCATATGTATAAAGAGACCTAAGACACACCACAGGCTAAATAACAATTAATACACAAGTGCACCACATTTCTATACCAATTCAATTCATATTCAAATTTCATTTTCATGCCAATTCAGTGCATATGGAATTTTAATTTGATGCCATCTCAAAGCATATATATAAATCTCATACAAATTAGCTTTCAAATTCAAGTAGCAACACCAATCAACTTATTTATAAACACACTTTTCATGATAAAATAGAAACCATTTTTCTTTCATAAAATCAATTTAAAGATACACTCACTATTTTGTCGTTTATCACCAAGTACGCTCACGTATTAAGTATCTCTTCTTGACCTACACAGTTTACAATTCGTTTAATCATTTATTTCTACTATAGGAAATAAAGCATTACATCTATCAATTTGGTTTTAACTACCATAAGTTATTCCATTGGTTTCCATTTTAGAATCTAACTCCGAAATTTACTTAAAACACTTTTTTGAAAACATCATCCCATCCGCTTAAATCATAATTCGGCCAAATAGGCCACACTAACTTTCTCCATTTGATTTTTCATGAAAACAACCTTAAGATTTCGGGTTATTTACACCTTAACTATAATTGAACTTCAACAAATTACACCATCAATTACTTTCCTCTTCAGCGAATTGTCCTTACTACACACACATATATATATACTATTCCACTTTCTTTCAAACTTTTCAACACATTTCACCTAAAGTCCATACCAAGCACCATTTAAACTCATCAAATCAAAAATTACAATTTTTCTCCAATATTTCCTAGCTTGCGCGAATACACCACTCTTTCACTATCCTTCCATTTTCTTAACCAAACTTCTCTTCATTACATATAAATGAACTCAAACCAATTATAATTCAATCCTTTTTCATTTCTTTACTTCCTTAACATCAAATCCATATCATGAATATCATAACCCTAACCTTGGTTTGTTGATTCACTTTTGTTGTTTTCAAACTTTACATGATTTCAAGTTTATTATCTACTCTATAATAAGTCAAAAACAACCTTTGATCTTAAATAACTCCATTCCATATGGAATCAACAAAATAATCAACTTAAACTATAAAAGACTTACCACTTTTTCTCCTAATATCTTAGGAAATTGATGAACACCAATCCTAGGTCAAGATTTCTTCGATTTTTACTCCAAATTTACCAAAAATGGCACCTCTCTTCTTCCTCTTCTCCTTGGATGAATTCTCCCTCTTTCTCTCTTCTTTTCTTTGTTTCTTTTTGGTTCTCACGAATCCTCCTTTCAAATAAACTAAATTGTGTCTTCTTTTACCTTTTTATACTACTTTAATACTTTACACATGTCGTTTTCTTATTAAATATCTTAAATGACTCATGTAATAGCCCTAGACCACCAGCCCATAGATATTGTCTACTTTGGGCCTTAGCCCAGCCAAGTCTTCACAGTTTTGCTTTTCCCATACCTTGGGAAAACACGTCTATGAGGGAGAGGTGTCCATACCCTTATAAGGCATGCTTCGTTCCCCTCTCTAACTGATACCAATTGGACACTATGTTAGTTACATTATGTTTTTTTTCATAGATTTCTCCTTTAATTGAAACAGTATTATGAGCTTCAATTCAATCTCTTAAAGTAGCAAAATATACCCTTTACATAAAGATCTATCATTAAGTTATCAAAAACTTCTTTGGCCTTCTTTTCTTGATTCTTTATATATGGTCCTACAAATTTTTTCGATGGATATTTAGTAAATTTTTACACCTAATTTCAACTATTTACAATCTATTCAAGAACCTCTTTATCTCTCCTTTAATTTTGAATCTTGTGTAGCTTGAGTTGATGTTTGATTCCATAAAAGAGGAATTTTTAAGAAATCAAATATGAAAATTTTGTAGGTCATGTGGTTACAATAAACATAATCAAGGTAACATGAGGAGTAAGTACTTGATGTGCAAAGAGTAAAAGAGAGGAAAATACCAAAATCTTGTTAAAGTTTTTATAAAAGGACCTAAAGATCTTTCAAGGAAAATTTAGGAGATGTATTCTCCATTAAGCCCTCTATAGAAATGATGCGTTCGATCTCCTTCTTATAGATCTTTTTCAGGTAAGTGTATATATCACTTCTATAGTATAGGTTATGAAGGACCAAGTTTCGATTCCACAGAGACTATAGGACTAATGTTAACCCTTTCTATATTATCTAAATGAAAAATTATGAAGATGGTGATTGGTTAAAATTAAAATTAATGAAATAAACTAAAACAAATATACACAATTGACTAGCTAGAACAAAGTTAATCAAGAAACAAACAATAAAAGTAGTGGTACCAGAATAGTGAATCCCCCTAGGACTTATACAAATAAGACTTCACTCATCAATTTAACCTAAATTTCTTCAGATAGTGGAAATCCTATTATTATGTTAATATATATATTTAGATTATTAATAACTAATCATTAATTAATTAATTAAAATCTCTTTCTAATTAAAATCATTAGAATTACATTAATCAATTTATGAATTTCTCTATTAGTTTGGAGTCCGGAAGATCTACATTAGCCTCTTTAAAATTTCACACAAATCACTTAAATTATACTAGATCAATTCATATAAAGGATTCCTTAATCTCAAATGCATAAAATCAAACATAAATCAATATATCAACACATATTAATTTAAGAACAAGAAAGAACACACAATTGAATCTTAAGGAAATTGAAAAATAAATTAAATTAAAATGAAATAACTATAAAATTCATCTATGGGTTTATCACATCCAGGTAACATAAAGATTTAATTCCTAATAATGGAAGACATATCATAAAAATTAAAAGAAAAAGATAAAACTAAAAGAAATACGATTAAATCCCTTTTAATCTCTAGGAAATCCACTTCAAATCGTAGAAAATCCACTCTAAATACATCTCCGTGATAGTTCTTCATTCTCTCTTCTAATTTAGGACATATATTGGTGCCTGTTGAAGCTCTCTTTTTTATTTTCATTTTTGTATTTTATATTTTAAAAATTAGGTTTTTAGGTGGACATGAACAAGTACACAGCTTTGTACTTTGCTATATAATTCAAGAAATGGGATTTAAATATGAAGTAAACACATTTATAAACAAGTAATCATCAACATATTCTATGAGCATATACCTCTTAAATAGAAATATGTAACACATCAACACCCTCAAACTCTTTACACATATGTACTAGGTCTTTTTCTTCCTTACAACTTTATAACTTGGTCAAAATGTCTCCAGATTTATCTAATTCACTTCTTTTACCCCAAATAACTGAACTATAACTTAAAAATGAAATATGAAACAATTAAGTATAAAAAATGAAATCATGTGAATAAACAACTGAGAGACACCTTGTATAAACCTAAAAATATGAAAAATTATGCACTTATAAGGCAATAACATCAATAGCAACAGGTTGAGAGAACTTGAAGGAGTTACCTTATTCATTTCCAACAATCAAATATATGCCACTCTTTTTATAATAGTAATAAAATATCTTCTTTGTAACAAAGTTTTAAGAGTTAGAAGCTTGATAAGAGATAGTTTGAATGGAAAGAACGTTATCAATAAATTAAGAAGATTTCCCCATTTAGAGGGTGTTGAGTTTGGTATCTTTCATAATTAGTTCTTTGATTATATTACTAAGTCTTGGTAGAGATCCTTGATGAAGATGAGATGTGTAGATAACTCAAACTCATCTTTGAGAGTCATTAACATGTAATAAATATGCATTCCACCAAAAAGAATAACAAAAGTAGTTACAACTTGAGTATTAGGTCAAGAAGGGTATTCAAATGCCAACTAATCCAAAGATTTATAATTTAGACCTAGTTTTGAATAGCTTAGTTAGAATTTTATTGCTTGCAGTAAAGTCATTTATAGAGGTGAAATTGATTGACATCATAGATACATAATAATAGCCTTCTAAAAAAATCCTATATCACTTTAATAGTATCAAACCATCAAAAATTTAAATTTAACTTGATTACTTTGGAACGGTTAATACATAATCATGTTATAATTTCATGATTCATACCATTATAAGATACTAAAACTTTTATGAATATGCCTTCTACTTTATATGGCCTTTAAATAGATTTAGATTTTTCTGCAGTAACAATAAACCAAAGAGGTCTAACTTTAAGAAAATTGCACATTTCCTTAGTCCTAAAATCATGGTTGGATCCATCAAAGATGACATTTATCAGTTGAGGAATGTATTTACGATGTTTAGAAGCATCCATAGTAAATGGAAGAGAAATTTTTTTAATAGCATGGTTTTAAAAAATAAAATAAAGAAACTTATCTTTAAAGCTAAAAGTTGACTAATTTGACCCTAAAAATAAGTTTAAAATACCAAAAAAAGACCTTTGGAATTGACTTGAGTTAAGAAAACATTCAAATTGGTTAGTTAAAGGCTTGCTAATAAGTTGGCATGGTATGATGATGTGGTAAGGGAAACCGTTTTTAAGCTGACATGATAGATGTCTTAGTAGTTGACTAGATGACACCTCATAGTGGGTTGACCAATTAAAGTATGACATATGAACAATTTTATTGGCTAGACCTCTATGTTTCTGAAGTGGAAGTGACATTGATTTTGGCTTAGGGGTATAAATGGCATCGTCTAAGTCTTCTTCTATCTTTAGAAGTTAAGAAATTTATAACTAAACTTCAAACTTTTAATGGAATGTAGGGGTGCATAAAGAGGTGTTAGCATATTAGGTTTATACTGTTGTAATTTGTTTTAAGAGAAAAGGTTTAGTATCTACTAAACATTACTTATAAAACCAAATTATCTCCCAAAAAAAACAAGAACTAGAAGATTGAGAGATTACTTATTTTTTACAAAGGGAGCTCTGATATCATGTAAAAAGAGAAGGTGCTTAAAAAAGAAGAATTCTTTGTACTTATATATATTTAAACCACTACAAGAAAATCACTGAATAGCGACGGAATATTACCGATGGAAAAAAATCGACGCTATTTACTGACAGAACTGCAAAATCTATTGGTAAATACAACGTTGTTTTCGTATATAGCGACGGAACCACAAATCCCTCAGTAAAACTAGAGGGAAGGAATTTCGCGCAAAATCTCCAATGGTATATAGCGACGACTAAGCCTATGGCGTCAGCAAAAATAGTGGGAACTGTTCCTGCTATTTAGTTGCTTTGGACATATACTAACGGAATTATTTCTATCGGTAAATATACCGACAAAATAAGGTCTTTTGTCGACAATAAATACAGGAATTACGCCCGTAATTAATTAGCTTCGCCCAATTACCGACGATAAAGATACCATCGGTAAAATTGTTTAGCCAACTTTATTTACCGACGAAATTTGTGTTTCGTCGCAACAGAAAACTGTTGTAAAGAGACAACTAGGAAACTTAAATACCGACAGAATACATATTCCGTCGGTAAATCATATCCATTTGGTTAACAAAACGTCGTCGTTTGTATGAAGACGAGAAGATAAACTTTAATCACCGACGGAATATGTATTCCTTCGGTGATTCTTTGGTTTTAACATAAACATTAGTGATGGAAATCCTTCTCTGTCGGTAACTTTCAGCAACTTACATCATCGTTTTATTAAAGACAACGATATAAATCCTAGATTACCAACGGAATTAGTATTCTGTCGATATTTAAGTTTCCACCACCTAAATTACCACTCTTTTAGTGACAGAATTTGTATACCGTTGATAAATGTCGGCAAATTACATCGTGAAGCCGACGAGGAAAACCTATATTATCGACGAAATTAGTGTTCCATCGGTATTTGAGTTTCTACCGTCAGGATTTACCGCTCTTTTAGCGACGGAATTTGTATTCCGTCGGTAAATGTCGACAAGTTACATCATGAACACGACGAGGGAAACCTAGATTATCGACGAAATGACTCCCACACCTGTCACTCGTGCGCGGGGGGGGGGGGGGGGGGGGGGGGGGGGGGGGG
>JANZXR010000004.1:19659447-19690393 GCA_027575705.1 Erythroxylum echinodendron
GCACATATCACTGTTCACAAATGCATGAGCATGAGATGTGTTGTTCTAATTTCTCTTATTGGTCTTCTCGTATACCCATTTCCCTGGTCCGACCCGATATATGGAAACGGGATGTTACAAAAACAATTATATTCTTATTGTGAATTCTTACAAGACAAAAAGAAAAAAAGGCTTTAAAAAATAAGAACGACAAACATAAAGACTCTAACTAAAGTAGTAAAGCCAAAATGTGGTTTCAAGAAGAATAACAATAATAAGGGAATTTATTTTCGTTGTGGAGGTGATAGATACTGAAAGAGGAACTGCACAACTTATCTTGTTAGCCTAAAAAATAAGAAGCTTAAAGAAGTTGGTTCTTTAGGTACGTTTACGATTAAGATCAATCTTTCTACTTTTATTTCACATTCTTGGGTATTAGATACTAGGTGTAATTCTTATACTTGTAATAATATATAGATGTTAACAAGGAGTAGATCATTGATGAAAGGGGAAGTGGACCTATAAGTTAGCAATAGAGCAAAAGTAGTTGTATTATTTATATGAATTGTTTAACTTTGCCATAGTTGTTATTATATTCTACTTATTACTAGAAACTTTATTTATGTTCTTGTTTATATTTGAATGGATTTTTATTTATTATTAAGAATAAGAGTTGTTTTTTTCATAAAGATGATGTTTATTATAGATCTAGATTACTTATAAAGGATTTGAATGACTTAGATCTTGAAAGGTCAATCCTTAACATAAATAGCAAGAAAAGAAAGTTAAGTGAATAAATTCCATCTTATTTATGGAATTTTAGGTTAGGTCAATCAACAAAACTATAATTATAAAGCTAAAAATTAAGGATATTTAGATTCTTTTGATTATGAAAAACTTATGAATCTTGTTTATTGGAAAAGATGACCAAACTACTCTTTACCAGAAAGGGAGAGCGTGCTAGTGAGTTACCAACTTATTTCTTCTCATACTAGAGTTTAATACTCATATTTCATTATGTTCACAAATGTTCATTCCAAATATGGTTATGTGTACTTAATGAAAAAAAGGTCTAAATCATTTGAAAAGTTTAAAGAATTTAGACTGAAGACTTAGATCTGATCGAGCTGGTGAGTACGTAAATCATGAGTTTCTTGGTTACTTAAAAGAGAGTGAGATTCTCTCATAATAGACTCATCCTAGAACTCCATAACATAATGAAATATTTGAGAGAAGAAATCATAATCTATTAGATATGATGTGTTCTATGATGAGTCATGTAGTCCTTCTTATCTCCTTTTGGGAGTATGCACTTGAAACTACTGCTTACCTTCTAAATAGAATTCTATCCAAATCAGTTAACAATACACCATATGAGATATGGACAGGTAATATACCAAAGTTGTCATAACTAAAGATTTAAGATGTGATGCTTAAGTAAAGCGTGTAATATTTTATAAGCTTCAAGCTAAGTAAGATAAATGAAAATTTTTAAGGTACCTAAAAGAGAGTATCATATATCAATTTTTTGTACTCTTAAGCAAAAATTGTTTATCTTAAGACATGATACAATCCTAGAAAGAGAATTTATTCTCAACAAAATTAGTGGGAGTGAGGTAGAACTTATAGAAGTTTGAGAGCCATAAATTCACATTCAGATGTAATATGGACATCAAGTTGATAATATGATGTATAACCAAAGGTTCAAAAGACATATAGTTAGCGACATACTAGTATGATATGTTATCCCCCCATTATATTAGATCTACATATTAAAAAAAGGGAAAGATAATATATCACTTATAGATGATGAGCCTACTTCTTTTAAAGAAATAATGCCTAACATTGATTCTTTAAAATGTTACAAAACCATGAGATATGAAATGGAAATCTTGTATACTAATCAGGTATGGACTTTAGTAGATGCTCCTAATGGTATTGTACCTATTGGATGAAATGAAATTTTAAGAGAAAACTGCCATGCATGGAAATATATATATGTACAAAGCAAGGATAGTGGATAAAGTTTAAAAACAAAAATAAGGAGGATTTTGATGAAACCTTTTCACCAGTAGTTATGCTTAAATTTATTAGGATCTTATTAATTATAACCACTTATCTTATTATGAAATATAGAAAATGAATGTCAAAACAACATTTCTCAGTGGGAATTTGTTTGAGGATACGTATATGACATATCTTGAAGGTTTTGCCTTCAAGAGATTTCCTAATCAAGTAAGTGATCAAGTTATCGAAGTTATCGCAAGTTTTCGATATAAAAAAGTTGTAATAATTTAACCTCGATATTTCACAAGTGCACAGGTCGTTCGCATAGTACTTAAGGTATCGATCCTACTCTAATCCTAGAATATAAGGCTCAAAACAATTTGCAATAACTCCAAATGAACAAACTAAAGTAAGAGATTATTTCAATCCCACAATTAATTCCAGGAATCAAATTCGAAAATATAAACAAAATAGCAAATGCAACACCTAATCAAGAATCGACCTAGGAATTACCAATTGAGAGAAAGGGAAATTTTATCTGACTTTAACGAAAACCTGACTGATTATGTATTACTGGATTACCGGTTCTAGACATTCCTAGGATTGATTACTCTCTCTCGAGTTATAACCATTAACCCTAATTTATAAAACCTAATCAGATTATGAGAATTGCAATCTTTCGATTAACAATCTATCCAAAACTTAAATTAGATCTTAAGTTATCCAAAAAATATCAGAAACCTATGTAAGATCTCTCTTCACACAAATTTACCGATTTGATGTAATTCTTGTTTTATTAAATTACCTAACTCTTGTTAGTATAATTTAATGATTTTTCACTCGGTTTACCCTCTTAGTTTATCACCAAATTATGCAAATGCAAAATTTAAATCAAAAGAAATCCAATAAAAACGAAACAATCAAATTTCATTAATATAAAAGATAAAATATCCCGAATGTGAGTTTAGACAATCCTCAACATTCAACAATTCTATCATCAATGACTATCCCAAATTCTATACAATCATAAAATTGAAACTAAACCATAAATAGACTTGGAATAGATGATGAAGGCAGCAACGGTGAGAAACCTCCTATTCTGGGAAATACTTCGCGTAGGCTTCTTATCCACGTCTCTCTTCCTTCATCTTTTCTTAAATCTCTCGATAAACTCTCTAGGGTTTCAAAATTGTAGCTGATGCAAAAGCTCCCTCTCTTGTCTTCTTCTTGTTCTTTAAATACTTTTTATTTTTTAAGCAACCCTAAGGTTTTTTCAGGGTCAAAAAGATCTTAAAAATCTCTCGAAACTTGATGTTTTCTCTTAATTGTGTGTTTGCCCGACATAGGCCATGATCGTGGTCCTGCATGTCACCCCTTTTTGTGTGCCACGATTGTGGGCCCTGGTTTTAGCCCAAAAATCTCTGAAACTTTTCCGTTTTTAGATGTTGACCATGAAATACTAATAAACACATCAAGGTACTTCAAAAATATAATATTTAAGCTCAAAGACTTATACTAACCCATTTAAACACACAAACTAACACAATCCTAACCTAAACAAATACTAAACATTCAAATTGACACTTAATACATAACAAACTAAGCCCTAAAATATGATGCAATTCACACCTATCATGAAGCCCTCAAAATTAATTCTGATTCTCTAACTTCTTATAGTATTCGTTGAACCAAGTTGAATCCCAAAGAAATAAACACTAGTTTCTTAATTTTAATTAACAAAATAAAGGGGGTTTATGATTCATTAAATAATTTACTAAAATTAACAAGGAATCAAAATAAATCAACTAAATAAAAAAGTGAGAAATTCAAGAGTACTTAAGTTTGATAAAAGAGAAAGATCTCATCCAATTGTAACGTTGATCATTGATCTAAAAACAATAATTTTCATAATTCAAAAAGTTAATCCAAAACAAAATAAGATAGTCATAATAAGTATCAATTTTTTTCTAAATTAATTGATTCAAATCTAGCATTCAAATTTAAACTTACTACCAATTAACTGGGTATAATAGATTCAATATCAATTAAATGATAGCAATAAGTTTAATAAAAAAGACTATAAGTTAGACATGTAAATTCATAAATAACCTATTTGTCACTTGTACTAATCCTTCATGAAAATTATGGATCACTGAATTCATGGATAACTCTAGAATAATCAATATCAAATTAATTTGTTAGATTAATCAATATTAATTATTCATTAAGTTAAGAACATAAAACAATAAATACTTGAATTAAAAAATGAATATAACTTTAGAACAAAATCACACAAGGTTATAACTAAAGTTTTAAATCTTCTTGAATTAGAATTTGAGTTTAGTCATACATAACTTTTGTTCCAACACCAAAAATAGAAGAAAGATGAAAGATTGAAAGAAAACTATAAAAGAAACAAAAAGAAAGTCTTGAAGAAGGTGAAAGACATGCTTTTTCTCTCCCTTTCCTACAATAAACCTAATCTTTTTCTATCTTACAAAGATCCCTTTCTAATACAAATACAAATACAAATCCCTACATAATAGGGATAGAAAGAAGTTTTCTAATTGAATTCCAACTCTTAGATTGTATCTAAAATTAAGCATGATCTTGCCTTATCCATTACAGTAATTTGTTCACTTTTTCCAAAATTCGTGACTTTGACAAATAATACTCCACTTTGATGTAATCTCCACTTTTCATCTCCTAAAACAAATCAAACGTCAATTTTTTTATTTAAACACCAAAATATAGCCATAACAAAAGAGATCATTTTAATTAACATAACAAAATAACACCTTATCAGTAAGAAAGCTGCAAAAGTCTATTTATAGACTTAAGCAAATGTTACATATTTGAAACATTTGTTTTTATGAGATAATTAAAGAGTTTGATTATATCTAAAATGTGGATAAATTGTGTTTTTATAAGAAGATTAGTGGGAGTGAGCAAATGTTACATATTTGAAACATTTGTTTTGATGAGATAATTAAAGAGTTTGATTCTATCTAAAATATTGATGAACTGTGTGTTTATAAGAAGATTAGTAGGAGTGCAGTTATCTTCCTAATGCTATATGTAGATGGAAAATTGCTAATTGGAAACAACATACTAATGTTCTATTTTGTAAAGAACTTCTCTACAAAAGATATAGGAGAAATAGCTTATATTTTAGGAATAAAGATTTATAGAGATAAATCAAAGAGGTTACTTAGCTTATCCTAATTCATGTATATAGACAAAGTGCTAAAAAGTTTAGCATGAATCCAAAAGGAGATTCTTACCTATATCGTATGACATTTCTCTTTCACAAAGTATATGTCTGCAGACATAAGAAGGGAGAGATAACGTTGATTATGTTCTGTATACTTCAACAATTAGATCAATCATTATGCAATAATATGTATTAGACTAAATATCTCTTATACTTTGAGCATAACGATTAGATTTCAAGCCAATCCTAATAATTGTTATTAGAAGAATGTGAAAAATATCTTAAAGTACTTAAGAAGAACTAATATTTTTCTTTGTCTATGAAGGAGCTGAACTAACAGTTCAAGGGGTATTCATATTCTAGTTTTCAATTTAGATGATAGCATATCACAATTAAGGTACATTTTCACTTTAAGTAATGTTGTTGTAAGTTAGAAGAGCTCTGCATAACCAACCATTGCCAATTCTACGACCGAGATAGAGTATATTCAGTATCAAAAATGACAAATGAAGCAATTTGGATTAAGAAGTTTTCACTAAATTTAAAGTGGTTCTTAGAATTGTTGAGCCAATACTATTATATTGTGATAACAATAGTGTTATTGCACAAGAAAAGGATCCAAGGTCTCATCAGCAATTCAAACATGTATTTAAAAAGTTTGATTTGATCAGAGAGAAAGTGGACCAAAAAGATATAATTTTAGAGCGAGTTCCACTAAAGAGAATCTTGCAGATCCTCTCACTAAGCTATTATCTCAAAAGAGAAATGATCGAAATATAGATGGTTATGATATTATGTACATAGTGATTATTTTTAGTGTAAGTGGGAAATTGTTAGTTTATACTTTAATAACTAATTTGTTAGTTACAATTTTACTTATGAGATTATTATTTAATTAATGAAGACATTCTTTGTTTTTACATATTTTGTTAATTACATCGATGTCTTAATACTAAAAATTAAAATCCTTGGAATAATTACTATTTAATTGAAATTATGATGAGATCATAATTATGACATTTAATTTGCATTTATATATTATTCCTAAATTAGTTCTTATTATAGTTGCATTAAGATGAGATATTGATGGAATCGTAAAACTAACACATATTACTAGCACATATTATGTTTCCTACTTATTGATTTCAATAATTAAAGTATGAAGATACTTAAATAAGTGTGTAGGTACTTATTAAAGAATAAGTTTACTGAATTCACTCTATTATGAGGATCCTAAATAGAATATGATTTATCTGTTTGTGGATTTTCTCATTATAATGATTGTATAACTGATCCTTAGACTCGAGATTACCAAATCATCTCATGTGAGAATTACTATATTTAGATACTATTTATGACCTATTCTATTTAGGGTAGCCCAATCGATAGTACTTATATATAGTATGAACTACATAAAGATACTTAAGCAAATCAATAAATGATTCATTATTCTAAAGTAATTATTGATTAGTAATAATTTAAGGAATGCTCTGGTCAACATGAATTGAGATTTGAAAAGGTATGTTCAATTATTAATTATAAATTAATTACTAATTAATAAAAAGAGACATGATTTGATTTAAAAGAGTAGATACTAAGTTTATAATCTATGTCTAGTTGGAACAATAGATGACAAATTGATTAAATTGTACTCTATAATCATACAAAAAGAGGTTGAATGAAACAACTTTAATGTTCTTAATATTTAAGTAGTCATAACATATTGCTAGATCAAAGTTACGAATATCGTACCGGACTCGGTATCGGATTAAGCTCTAGTACAGTACTGTACCAGTATCGGTCAATACCAGGTATCGTTTCGGATAATTTTTTATATTTATGAAATAGTCCTTGAAATTTTTAAAATTTACAAAATAGTCCACTAATATATTGTACAGTTATACACTGTATACTTTACAAGTTTACATCAACTCTGTTTCCAAAAATCATAATAATAAATAATAACCACAATTGATAATTTAATATGGAATGACAATAATTTTTAAATATTTCACATACAAATAATAACCACAATTAATATGAAAAAAGACAATCATCATAATACAAATATAAAAATAAGAATAATACAAAGTATTTAAATTATTACAATAATACAATTTTAATAAATAATAATCACATCAAAACATCCAATAAAAGAACAATATCCCTTCACTATTACAATTTCATCATGACGAAGAAACAATCAAGTTGAAGTTAAACCTGAATCAAAAATATTTACAATTACATCGTATATATAGAATTTAACATAAACTGATAAACATCAAATATAAATAAAATTAAAAGAAGAGGAAAAATAACCTGTAACGAAATTCAATCGTCAACAGAAGGATACCCGCTATAACTTCACTGACTCCAGTTATCATTTGGTACAAAATCCTCATCATTGAGAGGAGCTTCATCATCATTATCATTTAAATTTAATGCACCAAATAACATGTCAAGGCTTTCCCATCTAAGATTATCTTCCAAGTCATTGATATCTACCAAATTTGGTTCTTTAGAAACCCAATATGCCAAAACATCGATGTTATCAATGGAAATTAGATCATTTTAACTTCTTGTACTATTAAGACTCCTAGTAAACAATAAATTATAATTATTAGAAAATTATAAGAAATTATATCAAAAATAATGATGATAATAAAATATCTTTCCTGACAATTTCCAATAATTTCTATTTCCAACAATTCTCATTCTCAACAATTACAAAACATTCATAAAATAATTTTCATTTCCAACAGTTCTCAACAATTCCTATATTCAACAATCACAAAACATTCATAAAATAATTTCTATTTCCAATAATTACAAAACATTCATATAATAATTTCCATTTATAACAATTCCCAATAATTCTCATTTACTATAATAACAAAACATTCATATAACAATTTCCATTTGCAATAATTCCTAGCTATTCTCATTTCCAACAATCACAAAACATTCATAAAATAATTTTCATTTCTAACAATTCTCAACAATTCTTATTTCCAACAATCATAAAACATTCATATAACAATTTCAATTTCCAACAATTCCCAACAATTCTCATTTCTAATAATCACAAAACATTCGAATAACAATTTTCAATTTCGCAAAAATTCTCATTTCCAACAATCACAAAACGTTCATTGGTAAATTCATTTTCTAACAATTTTCAACAATTCATATTCCCATCAATCACAAATCATTCATATAATAATTTCCATTTCCAACAATTCTCATTTTCAACAATCACAAAACATTCATATAACAATTTCCATTTCTAACAATTCCCAACAATTCTCATTTTCAACAATCACAAAACATTCATATAACAATTTCCATTTCTAAAAATTCTCATTTCCATTAATCACAAAACATTCATATAACAATTTCTAATTCCAACAATTCTCAACAATTCCCATTTTCAACAATCACAAAATATTCATATAATAATTTTCATTTCCAACAATTCTCAACAATTCCTATTTACAATAATCACAAAACATTCATATAATAATTTTGAATTCCAACAATTCTTATTTTCAACAATCACAAAAAGTGGGATATAATTTAATTCTTAGAAAATTATAAGAAATTATATCAAAATTAGTAATGATAATAATGATAATAACATACCTTTTTTGAAGCTTTAAATTGCATCGAACAAAAACCAAGTCATTCAACATCTTATGCTCCAATCTATTCCTTTTTTTGAAGTGGATAAATTCAAATGTGCTCCAGTTTCTTTCACAGCCTGTTGCACTCACACATTGACTTAAAGTCTGAATTGCAAATCTTTTCAATTATGAAACACCATTTTCGAATTGATCCCACCAAGAAACTGTAAGTTAAAAGATAACAAAAGTAGCGTTATAAATAAAATAAAGTCATAATTAATTTTCAACAAATAAAAAAAGGAAATAACTAATACCTGGAGAAAGTTTTCTTCTTTTTCGAATAGTAATTGGTATTCCAAAATCCCTATAAGATATCTTATAAAGCTCCATTTGTGAGCTTAACAGATCTTGCATCGGGTCAATGTTAACAATTGTTATGATTGTTAAAAGCATTTCTCGATTAGCCTCAGATTGCTTATTAAGATCCAGTCTAAAATAAATACTTGGATTCAAAAATTCCCCAGCTCCAAATAATGGAGAAGAAAGTTGTCTTTCCCTTCTCTCATTAATGATTGAAAGATATGGCATGTACAAAGAAGGCCTATGTTTCAGATTAGCCTTGATTGCTTCCGTCGCTCTTTCCAAAGCATAAAAAATATAACCCATTGTTGGCTTTTCTTTACTATCAGCCAACTGAAGCACCCTCACCAAAGGCTCACAAACTCGGATAACAAATTGACATTGTGACCAAAATTTTCTATCTTCTAGTATGATATTACAAACCTCCACTCCAGCATTAGACCTAGTATGTTGAGATGCAACCTATTTATCACTTGTAAACATTTGTCTTAACTCTTTCTTTAGTGAAACAAAAGGCTGACGTGACAAGAAATTTGTTGTAAATTTTGTCACAATAGGGCGACACAAATTCCTACCATTGGTAAATTCCTTTATCATCAAATTCAACACCTATGCACGATTATAAATGAATTTTGTCACCTTTTTAGCTTTTTGCATAGTCTCATCAATAACAGGAAAATACCTAGGATCCCCTATATTCTCCTGCATTAGTTAAATGTAATGTATAACACAAGGGTCCAAAAAAATGAATTATATATATTTTGCAACCTTTTTCCTGCCGTTTTATAAGCGGAATAATTGTCAGTTATAAATTGAACAGTATTTTTTGGCCCTACTTCATACATAACTTCATCAAATATCCCAAACAAAGTCTCAGCATTTATAATCAGGCCAGATGCATCAATAGATTTCAAAAACATAGAGTCATTTGTAGAATAAACCAAAAAGCTAATAATAGGCTTTTGTCTCTTATTTTTCTAATCATCACACATAACTGAATATCCATAAGTACGCCAACTCACTCCTCTTTCAGCCAAATAACTTCTAATTTCAGAAACAGGTAACTCAAAAGTTTACCTCTTAGGTCGTTAATCGAAGAACCTTTGTAGCCCGAACCATAAGAGGCTATTGCATCCATCATAGGTTGATAATTATAAGATTGAGAAGCATTAAATGGCGAACCTGCATCATATCGCCATGTAGCTACTGCCATATCGATATTGTGAGCTGCATCTCTTGATTACGTTGCACTACGAATTGAAGGTTGGAACTCAGGGATTGTTCGTGGTACAAAGAAACTAGTCTGCCTTCTTCTCTTCCTCACATCAGGTTCAGATACTTCTTCTTGACCCTGAAATGGAACACTACCAACACTACTATCACTACCACCTTCAAAATTTTTATAATCACCACGAAAACTAGAAAATGAGCTTCCAGTACTAATTTCAAAATTCAACCTTTCCCTTTTATCTCTCTCATGTTGATATTCATCAAGCAATATTTTCATTTGCCACTTTACATGATGACTTACTAATTTATAGGGTTCTAGTTCTCCTTTAACCCCAGCTAAATGCTTCTTCAATCGAGTGATTCCTCTACCTTTCAAATGCTTGTTACAAAACAAGAAAATTGTATGATTTTTTTGGCCTGGTACTAATGTAGCATGAGCCCAAGCTGGATCGCTATATCTTCCTGAAGTAGTTTGATTAGAAGTAGTTGAGCTTCCTTCCATTTATCTATAACAAAAATATAAAGATGTTAGTTTTATCGACAAAATTAGCAATGATATATAAAGAACCTCCCAAACTATTAGCACTTTTTTTTTTTACTAATTGTCCTCTTATGCTCTTATAATAATTAAGATGAATTAAAAAGATTAGGGATAATAAAATATTTTATTGTAAATTTGGATAAAATTATTAGAATAAAATTGAAATTTAAAAACTAGTATATGCCTTAAAAATTGCAATTAATAATGATTTCTTAAATAAAAATAAAAAATTAATTTAATCTAAAATTTAATAAATCAAACTCCAGATATATCTAAAATAGTCAATTCTAATTATTGTCTTTCTTCTATATGAATATAATGTCATTTAAGCTCTTTCAATTTAGGTTCTTTTTTGTGTATGTTTAAACAAATTATCTTTTCTTCAAGTAATGGTAATGTAATTGCACTTAGTTACAGCATAGCATGAATAAATCTTCTTAGGAATAGGATGTCATTTAGCAAAGCATGAAAGAACTTTCTTAATTTTCAGTTTTTATTTTTAATTATGTTTTATTTTTAAATTTAGTGAACAAAATCCGTTTGTTTCAAAAATTCAATATGAACCAATTAAGCAAACCAACCAACAAACCATTACAATTAACTATAATACATTGCAATATATGACTTTGAATTTTTGTGAACCAAACAATTAAAAAATGAACTAAATACCAATTACCAAATACCAATACCAATTACCAAATACCAATACCAAACTCATTTTCATTACCAGATACCTTTTCATTACCAAATACCAATACCAAACTCATTTTCATTACCAAATACAAACCCATTTTTAATACCAAATACCAACCTATTTTTATTACCAAATACCAATACCAAACTCATTTTCATTACCAAATACCATCTAACCAAACCAATAGCAAACACAAATTTCATGTTTTCAATTTTTCATTATCAAAACGCAAAACCATAATCCAAGTTCCAACTGAACCAATAACCAACCACAAATTTCACATTTTTGTTACCATTTACCATCTTCCTCCAACACAAACAATTTACCACAAATCGATCTTAATTCTCAAACACAAACAATTAACCAAATTCAAACCGTCTCAATTACAAACAATTTAAAATCCTTTACAATCTCATCAATTTCATTCCTCAGTCACAACTCACATCACAAAGACAAAGTCACAAATAATTATCATAAATATTATAAAAAAATTGAAAAATACCCACCCAACAATTATCAGAAATATTCACAATAGGTGTCGAGTCTCGGGTGACTTGGGTCCAGATTTGGGTGATCTATCGGATATGGTAGAGGTCACTGGTGTTGGTAGTCGTCGGAGATGGTGGTTGGGGGCGATAGATGGAGGTGCGGAGTGGGCAAGGTGGCGACAACCAGAAGTGACGACGTCACGTGGTGGTGGAGCAGCTAAACACCACCGGAGAGCGCCGCGAATTTTCAGGAGTGGATGAGAAGACGACGACAACAGCGAGAGGAGAGGATAACTCGATGCCAGAGGAGCGACGAAGTGATAGGGAGTGAGAGAGAACATGAAGAAAAATGAAAGGCTGAGAGTGAGAGAGAAGCAGATTTACCGGCCCGGTATTAAGCATTACCAATACCTAGCGATAAGGCCCGGTATCGACCAATACTCAAGGCCGATACCATTATAATGGATACCGTTCCGTTTTCCAGCCAGTACGGAACGGTACCCATAAGCATGTGCTAGATATCCTCATGATCTATAATTATAAATTATTTGATTAGATAATTAAAGATAAATTAAAAAAGTTTTAATTTATTTAATTTCAATTATAAATTATAATCATAGTCAAACATAATAAGAATATAATATGTCACACATAAAGAGTAATTAAAAAAAGGAAAATCAATTTAATTAAGTTAAATTTAATTGTGAAGTTTGAGAAATGTGAGAGATCAAATATAATACATTTGATTTTATAAAATTAAATTGTAATTATTATCAAAGTTCAATTATGGATTTCAATTTAATTATAATTATAAAATTTGAGTTTAATAATGATACAATTTTCCTGTCTTTCTCTATAAATAGGAGAAAGACACAAGAGTGTTACCATTCCTACCTTTGCATCTTGAAGAATTCAATTCTTTTTATCTAGGTTTAGTATTAGGATTTTTTCCCATTTAGTCCTCAACTTTGAGAATTTATCGTACCGGCCCGGTACTAAGCGTTACCAATACCTAGTGATAAGGCCCGGTATCGACCAGTACTCAAGGCTGATACCATTATAATGGATACCGTTCTGTTTTTCAGCCAGTACGGAACGGTACTCATAAGCATATGCTAGATATCCTCATGATCTATAATTATAAATTATTTGATTAGATAATTAAAGATAAATTAAAAAAGTTTTAATTTATTTAATTTCAATTATAAATTATAATCATAGTCAAACATAATAAGAATATAATATGTCACACATAAAGAGTAATTAAAAAAAGGAAAATCAATTTAATTAAGTTAAATTTAATTGTGAAGTTTGAGAAATGTGAGAGATCAAATATAATACATTTGATTTTATAAAATTAAATTGAAATTATTATCAAAGTTCAATTATGGTGTTCAACTTAATTGTAATTATAAAATTTAAGTTTAATAATGATACAATTTTCCTGTCTTTCTCTATAAATAGGAGAAAGACATAAGAGTGCTACCATTTCTACCTTTGCATCTTGAAGAATTCAATTCTTTTTATCTAGGTTTAATATTCAGATTTTTTTTCCATTTAGTCCTTAATTTTGAGAATTTACCGTACCGGCCCAGTATTAAGCGTTACCAGTACCTAGCGATAAGGCTCGATATCGACCAGTACTCAAGGCCGATACCATTATAATGGATACCGTTTCATTTTTCAGCCAGTACGGAACGATACCCATAAGCATGTGTTAGATATCCTCATGATCTATAATTATAAATTATTTGATTAGATAATTAAAGATAAATTAAAAAAAGTTTTAATTTATTTAATTTTATTTATAAATTATAATCATAGTCAAACATAATAAGAATATAATATGTCACACAAAGAGTAATTAAAAAGAGGAAAATCAATTTAATTAAGTTAAATTTAATTGTGAAGTTTGAGAAATATAAGAGATCAAATATAATACATTTGATTTTATAAAATTAAATTGTAATTATTATCAAAGTTCAATAATGGTGTTCAATTTAATTATAATTATAAAATTTAAGTTTAATAATGATACAATTTTCCTGTCTTTCTCTATAAATAGGAGAAAGACATAAGAGTGCTACTATTCCGACCTTTGCATCTTGAAGAATTCAATTCTTTTTATCTATTCTTTAAATAACGTTAAAAGTTGGACACTCCACACTTAGTAAAACAAATGTTACAAAAATTCAAATCATATATAATTCAATTATCTTTTATCATTAATATTTTTAAAATTATTCAATTAAAGACAATCAACTGTAAAATTATTTAAATCACAGTTAATTTCGTAGTGCCCTCTTGTTACAATTTTAATTAAGTACTTTCTGATAGAGTTTGTGAGAAATATGTACCGTTGTTCATTTCTTTGTGAATGGCTATGAAAGGCTCGGAACCCTTAATATAAAATTGAAATACCATCTTAAAATGATTACCGAGATTATAATACAACTAATAAGGTTATCTAATCTTATCAGCAAGGATCAATTTGAATGAGATACATATAACACAAGCTTCTCAAATCGTTGAGATACAGATTTCAAATGCTATCTGCCCCCTTCAAGCTCATGATGGTTGGCAATCGTGAGCTTGTGATGAAGACATTAAAATGTTGTAGAAGATAAGGGCTTGGTCAAAATATTAGCAAGTTGAAGAGCAGATGAAAAGTGCTTTGTTAGCCACTAAGTTATAAACAAAACGTATATCAATTTTAATGTATTTACTACAAGCATGAGTCATCAAATCAGAAGCAAGGAATGTAGAACCAAGATTATCAGTACGTGCAATGTGAGATAAACCAATTTCTCCGAGAAGAGATGTGAGCCAACAAAGTTTCGTAACAACAAGAATAATGCTATGATATTCAACCTCAATACTGAATCAAACATCAATAAATTGTTTCTTAGCACTCCAAGAGATCAAATTGGGCCCAAGATAGATGCAATATCTAAATGTAAAACGACAATCATCTGAGTGCAACCAATCCAATCAACATCACAATAGACATGTAATGTGAGAAAATTTTGGTAAAATGAATCCTTTGAAATGATGTGGAACGAAGATAATGGAGGATCCATTTAACTGCAGTTTAATATATATCAATAGCAGAATGTAAACATTAGGAAACTTTATTCACAACAAACAAAATGATAGAAAGACAGATATTGAAGAGCACTAGAAATGCTCCGATACCCAGATGGATAAAAAAGACGTGTGTCGTGATTTTTTGAAAGAGGGAGAGACAAAGTAATTGAAGTGTGAACATATTTAAAATTTACAAAACCAATCTGAAAAAGATCTTTGGTATATTTAGTTTGGATAACAAGAAGATTGGTGAAAGTTGAAGGGGCTTAAGACCAGGAAAACAATGTATCAGACCTTTAGTGGATACAATGAAAATTTTAAAAGGGTGGAAATAAAAGAAGGGGACAAACCGCTAACTATGATAGCATTTGTTATTTTTCTCTTTCCTCAATGGAGAAACAAATTCATAAGAGATAATAGCTTAAACATATATAGTGCCTGTTTAGTTCAATTTTGGAGAATAGAAAAGTACTTTTTTTACTGCAAAAGTTATTTTTAAAAAAATAAGTGTTTAATCGTAAAATTTAAAAGCACTTTTTTTAATAGAAAAGACTTTTTTAGAAGCTAAAATACAAATTTTTAAAAAGCTCAAATTTGAAATTTTTCAAAAAAATTATACTAACAAAAACTCTATTAATGTAAGTCCATCCAAAAAATACTCTACTGACAAAAACTCTATTAATGTAAGTCCATCCACACAGGCACATAGACGGATTTCTTAAATATTTGCTTGTGAAAGCGTAAGCGTTGTTAACTCTAGGATCAGCCAGCAGCTACAAAACAAGAAGTCGAAATATTTGGAATAGGATGATTACATGTAAAATTGAATATACACTTCTCGGTCATTCTACTTATACTTGCACCTATCCTCTTCCCTTTCCAACACGTTATTCTACTCACTATAGCGTCCTGCAAATAGATAATAGTAATCAATTAAAAGCAAGGAGTGTAAGGAGTACACTTCTACCACATACCATTTCTCATTTTCTGCGGTTCATCATTGTCACCTGGTTAGTCTTTTTTCCTTCTATTTTTAGTCGTAACTATCTTAAAACATTATTCAAACCTGCGCAGATTATTGACAATCACTTGTCATAATTTAGAATGTTGAAATAATTTACAAATCATTATACTTGAGAAATGGATTTTGCCTAGACTAATTATGAAATCCTGGTCAGGGCAACATATGCTGTACTGTACCATAGCCTCTAACTGCATAGGCACGTCTGTGTCAATAAGGGAGACTACCCAGGTTTGCCAGCATGACATTCAGTTTGAAAATTCCACATATTCAACTTGGAGGAATCTCAGAATGTCCCTTAGCAAACAATGCGTAGAAGCCCTTTTATGAGAATAGTAAGGCAGTAGAAATAAATCTCACAATTCATTCAGAACGAGTCAATTACCAGTTTTTCTGAAGCTTTCATGTGTCAATTTCAATGTTATCTATAAGCCTAACTTCTCCAAACCAGGCAGCTAGGCAGACCACAACTGGCCTCTTGATCTCTTCTACTGCTTCCAGACTTTCTTGGTCAACAATCTGATGGGAAAAGGCATTAAGAATGATACAATTCTCATATATAAATGCTAAGATCCCAAGTTCAGATAGGCATCCATAAAATTCGATGTTAGTTTATTGCATCAAAAAGGAATCCAAACAAGTATGCAAGCAGTTTCACCTGGTATAAATAGGCAACACCAACTTGGTCCAAAATGAAAACCACCCATATATCCAACAACAATAACCAAACAAGGGACATAAAGATGACCATTCTAAAATATATAACTCGCAGGAGTTAACCATTCAAAACATTCCAACGTATGATATTCCAAATCCTGAGATTGAGCCTTATCTGGTTATAAGAATGTTTCCAGTCTTCCAAAGAAGACCAGGTTTTTCAGAATTACTAATACCATGCCATGTTTAACAAATAGAAGCCGCTCACAATTTTTACTTCTATTGCACTGTGGCAGTAGCTGAAACCTAAATAATAATAGAAGACATCTATGTGAAAATAATTAACAAAGTTCCTTTTTTTATTTGGATAAAGAACTAACAAAGTTGAGTAACTAAAAGAGTTTTATTTTTTCTTTTGGTTACAATGGTAGCAACTAAAAGTGTTTTCCACTAGGAATTTTCCGTAAGGCAAGACTGCAAAGAAAGACGGGTTGCAGCAATGAACCTGGTGCTTGTGGGAGTGATGGTTCAAATACAAACTTAAGATGATTTTAAGTAAACAACTGATGCTCTGGTTTGCTCTTTTTCTCATTAATTAATTTTGTATGGGTCATTCCTGCTGTCAATAAAAAGTTCCAGGCAACTAACTCAACCTATCAACAAATATGACTTCTGTTATGTATTTAGATAAATTGTCAGCTTTGGTTCGATAAGTTTCTTACTCAACATTTCACATCACTAAGACTAAATTGCTAATCATACTCATTAAATACATTAAACATTGCTTACCAGTTACATCTTAAATTAACAAATAAACTGAAGTGAACCCCTTGCATATTGTTGCTTCTCTTTTCATTTAAGATATTACTAAAAATAAGAATTTGTAGATGGGATTGCTCTGAAACAGCAAAATGTTCTAAAAGGAAGATTTTTGGGTATAGTGACTTAAACAGGCTAAGGATAATTTGAGGATGACTAACATGTGGTCCACTTATAGTTCACTCTACTAACAAAGTGCTCTTCAGATTCGTCTTTGAGATTTGACTTCTTTTCATTTTTAATTTTCTACATAAGTGAGTAAAATTTTAGTTTCATGTTCAAAGAAAGGAGCAACTGTTAAATAACCAGATATTTGTTTTCTTTATTTTCTTCCATGTTAATAGGATTAGTTTCTGAACACCTTCATAAAACTGGACCAGAAATTGCCTTTTGATGGAAAGGAGAAGAAACATTCTCAAACAGATGAATGCAGATAAAATAAAAATAATAAGATCAAAGTTAGCAAAAGAAATCATTGCTGTCTCACCTCAGCATAATCAACTTTGCCGCCAGCTCTCTCTATTGATTGGATGACCAATTCTTTCAACTGTTCAGAGTTTTTCTGGCCCTCTTTTGCAGATAGTTTGGCTTTTGATAATGCTCTACTTATGGACAAAGCCTGGAAAAGCATAAGAAAGAAGATACTGAACTAAGTAGGAGTTATAAACCGAAAAAGAATTTGAAGCATAAAGTTCATAGAAAAGCTCAACTAGAAAAGCTCAAAAATTCTTAATTTGATCAAACTACTGTTTTAGGACATGTACGTTAAGAAATGTTCATCTAAAAGCAACAAAGTGAAACAGTGACCGCAAGAGTTATCGCTGTGGAGAGGAAATGGAGTATTGAGTACCTTTTTCCTCTCCTCGACAGTGAGGTGCACATTGCGTGAACTCATAGCTAGGCCATCATTATCACGGACAATTTCAGAAGCTATTATTCTAATTGAAAAATCAAGATCTCGAACCTGCAGGAGATGAGCTAGTAAATAGACAACTTAATCATCCTTCACAGTTAACAACCCATACAAGGAACACGGGTGTGCTGCATTGACCTAAGTGAACAAGTGAACCAAAAAAATGGGTCCAAAACTGTTGACAGTCAAAGTCCAAAACAAGATTGTTGGCGCTAAACTCTGAATGAAAACTCAAAGTAAGCTTATAAACTTGAAAAGGGAACCAAGTTGGCAAATTTTGTTCTTCATCGTTGACAGGAGTACTATATGCCATCAAATTAGGTAGGTAAATGCATTGTCAGAAGACAAGGATGCCAATGCTATACATTAAAGATCAATGATAAATTGCACAAACATATAATAAAAGTTCACAAGATATCGCTATCTCTGCCTTTCACCCCAAAACATTGAAAACTGGAGTCTTTCACTAGTCTACAATTTCTTTTGGCTTGCATCCAATCCGAGTAAATAAAAGAACAATTCTCAAGGTCCGTTAGCAATGACAAAAGCTCCACCTTATATACAGTAAAAGGCATGCATTGTCGGAATTGAATAGCTTCAATATCAAGGTTTGGCAGGGTTTTGGATTGAAAAAAAAAGGAACAAATAACAGTTACTTTCTGAGTTCATTCAACCGAAATTTATTAAATACGAAGGCTCAAGGTCCCTCACAATGAGAATGTAAGGATTAGATCGCTTTCTAAAAACCGACGAAGAGTGGTGCACACAATGGAACATTGCGTAAAATATCAATACTCTTTTTGCCACCAAAATGAAGCAATTTGCATGTCTCATTCTAAACAAAGACCAATCATCTCATTCTAAACTCACCATTCTCTGAATAATTCTCCACTGCTGATAATCCTTCTTCCCAAAAACAGCAACATCGGGTTCCACAATATTAAACAACTTGGTGACAACAGTAGCAACCCCTCTAAAGAACAAAGGCCTACTGTTCCCACACAAACCCTTCTCCAATCTCTCCACTCTAACCCAAGTCTCATGCCCCAGATCCGTCTCCTCCACACATGACACCGTCCCTTTACCCTCCGAGGTCTTGGAACCATCAAACATAGCAATAACATCATCATCATCCTTACTACTTCTGCTGTTATTTTTGTAGTCATACAGATTATAAGGGTGGAAAACAGCGTCCACACCACCAGGAACAGACATGAGCTTGAGTATATCACCATTAAAATCACAAGGGTATGTAGAGAGATCCTCAGAAGGAGAGAACTGACCCGGATTAACATAAATTGAGACCACAGTGAGATTGGCGTGCTTATGAGCTTCTTTGACGAGCGATAAGTGGCCTTGATGAAGAGATCCCATTGTGGGTACTAAAGCTATGGACTTTCCTTCGCACCTCATGGCTCTTGACCACTTCCTCATCTGGTCTTTGTCTGAAATTATCTCTGGCTCTTTTTTGGCTTCCATTATCATAGAAAATAAAAAACAGCAACAACAAGACGTGTGAATCTATGCCGGATATTACAGCTTGGCTTTTTGTTGGCTCCTTTCTGTTATGGAATGGATGGCATAGGGAAATATGCGAAGCGACGAAAGGAAGACGGAGACGGACAACCAAATTGACTGGGGAAATAGGGCAAAAAGGGGGAGTTTTAATCTTAAGCTGCTTGAATCAGAACAATTCTAACATTAACATTTGAAAATTATTAAATTACAACTTCACTCTAATAAAAAATTTAAACTTCTTTATTAACTTTCAGGTTAATATTAACTTGATATTTTTTAAAATATTTTTTATCATTCTTGTAACCTTATGTTAAGTCATTGTTGACGTGTCACAGTGAAACTCACTTTTAAAAAATAAAAAATTAATTTTTTATATATATAAGACTCATTTTTTATTTAATTTATTTATAATTTTCCCTCATCTCCCTCCTCCTCATTCTTCTTCTCCAACAAATTTCTCCAAAAATTAGGCTTTCATTCTAGAGACTTAATATAGCTTCAAAATAATGAGATAAATTTTTAGTTAACTAGAGATATTACCATATGAAATATGTGTTTTTTGTCCGAATAGTTTCTCACAATTGCATTTTTCATATTGTAGAAAATTAGATGGGATATATATATAGCATTATAGATATACACAGCAGCATAACTTCAAATGAAAACTACATATACTAGAACATGTCACTAACAAATTGAAAAGCAGTTCCCAATTGTTGCGAGACAACAATACCAAGGAGAAAATGTACACATAGTTATCACGGGTTCTGAGGACCCTAAGAGAGTTTTCCTCGCATAATTTTTCACAAGAGAATCATGGACAAATAATTTTGAAAGAGATCCAGTAAAATAACTTTGGAAAACATATTAAATATAAACCAGACTAGAAGAAAGAAATAAAGAAAAAAAGAGAAACTTGTACTATAAAGTTTTGAAGATAGATTTTCCAGTAGCGAATAAGGTGCAAACGTGGATTCATAAAACACTTTTCAGATTTCATAATAAATTCTGCATGTTTCAATTAACATTTTCAGCTTATAGTGCAATATCCCTTCACAATAAGATGAACATAAGGTAGGGGGTGAACGTGCAATGTTTTGCACAGAGGTACCAACCTTTTGAAATATGATCTATACTAGTTCTGGCTACAACATAAGATTACATATATGCAATTCAAATATACCGCATTGTAGCCATGTATTTACAAAGATTCAATCATTTCTCATTTTTATGTATTCAGAAGGCATACATAGAAAGTGCATAGGATACTTTCTACCTTTAAGTGCAAATTAAAAAGCTACAATTCATGAAAGAAGGTACAACAGAGAGTATACATCAAGCATACTTTTCATTACACATTCATTTATTTAGCTAACAACTGCCACTACTGAAGGAAACCAACACTTTGGTTGGCTATGCCATCGTTGAATAGTAAGAAAATGATAATGAACCACCACAACACCACCACAACCATCAACCACCACTACCCACTTGCCTAATCTTCCTTCTTTGTCCCCACCTTCGAGAACTGTTGAATTCTTGTACCTATCTTTGTATAACCCAAACTCTTGTTTTCCACTTAACGGTATGTCTTGTACACTAGACACTCTCCACTTGGAAGCTCCTGCTTCATCACACTTTTACACGTGAAGTTGAACCCCGTAGCCTCGTAGCTCGCATAGCTAAAGCCTTCCTCTGGCATCACGTGTATAGTAGACAATGACGCATTTTTAGTGCCATTCATCGAGTACCCATATAAGTTAAAGTTGTGGTCGTAAATCACGTGCGTTGGGATAATCTAGATGAGGTGCAAGTTGATAATTGGGAAAAATAAAGCTACCTTGAGAGTACTTAACGTCAGTGACATAGGGGGAAGGGAATCAACTAGCTTAAGAAGTGGCACAACGGAGCAAAGTAGTTTGGTAGTACCACAAGTTTTGAGGATTATTTTTAGTGGGTAGATGAAGAGGCTTAACTCAGACAAGACATAAGAGTCAAACTCGGTGTTAGAAAGTTGATCAACTATGATGTAAAAAGTAGGTTCGAGGATTAAGTTGATATGGGATCGAGTTAAGCCTCGAAGCCCAAACACATTGGCACTGTTTGAAAATGGTGGCTTAAAGAAAGTGATTTCGAGGCTCTTTTCAAAGCCTTTGAAGCCGATTGGGGAAGGAGATGGTGTAGTGTCTATCACCATTATTCAAAATTTATGAAAGCTCTAGGTTCAAACTACTACTTACCGAAAATGCTTGCTTTCTAGTTTGGGTTGGCCGCTTGAGAACTAAATTTTGAGTCTTTCTTTTGGTTTATCCAAAGGTAGGAAATGAGAAGTAGGAATAAGGACAAATCGAGAAATCCTACTATACTAATGCAATCATTTTCTTCTGAGATAAATATCAAGATGGCTTCCTCACGCACTACAACAACATTAACCAAATGCCAAAAATCATTACAAAGAAAACGAAACTAAACTGAAAGAAACCAGCCATCAGAAGATGATATTTACATTGGAGTAGGCAGCATATTAGAACTTCTCAATGCCAACGTTTGGTCGAATGTCTTCAATGCTATAACTGAGAGGGACTTTGTATTGATGACAATTACTACTACTGCTACACTTCTTCTTCCCACCTTTGGTCTCCATTAAAACATTCACAATTCTCTGCAACACAACAGTAAGTAGACGCGAAAATTAACCAGGAGAAATTTGAAACCGAAAGAGAAAATTATAAATAAATAAATTTAAAAAATAGGTCCCACATTTACTAAAAAATTATTTTTAAATATATTTTCAAAGAAATGGGTCCTACCTTCCCACGTCAGCACGTGGCACAAGGACCCGCTTAGTTTTATAAAAAATTATTTTACAAGTGCAAGGTCAGCTCTGGCCTGACACTTAACAAAGGCATTTGAATTTTTCATTATGGTGGTGTTATACTTTTAACGTTTTTCAAATGTTAGGTTAGAATTGTTCACTTTGGAATGTTTAGGTCAAACTTGTCAAATGGTGCAAAACTTAGTGAAATAGAGAATACAAAGGTGAATTGACTAGATTGTTATAAGGTTCTCCAAATGGGACCACTTTGGATCTCCAAGACTCTAAGCCCCAAACTTAGATACTTATATGTCGACAAAGATGGGCTCCGATCGATGCAATGCCGCTCACAACAGTGTTTTGTTAAGGCCACATGTTCTATAAAGTGGCATTCAATAGTCACAAAAAAGAAACTCTTTTTACCTCTTTTTTAAAAAAAAAAAATTTCATATATATATATATATATAGTACAAAAAGTATAAAATAATCCAAAAGATCTATATTACAAAGAGTTTTGATTCCTAGTAACAATCTACAACTTGAAATCGAAGGGACACTTATAAGACCACATAAACCAGTATTACTCCGATCTCCATCTCCTCTTCATGGTGCTCATTAAATTTGTAGCTATTCCTCTTACTAATATGGCCAATCTGTAGTGGAGAAAAATGTCTTGAAAAATCAACTCAATGTTTCTACTTTCTTGTTTGGAAACTCTGCAATTACGCTCTTTCTCTATATGGTACAACAAGGTTGCCCAACTTAACTTGATTGCTTTGAGATCAGCTACATTATGCACTCTAAGTTTCCTTAGCCAAGTAATAGTTTCAGTCTAATAGTCCATTGGTCTATCCAAGTTGAGAATAAGCTGCATCCAACCCTAGACTTGATTGGTAAAATTGTATCTTATCATCAGGTATTCCAGATTGTCCAATTCAGTATTACATAATTCACAGCTCAAAGTGTTAATGGACAACTTGATCTTATCTCTCATAAGCAACCTTCATTCCCATCCACAAGAAGAATAAGTGAGCTGGATTAATATCACTATCCCATACTAAAGGCTGCCCACTCTTGCCTTGTGCTCTGGATAGTCTATAAAAGTGTTTTGCAGGCTTTTGTGCTAAACTTCCTTAATTTTCCTACTAACCACTGAATTTCATCTTGCTCTCCTTTGTGGCCTCTAAGCAACTTTTCCATTATAAGACTAACACTTTTATTATTACGGAAAGGCCATATCCACTAATTATTACTAGTTAATATAATTACTTTAGTTTTTGGATTCACCACCAATTTCAAGGGTTGTACCTCCTCCACTTTATATAGAGGAAATTTACAGTGCCAATTATCATACTAAAAAGGCATGCTTTCTCCATTCCCAATCCTGTGGAGCACTTGATTTTACATCCATTGTCTTGTCTCTAGAATTTCCTTTAGAGTACCTGACATGTCTTGCCTTGGCTTTAAGATCCAAATACTCTTATGCTTTATGAATACATTGTGTATCCATTTCACCCATAAATTCTCCTTTTTATAGAACAACCACCATAAATTTCCCCCTTGCTCACCCTTTGTATCATCCTTGTAGAATAGATGCCCAGATCCTTCTATTACTTAGGTCTACAAATTTCATCCCAACTAATCTTTGCTTTGCTTCTGCCTTAGTTTTATCCATTCCTCAAGAATTTTTTAAGCCTCCTATCTATTTCCTTAAGGATACTTTTTGGGATGGATAAATAATTGATCTTATAAGTGTTAAGATTGCTCAGTATTGTTTAAATTAGTTGTAGCCTGCCTCTATAGATAAGGAATCGATTACTCCATTAGTTGATTCTTCCATGAATTAAGTCTAAAAAAGATTTGCAATCCACAGTACCAATTCTTCTTTAAGAAATTGGTACCCCTAAGTATTTAACGGATAGAGTCCCTTATGTTAATCCCATCTGGATAGCTATAGAAGCTACCTCTCTACTTGAGTTGTAAGATAAATAGAAACAGCTTTTCTGATGGTTGCATCTTAGGCATGAAGGAGTTCCAAAAGATCTTAGGCCTAAGATCTTTTGGAACTCCTTCATTGCTTGTAAGAGTAGATTTCTTAAATTTTCTCAACTCTGCAAAACAAAAGAAGGTCATCTGTAAAAGCTAGATGTGTGAGCTTCATACCTTTACATCTACTGTGGAATAAGAATTCTAGCTACCTCTGGATGTTATTCGTAAGGAAAGTTGACAACATGTCCATACAAAGTACAAACAGGTAAGGGGATAATAGATCACCTTGCCTCAAGCCCCTCCTTACTTTGATCAATTTTGTAGGTTTCCTATCTACCGTAAAAGCAGTGGTGACATATTCCTCTACCCATTTTCTAAACAAGGGAGGGTAACCTATTGCTTCCAATATAGTAAAGAGAAAGCTCCAATTGATTAAATCATAGGCCTTTGCAAGGTCCATCTTTATAGTGCAATTCTGCATTCTCCTCTTAGAATTATTTCCCTTTAACAATTCTTGACATAGTAGGATATTTTTTCCCATTGATATCCCCTTGATGAATGCATTATGTTCTAGGCTTTCCCAGGCTCACTCTCAGTCTATTTTCTAGGACCTTTGTGATGATTTTGTATAGAAAGTTACAACAAACTATTAGCCTGAATTGTTCCAGCTTCTATGCATTATTCTGTTTCAAGATAAGACAGATAAACATTTTATTCTATTCCTTAAGGATTGTTCCACTCTTATAGAACTCATCCGCTGCTGTTGCTGCAACTTCTTTGCTTACAATATCTCAATGTTTTTTAAAGAATCTCCCATTGCATCAATCTGGTTTAGTGGCTTTGTTACCATTGAAAAAATAACATTCTTTATTTCTTCCCTTGATATTTCTCTAACCAACACCACCTTGTCTTCTTCATCAAGCTCTTTGAGCCCTGCTATAAACTCTGCGAATATAGCTCTTGTTGGTATTGCAAACCTATACTGTTAAGTAAAGCACTCTAAGGAAACTCTCTTCTTACCTTCGAAGTCCTCATAGATCTGCCCTATTTCATCTTCCAACATTCAAATAGAATTCTTATTCTGCCAAGCTGAAATTGAACTCACGAAATACTTAATACATCTCTCAACCTCCTTCATCAAGAGCATCCGAGAATTTTGCCTTAATATAGTATTTGTACTATTCAGTAGTTGATTATACTTTTCCACTAGTATAGATTCCTATTTCCTTAATTGTAAACTTCTGATCTGTCCAATATTCTCTTCTGACATTGCTTTAGCTCCTCCAAAGCATCACTTTTAGCTTTTAAATCCAATTGTACCATTTTCCTATTGAACAATTATAGATTGTTTTGCAAGGCTTTCAACTTTATGGTGATTTGATACCCCTTTGAACTTGGAATTGCCCCTTGTATTTCCTCTATAAGTATGTTTTTGAATTCAGGATTATCCATCCAGTGATTGAATATCCTAAATGGGGCCTTCCTCTTCTTATCACCTGTTAGCAATTCCACTAATATTGGACTGTTATATGATATAGTTAAATCATCAAACAAAGCACTGCTTGATGGGTAGGTCTGTATCTACTTGTCCTTAACCATACATCTATCTAATTTTCTAAGCAAAAACCAATTCCCTGATTGCTTATTGTTCCAGATATAAGAATTTCCACACCATTTCAAGTCATCCAAGCCTGTTCTCTCCACCCTCTCCTGAAGCTCTTTATAGTCTACTTGGCTCCAATTCCTCCACCACTTGATTCTTTGGACTTAAGAATATAGTTATAGTCTCCTATAACCATCCATAGCCAACTCATGATATGACTAGTTTTCTCTAGTTCATTCCAAGCATATAATCTTTAGAACCTGTGACTAAATGTATACAATACCATAATTGCAATCATAGTCCCAGTAACTTTAATCAAGACATCACAATAAATCAACTGATCAGTTTAAATATGTTGTACTACATCCACATTCTGAGGATTGAAGCCTATTACCACTCTCCCAGTAAAATGATGATCATGGTTTCTCATTACCCTCCATCCTTTGTCTAGGAACCATAATCTCTTCACCAAATGCTCCCTCTTTATTTTGGTTTCCAATAAACCAAAAAAATCTAACTTGTTATTATTGATAAATTCCTGAACTATAAGTTATTTATTTAGGCTATTAAGGCCTCTAACATTCTATGTTGCTACCTTAATCATTTTTTCTTTTTACTGCCCTTCTTCTCTTATACTTCCTTTACAAACCTATGGTTATAGTTGTTAGGCCACTCTTGGTACCAGAAGTTTCCCCCCTTTTCCATTATAGGAGTGTCGATTATCCCTTCTACATGTCCTACTTCATTTTCCTCACCTATCTATAGTACATTGACTAGCAGATCAGTTGTCACCAAACTCAACACCAATTTCCCATTTCCTGACCCTTGATTATCCCACACTACCGATGCTCTAATAGCAATCATATTATTCTCCTCCTGATTCTTTTTCTGCAGCCCATGAATGATCACTTGATTCTCCGTCTGAGTTATGTTTTGGGTACCCTACACTTCAGATGGTGTCTCTTCATCAGCTAACGGCCCCTTCACTTAGCTTAGACATGCCTTATTCATCTGCCTCCCCTCTTACAGCTCTTTTCTTTTCCAAACATGCTTCTCTTCTTTCATCTTTGGTTTCCACATATGTGTTAATTTGATTAAATCCTTTACAAGATCTCCATTCTCATCTAGCCACATGATTCTTAGGGTATTTGAAAGCTTCCTTGATATATAAACATCGATACAAGCTCTAGCAAACCCAATCCTCTTCATTAAGGCAACATTCTCATCTAATCCTAAAGTTTGCCAATCTTGCTAGCAATATAGCTTATACCTTTCACAGACCAATACTCCAAAGGAACCTTGTGAATATTCACTCATAAAGGTAGCGAAGAAAGTCTGCTTAATCCAATGTAACTTCAAGCTGCCACTTCTTAATCAAAATTATATGCCTCATTATATACCATGGCCCTACCTCAACACTTTTTATGCATTCTCTTTGGTGTTGAATTTGAAGACAAAGAGTTCATTTTCATTTACCATCATATTCACCAATCCATTAGTCCTCCATACAACATTTTCCCACTTGCTAACAACCGGAAAAGCTAGTCTCTTCTCTAGAAAAAAGCCCACAAAAGAAGTTGTCCACTTCTTAACTCGTTGTTGTAACACATCAAACAGAACTTGGATTGGTTTGTCCCTATTTGTCTCCATAAATCTAAGTCGACCTAGGTTTCCAGAATAACCTACAATAGAGCTCCATTTGGTTTTCTCCTTCTCTAGTCCTAGTTGTTTCCTTTCTAAGGTTTCCCCTAGAGGTGGAAAATTTGTTAAGTTTAAGAGTGGAGAGTTCATAATGGCTAAGATTGTAAGAGGTTCTATTACCATAAGATCAATAAGGTAAAGAGAGGAAAAATAGGTTAACAGGGTATATAGGTGAGGGGTTGTCAAAAAACAAAGGGGAAGGGGGAAAGGGGTAAGAACAAAAAAAAGGCTGATAAATAGGAGGGGTGAAGTCGAGACGAAAAGCACATGGGGAGGGAAAAAGGGAAAGGCGCTTAGTGGAGGAGAAGGGTAATGGTGAGAGGGAGTTATTAGAGAAGAAGGGAGCTATCGAAGAAAGGGTGATATTTGTGGAAATGAATTCTTTAGTTTATTCAAGAGAACATTTCTGCATAATGTTGAATTTTAATATATAAAAAATATTGAATTTTAATATATAAAATATAAAAATGTTAATTTTCTTTTGAATTCAAATTGTTAATTAAAAAAAGAATATAAATTGGGGCACCTCGCCACTAACTATAGTGGCACCATCCATGAAAACTTGTCCCTCTTTAATGCATTTACCTGCTGAACCTGGGGGTTTTAATGCATACAAGTATTTTTGTTGGAACGTTGATACATAACTAATGGAATGCTTAGAGTATCCCCATTTCCTGATAAAATGATCTTGTCAATGTTGGTATAAATTATCTTTCCCTCATGTTCCGCTAGAGTGGGACCCCTGAATCTAGGGTCACTTGACTTTCCAAGCCAATTCCAGCAATGCACTTCTCGGATCGAGAAAGCGGAACCGCTTTGCATTGCATATTATAACTCATTAAAGCCCAATTTACATCATTATGCTCGATAAAAGGAATGAGCAGAAAAGGTGATGTTTATCGAAGTGAAGCTCGAAGTTGTTGGCCAAAGTGGAGGGTTGTTGTCGGGTTGTTAGAGAAGAAGGTTTTTTATTGGGTTCTTGGAGAAAAGTGAAAGTTGTCTTTTTTGTCGGAGAAGAACGGTTGATGTCAGGTTCGCAGTTCTAGTCATTCGATTTACAATTGTTACGTAAAATAATATAATATTAAAAATTATGTAATTAATTAGTTAACAAAGGTAACATTTTAATTTGATAGAAAATATCTACTTTAAAATTAATCAATTTAAATTGCGGTGGAATAATTTATTAAATTAAACTAAAAGATTATTAATTATGAACAAAATTAAATTAAGCCTAACTAATCCAATATTTAATTTAAATAATGCTTCTTAAATTAAGCATAACATTTTCAACTAATATTTGATTAAGATGAAATAAGATTCTACGAAAAATTTAGGAAGAGTTCAAAAACTTTTTCTTTTGAATTTTTTAAGAAAATTGAAGAAAATAATCCGAGAATCATAGGTTTCTCAAGACATGTTTTATAAATAAATAGCTCCATTAAAGACACGTCTTGGGATGTGAATATCCTAAGTCATGTTCTTGACCTTTTTAAAAAAATTCAAAGTATAAAGTTTTAGAAAACTTCCTAATCCTTCTTTAGCATCTTGAATTATCTTAATCAGAGTATAAATGAGAAAGTTATACTCAATTTAATTTTTTTCTAAATTGAATATTAAATTAATTAAAATTAATTTAGTTCTGGATATAATCAACAATATTTCTTTTTGATCTAAAATACAAATTTAAAAATTAGCCAAGTTAAATCGTGGTGAAATAGTTGTTTAAATTAAAACTAAAATTTTATTAATTATATACAAAATTAAATTGAGTTTAATTAATTCAATATCTAATTTAGACAATATTTTTAAATTATGCATAATTGTCCCATCTAATTTTCGATTAAATTGTTTAAAGATTCAATGACTGATTTTTTCTTTTCATGTTTTTTGATAAAAAAGTGAAGATCAAGATATGAGACATGCCATGTCTCAAGGCGTGTTCTTTAACACTACGTTTGGTTCATGTCCCCGTTAGTGGGGACAGGTCACAAAACAAACAAATCCTGTCCACAGAATGTGTTTAGTTGTTGTCCCCTGCCTTTTTGTCTTCAATCCCTGGTTGACAGAGACAGTAATCTTTTTCTCTCCGAAAACTGTAGGATGAGGGACATGAAGTCTCTGTCTACGCTGCGTTAGGTCACGCGCATACCAAAATTGCCTCATCCTCTGTGTCGCACACCGTTTGTTGTGCGGCTCGCCTCTTCTCGCTGAACCGTCGCACCACTCGTCTTCCGTTGTCGACCTACAACCCCATCACTCGTCTTTCATACGACCCACAACCGGCGGACGTGGTCTCTCGCACACTGCCCGTTTTCCCCAACACCTTCGTCCCGAGGTTTGTCTGGTTGCGAAATGGAATGAGTTTGTTTTCTTCTTCTTTGTTTCTTGTCTAGGGTGGGAAATGCATTGTGTTTGTGAGAGGAATGGAAACCTTGGGTCTGTTGGGATTGTACAAAGCTTTTAACCTTTTTCCTTTTTTCTGTTTAAGGTTTGCTGGGTTGTTGTTGATCGGTGAGAGGTTGCTCAAGCTCCAAAGAATATCGTGTGTTTCTATTGACAGGTAATTCGAATTTTCTGAAATTGTTCTGCATTATGCTATCATGTATATGAGAGTGTTTGGCAAGTTTGGGTTATGCTATCATGAATCTGATTGGGGTCCCTGACTTTACAGTATGGCTTGTGTT
>JANZXR010000004.1:19699364-19717302 GCA_027575705.1 Erythroxylum echinodendron
CGACGTGCCTTCTTTGTTTTGCAGGAATCCTTAAGCCAGAATCCACGCGTTCAACAGTTGTTTCCATGGATCCAAACAGCAACGTGCAGCCTCGTCAGAATCTGGCTGAACCAATAATATAACCCATAATCTGCAATTTAAAACCTGGAAGCTATGAATCTTAAACTTTGTGCCCCTCTTTTATGTTAAAGTGCAATCTTATTGATTTGGCTGTTACTTATGTATTGATTTATTTTATTTGGATCACTGGCGGTAGAGTATTTAATATTCGTCTCAACATGTTTTATCACGGCTAAAACTACTTCTAGTGTCAATTTGAGAGCAAGTCATTTCCAATATCTAACAGCCTCATTCAACATCGAAAGGATGCCATCGGATAGGTAGCAGAAGAAAATGTTTAGTTGCACTTGAGGGGCATCTGCGTAGGTTTGCAATTGAGTTTGATAGGAAAACCGTATCCAGCTGAGCTTTGGCTCCCGAATCATCCAGAAGTGTAACCCTTGATTTCCAAATGTGGAACAGGTATATGACGTGACAAATTATTTGGGGGATCATCCTGGTGGTGACCAGGTCATGTTGTCAGCCACAGGTACGAAGACTTTGATGCAAATTGAAGAGCATCACTATATACATATAATCATTGCTGACTCAATCATGCATTTGGTATATATAATCATTGCTGACTCATTTGGTATATGTAATCATTGCTGAATCATTTGTGCACTTGGTATATATACAATAATTGCTGATTCACTTGAGCATTTGGTATCTGTTCTGCAGGGAAGGACGCAACCGATGATTTTGAGGATGTTGGGCACAGCACCAGTGCAAAAACAAAGATGGAAGAATTCTATGTGGGAAATATTGATACCAATACCATACCCACCAAGGTAGAATTCACTCCTCCCAAGCAGGCCAACAACAGCCAAGACAAGTCGCCAGAGTTCATTATCAAGCTCCTCAAGTTCTTAGTTCCCCTTCTAATCTTGGGCTTAGCTGTTGGTACCCGATTTTACACCAAATCACTTTCAGCTTAAATGATCATGCTTGCTGATATACATTATAAATAAGTTTAAAAGACTTGTTGCGGATGAGGGAACTTATATCTTGTGATGAGGGAATGCTCTTCTTGTTTTCCCGTTTCGAAATAACTCATCTTCTTCCCCCATATGGCACTAGTAAAAAACAGTCATTATTTTATAATTCCAAATTCTTTCTTTCTAAATTTATAAATCAAAATTTAAAATAATTTCCTAACTATCATCTTTTATTATTGTCAAATTAATTAAAATGTTTATAAAATCGTTAATTTTAAGATTTATTTCACATTTAGTTATGTTTTCAGTTAAGTTTAATTTTATGCAATGTGCATTTTTATAATAACAAAAGTATAATTGGATTTTTTATTTGTATAAATTATATATTAGCTAAAGCAAATTACAAGATCATTCAATAACTTTATGCACCTTGGTAAATCATATATGAATAGTAAATAATCTTAAGAATATTTGCATAATTGTTGTTCTTAGACCTTGTAGAACAGCATGTACATTTCTCTTGCTCTCCAATTATTTTGAGTTAGGTTATTGATGAAATAGATTGTGGGTGTGTCTGTGGGTGCGCGCGTGTGTGCGTGTGGTGGGTGTATGTGTGTGTGTGTGTGTGTGTGTGAATTTGCAAGTTCTTTCAATTCTTATGTTAACGAATAAAAACAATGGGAGCCTATCAGACAATAAAGCTTTTTAAACGACAGGAACTTGCTAGGTTATAGGAATTGCGCCTGTTAAAACAGAAAGAAACCTCTTGCAAGTTGAAAACAAAAAGAGTCTCTTATAAAAGTGAAAGAGTCTCTTCTTAAAAAAAAACACACACAATATAATGCGAAAATTTAAAAGTTAAAAAGAGAAAGAAGAAGGATACAGTCGATTTATATTGATTCGGCTTACAGCCCAAGCCTACCTTTAGTGCCCAAGTATCTAATTTGAATGTTTCACTATAAGAATCTGAGTATTAAATTTGACAAGCCTCCCCAAGCTCACAAGTACATATTTTTTAAAATTCTTCAACCTTCCGTACTCGAAGAGTACAACAAGCTTCTAAAAGCTTAAAAAATATATATAATCAAAAGTAAGTTGTCAAATAACAATTTCTCTCTTGATAGAGTGATTTCACTTTCTAAGGCACAATAAGAATAATATACCTCTCAAGAATATAAATGCTACTCAAATATTTCGAAAGTTTGTGTATGCCCTTTTTTTTCACTAGTGTTGTTGCTCTTCTTTAAATAGTCAATTTCTTCAACTAACCGTTCCTTCATCTTAATTTTGAGTTGACTTTTGAATTTCAAATCATCTCTGCTGGAACAAAAATTTTTGAAGTTAATTGTTCAAAAAGGTAAGATTCTCCCAGATGTTAATAAGGAAAGTTTGCTAAGAGGGTTCCTGCAAGAAAAGAAGTCATTTTTTCAATTATTTCCTTTTGAAAAGAAATACTATTATCTATATACGGAAATAAATCTAATTTGAATTTTAAATATTATATAATTATCATCAAAATCATTAAATATAAACCTTAAGCTAATAATCTCCCTCTTTTTGATGATGACAAGCAATAATAGATATATTTTCAAAATTCAAAGAGATAATAAATGATCTCAACAGATACCTATGACTTTTATATAGTCCGACATAATTAGAGGAAGCAAGTCTCTTAAGAAAGGAACATATTGTTTATATATCACATATTTTCACAAGTTCAATAGCAGAATCAATCATATATGTAATTAAGGCAATATTAAGAAATATGCATTGAGAAATATATGCAGAAATATGCAAAAAAATATATCTACATAACGTTTCCTCCTTTGTCATTATCAAAAAATAATAAAATAGCATAGGGAGGAAGGAGCTATCACAACTTCAAATAAGCCAGGTAGAAAAGAATGACAAAGTTGAGAAGATGAGAGAAGTTAGCTTAGGGTATACTAAGTGATTCCTAAGCGTTGATCTCGTAAGGATGAGTAGAGATACAATCCAGAAGAGGAAGCATCATAAGTCGTGTAACTTTTGACGGACGCGTACGTAAAGTTGTCAAACTACATGAGCATTTTTGAAAAGGCTGAAACAACGCCATTAATGACTTCATATTTTTAGGACATGTGTCACTTAGAATGTCAACCCAAAAGAAGCCTTCTAAAAAGTGGGAGAGCCTTCTAATCTAGAAGAAACTTACTAACCTAAGAGGATGTTTCTAAACTAAGAGAATCTTTCTCAACTCTAAGGAGCCTACTAAACTAGGGGATCAAAATAGAAGGAGCTTGCTAAATAAAATGCAAGGACAAATAGTAGAGAATATTCATGCAGAAATAATATCAGAGAATTTGCACATACCATGTAACATACCACTCTCATAGAGCATATGCTCAAATGTACCAAGAAATATTCGAGAACATACTCTATAAGGATGGCACGTTAAGACGATCAAAACAACTCATTACAAATTTTTCAGAGGTCAAACACATCTTAAGCAACCAATAATCATTTTAGTCCGTTTCATTTACAAACATATCTAGTCATAAATGTCATTACATTTCAGAATCCACAAATACATTGTATAATAGTTGAGAAATACAATTCAAATACAAAATCACTGAAGACATTTGTAGGTAGAATTAATCCTGACCGCTAGCTCATGTTCAAATGCAGTAGTTACTCCAACTAGATTAACTAGATCGCTTCTGAACCTGAAAGACAACGTTGTAATTTTGATGAGTTTGTGAACTCAGTGAGTAAACCATCCTCGATGCGATCACTCATAACAAAATACAAAGTCAATTTATAATCCAATTCACAAACAAATCATATCATCAAATATTAAATATCACGACACATTTCATCGTGCTTTAGCCGATACAACATGTGTACAATAATTCACATCACTATTTTAGAACAATCTAAATAATTCATTTCAAACATTCATATGATATATACTTGGTTGTATATGCAAATGAACAAGTAACTCATTCAATTTTTACTTTGTTGTGACCGAGTGTATTATTACTGTCTCGTATCTGTTGTGAATACCAGGCTCATTTCATATACTGTCCCATATTCATTGTGGATACCAATCTCATTAATAACTGAGCTTGTGGCTCTTTATGCGCATTTCTGAGCTTTAAGCTCTTTTTTACTGGTCACTCTGGTCACAACTCATTTATCTAATCATGCATATCAATGTGATAAAATGCATCATTTCATCAAAATATGCTATCAATATCTTTCATTCATGGTGCATAGTTATTTTCACTTATTCATCAGATCGAAGTCCAGCATTCAATATTTTATTGAGTACACATATTTTTCCCTATTCACATTCAATTAGGAGCACTCCTAATACAATCTCAATTATCAAACTCTTCGAACCATAAATGTCTAGAATTATCTCAATCACATCAATAATAGTCTAATAGTTAAAATTTAAACAGAAACAAACCAATCATGGTGAGAAAATATCTAGGTTGACTCACAGTACGCTCTAGATTAACTATTACCTTGTGCCTTGTAAGTACCTCATAACCTTCTTAGCAGTTCTCCAGTGTTCGAATCCCGGATCACTTTGATATCTTCCTAACATACCAACAGCAAAGCTGATATCCGGTCTAGTACAAGTTTGAGCATACATCAAACTCCCTACAGTTGATGCATAAGGAATTTTCTTCATTTGCTCCCTTTCTATATTATTCCTTGGACACTGCATTTTACTTAATTTGTCACCTTTCAATATAGGTGCAATACCCTCTGAACATGACTGCATATTGAATCTCTATAAAATTTGATTAATATATCCTTTCTGAGACAAACCTAAAATTCCTCGAGATTGATCCTTGAAGATCTCGATGTCGATAACATAGTTTTCCTCACCCATATCAACCATCTGAAAATTGTTAAAGAGATATTCCTTGGTTTCACGTAACAAACCAAGATCACTACTAGCCAGCAAAATATCATCCATATATAATATCAAAAGTATGAACTTGCTCCCATTAACTTTTAGATATATGCACTGATCAACAGCGTTTTCCTTCAATCCAAAAGATGTAATGGTATCATTGAACTTAATATACCATTCTCTGGAAGCTTGTTTAAGACCATAAATGGATTTCTTTAATTTACAAACTAGGTGTTCATTACCTTTCTTTGTACACCCCTCTGGTTGTTCCATATAAATATCCTCATCCAAATTTTCATTTAAAAATGTAGTTTTCACATCCATTTGATGCAACTCTAAATCAAAATGAGCTACAAGTGCTATGATAATTCTAAGTGAATCCTTCTTGGAAATTGGAGAGAAGGTATCTCTGTAATTAATATCTTCGTTTTGAGTGAATCCTTTAGCCACAAGTCTGGCCTTAAATCGTTCGATATTGCCTTTAGTGTCACGCTTTGTTTTAAAACCCATTTACAGCTGACGGTTCTACAATTATTAGGCAATTTGACGAGATCCCAAACACCGTTATGGGCCATAGAATTCAACTCTTCATTCATAGCTTCCATCTATTTACTAGAATCATCACTCTCCATAGCTTGTGAAAACGAAACCGGATCCTTCCTTATCCCAATATCAAAGTCAGATTCTTGTAGATACACCACATAATTATCTGAAATGGCAGATCTCCTTTCTCTTTGATATCTCCTCAAAGGTGCCAATTATGGTAGCTCTACAGTATTTTCAATGGCAATATTTCTGGTTGTAATGAATCATCTCTATTATGTTGTTTATGTACCTCTACATGTTTAACAAGTTGAGGAGCAATAGTTTGTTGAGGTAAAAATGGTGGTGGGATATCCACTCTTATCTCCTCAATATCTACCTTCCTTGATTCATTACTCCCACTGATTTCACCATTTTCTAAGAATCTAGCATTACAAGTTTCAACTATTCTCACACTGTGATTAGGACAGTGAAATCTATACCGTTTTGATTTATCTGGATAGCTAATAAAATATCCAAATATTGTTCTTGAATCAAGTTTTTTCTCATGTGGATTATAAATTCTTGCCTCCGCTGGACAACCCCATATATGTATATGTCTCAAACTAGGTTTCCTACTAGTCTATAACTCAAAAGGAGTTTTTGGAACTGCCTTACTAGGAACTCTATTTAAGATATATATTGCAGTCTTTAAGGCTTCACCTTACAATGAAATTGGTACGGAAGAGTAACTAATCATACTCCTAACCATTTCCATTAATGTATGATTACGTCTTTCAGCAACATCATTCTGCTGTGACGTACCAGGCATTGTGTATTAAGCACAAATGCCATGCTTTTTAAGGAATTTGGCAAAAGGACCAGGATTTTGTCCTGAATCATTATATCTACCATAATATTTACCACCTCGATCTGACCTCACAATTTTAATCCTTTTATCTAATTGTCTCTCGACTTCTGTAATGTACACCTTAAAGACGTCAATAGCCTGAGACTTTTCATGCATTAGATAAACATATCCATAACGAGATAGATCATCTATAAAGGTGATAAAATATTTTTCCCCAGTAAAACATGGAACAGAGAGTGGTCCACAAATATCAGTATGAATTATCTCAAGAAGCTTATTACTTCTTGTGGCACCTTTCTTTGTATGTGTAGTTTGCTTTCCCTTTATGCATTCCACATATACTTCAAAATCAGTGAAGTCAAGATTTTGTAAAATCCTATCCTTCACTAATCTCTCATTTCTTTCCTTAGAGACCCTAGTCTTCTATGCCACAGAATTGCAGAATTTTCATTAATTAAGTCACGTTTTGAACCAACAGTTAGATAAAGAAATTAAATTCCTAGAAATCGAAGGTACATAAAAGGTGTTTAGGAAGATCCATTTGATGACCAATCTCTAAGAACAAGCGATAGGTACCAACAGCTACCACTTCCACTTGGAGACGGTTTCCCATATAGAGGAACTTTTCACTTTCCTTCGATTTCCTAGTTGTAAGGAATCCCTGCATTAAATTAGTCACATGAGTTGTGGCTCCTAAATCAATCCACCAAGTATTTGAAGGTACTTCAGCAAGATTGGATTCATAACATACAAAAGAAAGATTTGTACCTCTCTTTTCAAACCAAGCCTTGTGTTTGTTACAGTTTTTCTTCACGTGTCCTTTCTTGCCACAAAAGTAGCAACTTACTGTGAATTTTCCCTCATGACTTTGGCTACTTTCACCAGGCCCACTTTTCTTTAGTGGAAAGTTCTTTCTATTTCAGAATTTTGGAAAAAATTTTCTATTTCTGAATTTTCCTTTCCTTTTTATAGCTCCATGAGATACAACAAGAGCATGATTATATCCTTCTTGTCTTAATCTCACTTCCTCCTGAATGCATTTACTGGTAAGTTCATTTAAGTTCCACTGATCGCTATTAGTATTATAGTGGATCTTGAATGGAGCAAACTGTGATGGAAGTGAGTTAAGGACAAACTGTACCAAGAAGGACTCATCCATACTCATGCCCAGTGCCTTAAGCTTTGTAGCCTTTTCTGTCATGTTCAAAATATGCTGCTGAATACCTTTTTGACCATCATATTTCATGGTGGTCAATTCAGCCATTAAGGTGCCTGCAAGAGACTTATCAGCAGTTTGAGGAAGAGAGGTCTTGATATTATTGGCAATGGTCATTCTCATAAACATCAGACTGAGCCTATTGAATTTTGTCCAGGCCTTTGATTGTTCCACCTGCTCTGGAGTACGATCATCCCTAGCCAGGTCAAGATCCAATACTCCCAGTGAGAATTGGACTCTTTCATACCATTCAAAAAAATTAGACCCATCAAAAACAGTCATTCCAGATGCAAGGGAGTGTAACGAAGTGGGAACTATACAAAACAGAACAATGCTCACAATAAGGCCTCAAGTATAAAATTAAATAATAATGAACTATTGATATCATTAAAATTCTCCTTTGGGTAAAATTTAACATATCTAGTATTCACTTGGAGGGAGCTTAAATACTTAACTATTTTATGTCATTTATATGTTACCTTTGGGTATCCATTCCTTTCTAAACAACATAAAATTAATCATTAACTAATAATTAGCAGAAATTGACTCCCCTTTGGGTTAGTCTCATTCTCCTAATGATTATTAAAATAAATAAACAAATTAATATTTTTGTTTTTAAGAGTTCATAAGTCTCCTTTTATTCTTTTATGGAATTTAATCAATATAAGATTTACTAATTTTCACTTTGGTAACTATCTAAATTAATAAATCTTACATTTATAAATTGTCTAATATTATAAAAAAATAGCCCAAAACTAGTCCAAAATGCATATTGGGCCCAAGGGTCTTGTCTGGCACGTGCAGAGCACGCGCCAACCCATGCCTTATCCAATGCAGCGTCTGGCGCGTGTAGTCCACGCCCCAGACATTTCCTAGACGTCTTCTTCCTCCAGACGCCTGTCTGGTTTTCATTCATTTTTTTAAATGCTTTAATGGATTCTTTAATGGGTGTCTTACAAACAACAATCCATCCCAAATCCTAAATCCATTAACCTACCTTCCCCACATACAAGTTGCCAGAAACGTCTTCAATGTTGATGCGAGAAAAATCACGATGATTTTTATTTTTTATTTTATTTTTTAAACCACATTTTGTTTCTGTATCTACGTTACAATTTCTTATTATAAACAAGAAACAATTATTTGACAGAGTAGATACAGAAAACATGAATTTCATGCCAAAATATGAAAACATTGACAGAAAGGTAAGAGATCTTTGTTCAACAACGGTAAATATACATAACAATAATATCTCTCAACTCACTGACATTTAACGACAAATGTTTTTGGAAGAGTATGAAATATGTGCAAATCATTATGCCATTATATTACCGAAAACAATATGACGCAGACGTTATAAACAACGCAGGCTCTACATAACCATCACATAGCAAACATATATATTTTCATACAAATCACGGGAAGATCAAGTTCAAATTATATCATTCAGTACATAAAACAACATGCAATGAAAATACCGAAAACATTTTACGGAGATGCATGAGAATAGAAGAATAGATAAAACCAGAAGTATGTGACATATGACAGAAAATACCAAAAATAATACAAACAACTCAGGCTCTGATACCAAATGTTAGAAACTTCATGCAGAAAGTAACACAATAACCCAGTAACAATTGCATACAAACCATCATAAATCCACAAATTTTAACATACCATTTGATGAACATGCAGCCATATCGAAATAATGAATCCCCTTTGATTTGTAAACCTTAAATTCTTGATCTCTTCTTCTCCTTATCCAATGTGATACACAAATAATATGTCTTTCAAATGATGGAAGAGAACCATTAGAAGGGGTTATGTATCTTCTTTTATAGATAGGAGAAGAGGGCCAAGAGAGATAACTGTTGAGTTTTAAATGTACCCACTCCATCAAAAGATACATAGCCTTACAACAATTATTATTATTTTGGGCATTCCTTTAATTGGGCGAACTTTTATAAGTGGATAATAAATTAAAACACTAGGTTAGTGGGCCACCCGCTTAATTTAATGTGGAAATAACAATACACTCTCCGGTGCACAATGAGAAAAAACTTGTTCCGTGAAACACTAGACTTGGAAAAACTTGTTCCGTGAAACACTAGACTTGGAAAAACTTGTTCCGTGAAACACTAGCCTTGGAATCCCAAATTTGGAAGTAGCTTCTATGGCCTTAGGAAAGAACATGTCAGCAATAACAAAATCAGGGCAATGCTTTTGTAGGAGCTTCTTAAGAGGTTGTTGGAGTATAGCTATGGCTAAGAAAGATTTGCTGATCAATTGCCAATCATTTTTATGAGAAGTGACTGAGTCCACATTCTCGCACCCTTGGGCCAAACCTGCTTCAATTGAAGGAAGGGTTCTAATGTCGATATTGAGACCAGATTTCTTGGTCCTTTGAGTTGTTTTGGAAAAAAAGAGGTGCATTCAGAGGATTAGTGATGTAATATCCCATTACCATAGGGTACATACCTAAGTTTTTAGGCACATAACCTACGATAGTGGTATGTTAGAGCAATAATGAAACTACTCGCACATGGCATCATTATCATTTCTCTTAAAATATTCACTTCATTCATTGATAAAATATACATCATTGAGTATACAAGAGGTTCTGAATTAAATAATTTAATCCAAGTTAAAAAAAATGCAATGCAGACGCGAACTGATCCCGACCTCTATCCTTCACTTGTATGCTGTAGGTGTACTCCCGTTAGCCTAACAGGGTAATCTTCTAATCCTGAAAAATAAGTGCAAATGTTGGGTGAGTTTTACGAACTCAGTGAGTAAACCATCATTGATGGATTCACCAGATCATACAACGATATCACATTTCAGGGTTATTCATTCAAACAGATGAGCATATATTTAGGAGTAGGTATAACAGAAGATTAGCTAGTTCAGCTTGCATAACGTATTGCATGGGACATGCACAGGCAGATAAGCATTTATTCAGAGATCAGCATAGCAGAATATCATTCATTTCAACGTGAAGCATTGCGTACGTAATTGCATGGTACATGCATGAGACTCATCTTCGTTCTTATTGTTGTAACTGAGAGCCTTTCACAGATAGATACGGATGTTTTGGCCCGTAGGGCTCAATCAGAACATATTTACGGAGCATAGCTCAACGTGCAGAACAGATTTATCACGGAACAAAGCTCTACGTGGAAGCGCTTGTAACTGGCAACTCAAGTCACAACGCCTTTATCTGAGCATGCATTTTATGAAATGCATCAAATACTGAATGTGTCATATGCGAAAACTTATACAAATGTTCAAACGAAGTTTCATAATCATCGGACCTCAGTCCGGAATTCAGTTATCGCTGAGAATCCAATATCATTCAGACATTCATATCAAAATATCAAATCGAACACTTCCAATACATGCCCGACTGTAAAACCCCTCGGACCTCAGGTCTGGAATTCAGAATCAACACACATACGCAGTTCAATGATCTTGGAAGTTAACAAATTGAATACATATAATCAAATAATCCTAGGAATTCATCTAGGTTGACTCACAGTGTACTCCCAGAAGCTATCACCTGGACGGTCCGGCAATGTCTGATTGTTGTCCGACGTGCTCCTCTAAAATAGACAAAACACATTCACACTTATCACTCTTTGTACAATTGTGTTAAACATGTCAAAATATAGAACATATGCACAATACATGCTCAATGGCAATCTCTCTCTCTCTTTTAGGGAAGGTGCATCTTTACAGACGATGTGCCCTTATAGAAGAAAGGTGAGTTACAGAAGAAGATGATTACAGATGAAGATGCTTTAAAGAAGGAGATGATGTCACCCAAAAGAAGCTATCGTCACCACAGACGAAGTTTCCTCTTAGCGTATCTTTTTCTACAAAGATCGGATTCAATTGTTCTTTACATGATTCGAAAGAGGCTATCAAGATGTACAAACTTTATAAAGAGCTCAAGGGCTAACTTTATCTTCTGAGGGGTCAAAAATAGGACAGAAGATATACAATGAACAGTGACATAGACGAAGTTCATTTGTCTGTCAACAATAACAAAGATGATGTTTTGCAATTGGAATAACTTTTTCTAGAGGGATCGGATCAAGGTTTTCTTCATATGGTTTGAAAGAGGATTCCAAGATCTATAACTTTTATAAAGACCTCAAAGGTCAATTCTATCTTCTGAGGGATTGAAAGCAGGACAGAAGATAGATATAGATGAACATAGAAGAAGCAAAACACAGAAGGAGTTCATGAACAGTAACATAAACGAAGTTTCTGTGAACAGTAAGACAGATGAAGTTCATGAACAGTAGCATAAATGAAGTTCATTCGTCTGTGAACAGGAACACAGACGAAGAGCATGAACAGTAACATAGACGAAGCAATACAGAGGAAGATGACGTCACCTAGAGGAAGATGACATTATCACAGAAGAAGTTAGTTCACAGAGAATACGAAACACAGACGAAGTCTGGCTGATAGAAGAATGCATCTTGACAACGATGCATCCTCACAGAAGGAGATAACTGACGACAGAGAATGACTTGTAGAGGATGCATTTGCATCCTTACAGAGGAGGATGATGTCACCCAGAGGAAATTGACGTCATCACAGAGGATACAATACAGAAGACGGGAGGAGCAGAACATATTATCTCTCATGCCTATACAAATTCTATACATTATTTCCATTGGTATGACACTTCCAAACATGCAAGTATCATCTATACTGCTCCCTCCTTAGTTCCAAAACACCAAACAACTTCAAGGAGCCAAAACTCACATACATACCAAAATCACAGGCTACTATTTATGCTTACATGTTCTTTCTACATTTTCTTTCTCTTGTGGTTACTTTTTAACTTACCAACATTCAGAACCCGCATATTATCTCCTCTCTCCACTATGAACCTCTTTTCATGCAGATATATCTATCCAACATGCATATGCGTATTTACACAGTGGACAACATTATAACCACTTACTCGCTTAGCAAGTGCTCAGTGTAAGTGCTTTAACACTGAAATAGGCATCAGCACCACAAAGACTGCTAGATCGCTATTCGGTGATGGAAGTCAGGCGAGAGAATTGCTATATGGAGTATTTCAGTTAGGAACGGGAACTATGCTAGATTCTTCCTAACTTAAACAATATAATACGTGAGTTCATTCTATGCCCCTCACGTGTACTATTCATCTCCACTGACTCACCATTTTTCATAATTACAACCTGTAATGGAGCCTTCCTAACTTAAACAATATTATCCCCATGCTCCTCACATGTACTATTTACCTCCACTAATTCACCATTCGGCATCATTACAATTTGGCATACTTACCCGAAAATGCGAAATGAAGGCATATACATTTAAATGAATGTGCCAACCGATAGATAAGTCCCAATTACCTTATATCTAACATCCATTTAGCTTAAGTCATATAAATGCATCACAATTATGTGTATAAGAGACGGGATGTTACAATTCTCCCCTCCTAACAAAAATTTCATCCTCGAAATTTCTTAGCACTTAAATAGGTAGGGAGTTCTCATATGCTCCTCGCCATTTTCCATATACTTCATCACTCAAATACTCTCTTCCAAATGACCTCAGCTGATAACTCAATAGGTCGTGCAATCACTGATTTTGCTATCACATTATCTCGACTATTTCATTGATATCATTCAGATTACTCATCAACTTTTACTTCGTACACTATCAGTCTATCTCTGTTGGTCATAGCTATTCAGATTTCAAGTATTAAGTACATAAATAGTAACATAGAAGGTGTTCGTGAACCTGAACAATAAAACAGAGGAAAGTACATGGACAGTAACACAGAGGGAATGTGGTCACTTAGGTCGAAAACAGACAAATGCAAGAAGCAGAAGAAGCAGTACATAGACGAAGCTGGTTCATGGTCTGAAACATTCTTTTATCAGTAACACTAACTCATAATAATTTCATGCAGACCAATTCATATCGGCTTAGTTTATCGACTAGTCGACCCATATGATGATAGTCGACCAGCCCATGTATCCAACTGACATGCCTGATTGTTAATAGTCGACTTGCAAGTATAAAATTTACAATGTATGACTTGGAAAGTCATGAGCATAACACAATCATACTTCAATTCACTGTAACACGTCTCATACAGTATCCTAACTATATCACTCTGATAGTGAGTCATGTCTTTAAATTCAACTATACATTAACTGCATGATTCCATGAATGCCAAAATGTGAATTTCCAAGCATATTCCTAACAATTAAGACTGTTGGATATTTAGACACTCGACCACTTGTTTCTACATCCCTAGTTGTTAAATACTATTTCGGCATATCCCTTCTAGGATGTCTCGCTTAGGTTGTTACTTGTGTCTTCTCTAGTATTCTCTTTGTTCGATTATCTGTTGTTCAACCAACAGTTTGTCATCACAGAAACATGTAAATCAACGTCTGAAGTAAATCTCTTCTACTGCATCGGGAAGCATATCCTAAGGACTGTGCATTAATCTCAACTGTGAACTTACATTGCATCATTTTATTGTTTGACCAAACCAAACATCGAGAGCAATGAGGATAGGTAAGCAAACAAAATCTTTAATTACAACTTCATAGATTTCCATGTACATTTCTGTCATTCTCAAATGTCATAAGATCAACAATCCCCAATTTTAAGCATCAAGTTTTCTGGTTCACCACAGTGCATGCTATAATGCACTTTAAATAACTAAAACGAATTGGCATAAGCTAATAGTCAATAGTAGATAGAAATGAACAACCAATGTTTCCCCTAGCAGAAGAGACAAAAGTTCAAATGAGTTACTTCCTCAGAAACCAAAAGCTTTAAGGGCTTTGCCACATCACTCATGCTGAACAAAGTTAAAGTACTATAGTAAACAAATGTGGTAAAAAGGATCAAATCGACCATGAAACTTCATAACTGCATCTAGGCGCTTAACAGAACCAGTAAGCAATCCTTCCACACAAACTCAATCAACCTTAAAAGGAAAGTTCCATATATCTCAAAAACACCCACTTCAGAAGGTAGGCAACAACATGTTGAAATCATGGATCCTGGCTTATCTGCATTTTATTTTATTTTTTCCTTTACACCATTTATGATACCTTAATCTCATTGGTTAAAGACAACAATTCTTCTTTTATATCCGTCCTCGATCGTGGGAACTATGCCACGATTGGGCCTTTCTTCTTTTTCACAGAATTCATAACCCATAGTAACATCGTTACTAACCTCAATCTATCCTCTATTACTCACTCTTTAACTGAATCATCTGGTTTACTAAACCCATCTCGATGAAATTCTTCTTTGAAAGAGGATTTCTTCATACCACCCTCGATATTGCTCATGAAATCCTTATGCATCAGTTATTTGCTATGATTATTTATCACTTATTCTTAGCACCTCAAGAAGAGCCATAGGATCAATTTCTGCCATAGCTTACATGATCAGAACACCCTTTCATATAGGGTTCAGTGAGGCACTATTACTTCCTATATCATCGCTGCACATATGATAAACATATACTTAATATTTTCACTTATCATGGTGATCTTACCATCAGATACCTAAACGCAACAACTTTTTCTTAAATCGCTACCAGTATCTCACTGTCCAATTACCATTTATCAGCATGCATGCATATGTTTCAATCAATTCGGAATCCTAGATGCATACTCATCCAAAAATCCTGATCTCAATTTCGCAATTAATTTCACAAACATATTCTTAGACTTAATCATATCTCTTGTCACACATTCTGTTTTGTTTTCGACCTCTCAAGGTCACTTTCACTTGGCTTGTACTCTTTATGCTCATCATTTCTACTTATATCACAGTGCGTCGACATTCATATCACCTTTGAGGACATATCATCAGAACAGAATATCAGGAATCGTCAATAATACAATTACCAACACAAATACACTGACTCTTTATTTATTATATCTAACCATCTACTATTTCTTATACTAAATTTCAAACTCTTATCACAATACTTACATAACCCTTTCGGTTCCAAATTCATCCTTTTATCGTCACAGCAATTCTATGATTTCATTTCATTTTGCCTGTACACTTTCGTCTCTTCATTTCTACTCTTTTTCGCACACAATCCTAACAATATGTGCACTTCTCTATCACATTCAAAGGTGTACTATTTCAGTTCACTATCGATATCATGTCCACAAGGCATATATCACTATAATGGTAGTGAATCTTTATCCACTTTATCGAACCATATACTTTTACTCTCTCATATTCTATCAGTTCGTCATTTTCTCAATGCCTTTAACAGTTCAGACTCGTAAGAAATGCTCATGCATATGACTTATACTCATATGACTCATACAGGGATCAATCGCTTCTGTCTGCTCTGACATGACTAAAATGCATATGACTCAATACATATTTTGGAATATGCGGAATGCCCATATAAGATAGTACTTCTAGGCTCTGATACCAAAATGTAACATCCCACTACCATAGGGTATATACCTAAGCTTTTAGGCAAATAACCTACGATAGTAGTATGTTAGAGCAATAATGAAACTACTCACACATAGCATCATTATCATTTCTCTTAAAATATTCACTTCATTCATTGATAAAATATACATCGTTGAGTATACAAGAGGTTCCGAATTAAATAATTCATTCCAAGTTAAAAAAAATGCAATGCAGACGCGAACTGATCCCGACCTCTATCCTTCACTTGTATGCTGTAGGCGTGCTCCCGTTAGCCTAACAGGGTAATCTTCTGATCCTGAAAAATAGGTGCAAATGTTGGGTGAGCTTTGCAAACTCAGTGAGTGAACCATCATTGATGGATTCACCAGATCATACAGCAATATCACATTTCAGGGTTATTCATTCAAACAAATGAGCATATATTCAGGAGTAGGTATAATAGAAGATTAGCTAGTTCAGCTTGCATAACGTATTGCATGGGACATGCATAGGCAGATAAGCATTTATTCAGAGATCAGCATAGCAGAATATCATTCATTTCAACGTGTAGCATTGCGCACGAAATTGCATGGTACATGCATGAGACTCATCTTCGTTCTTATTGTTGTGACTGAGAGCCTTTCACAGACAGATACAGATGTTTTGGCCCATAGGGCTCAATCAGAACATATTCACGGAGCATAGCTCAACGTGCAGAACAGATTTATCACGGAGCAAAGTTCTACATGGAAGCGCTTCTAACTGGCAACTCAAGTCACAACGCCTTTATCTGAGCATGCATTTTATGAAATACATCAAATACTGAATATGTCATATGCGAAAACTTATACAAATGTTCAAACGAAGTTTCATAATCATCGAAACTCAGTCTGGCATTCAGCTATCGCTGAGAATCTAATATCATTCAGACATTCATATCAAAATATCAAATCGAACACTTCCAATACATGCCTGACTATAAAACTCCTCGGACCTCAGGTCCGGAATTTAGAATCAGCACACATACGCAGTTCAATGATCTTGGAAGTTAACAAATTGAATACATATAATCAAATAATCCTACGAATTCATCTAGGTTGACTCACAGTGTACTCCCAGAAGTTATCGTCTGGACGGTCTGGCAATGTCTGATTGTTGTCCGACGTGCTCCTCTAAAATAGACAAAACACATTCATACTTATCACTCTATGCCCCTCACATGTATTATTCATCTCCACTGACTCACCATTTGTCATAATTACAACCTGTAATGGAGCCTTCCTAACTTAAACAATATTATCCCCATGCTCCTCACGTGTACTATTTACCTCCACTCATTCACTATTCGGCATCATTACAATTTGGCATACTTACCCGAAAATGACAAATGAAGGCTTATATATTTAAATGAATGTGCCAGCCGATAGATAAGTCCCAATTACCTTATGTCTAATGTCCATTTAGCTTAAATCATATAAATGTCTCACAATTATGTGTATAGGAAACGGGATGTTACAAGTGAGTGAGGGATCGTTTTGTTAAGTAATATTTATTTAATTCAAGATGTGCTTAATAAAAAGGGCGAGTGGGTCTCACGTTGCTACGTAAGTAATGACTTAATAATTTCGTTATAGTAGGGCCTAATTTTAATGTTTTCTAAATATTAGGATTATAATTGTTCTCTTTGGAATGTTAGGATTAAACTTATTGATTGGTATAAAACTTAAAGTCAAAAGTGACATTTTGGCCAAGATAATTTAAGAATATGTCAAAAGAGTTATATTGACACTTTAAAGAAGTATATTTAAAAAAGGACACTAAAAAGTTATTAATTACTAACTTAGTGTAAATAAGTAATTTTGTTTAGTAAAATTTAAGAGTATATATTAAAGGGTGATGTTTAAACTTTGAAG
>JANZXR010000004.1:19738915-19772975 GCA_027575705.1 Erythroxylum echinodendron
ATAATAGAGTGTTAAGCTATTAAATGTTTTCTTTGAATCAAGAAAGTTTAAAAATGTTTTCAACTGTTTTCTTAAATTCTTTGATAAGGTGCTCCATGTTTGCATATGAATTATAGTTGCTTATGAATTATGTTATTGCTTTATAAAAGGAGCATGAGAATATGAAAATGCATGGAAATGATTTGAGCATGAATATATGTGCTTTTATGTGGGCAAAAGAGAAATTCGTTTCGTTAGTTACGTGCACAATGACCTATAGCCTTCTCCCGGCTGCCCGCTTGTGGTCACGAGATCTTGAGAAATCGGACTCGTTTTGTTTCACAGTGTAAACTTCGGTTTCTCCATTTCGTTCCATTGAACTCTCGAGCCATTTTGATGTGCATTGCATTTGGATATGTTTGACATGATGATTGCATACATGATTTGCTATATTGTGAATTTGATAAGAATTTTAAGGAAAGTGTGCTTTATGAACTCAATGAAAGTTTTCAATGACAAGTAAAATGATTTTTAAAAGTTTTTGCTTATCTTTTATTATAAACTGTTACCCATGAGCTGTCAAGCTCACTCCCTCCTGTTCCCACCTACAGGTGATGATTAAAAGATGAAGTGAAAGAGAGTCAAGGTGTCATTCCAAGCTTGCTTAGGTTGTAATTTGAAATAAGTTTTTGGAAGATACAAGACTTTAGTCAATTTTAGGGCTTCGTAGTTCATATAACCTTTGTGTAATGAGAGTTTAGATTTTGTTGTAATGTGGCTTGAAAGGTTACATATTGTTGTATTGTAAGCTAGATTTTGTACTAATGAGGATTTTAGATTCATTTTAAGTATTTTTAGATTAAGTATCTTATGTATCTTGGAATTATGAGATATGGATGTATTATGATTTGAAATGCCTTTATGGCTTTGTGACAACTCTTATATTTGATGGTAATGACTTATGATTTATGTATGAATGAATTTGAGTGGACAATTATGATTTATGTATGGATAGTTAGACTTCGAAATAGGGTATAACATTTGTGGTATCAGAGCAAATAGGAGTTAGACTCCAGAAACGAGGCCCAACACACTTGGTGAAACACGCGTTCTACGACCATCGTAATCTCTTAATCGCATCCATCTCTACAGGGATGTGAATAGGAAGTAAATGGGTCATCTTAAGTTTTTTTTCTTAAGCCTTGTATCTTAAAAATAATTAAATAATTTCTTTATCAAGTTATACATCAAAATTAATGACAATCACTGAAAAGTTCAAAATATTAAAAAATAAAATTTTGATTAATTTCAATTATTTCATTGAGAAGAAGATGGCTCTAGAATGACCAATGTCTTCCTTTAATTGTTGTTTTGGTACGGCATTGTAAGCAAGACCATCGGATGAATGTATAGTATACTTGTATTATCTTTGACTTTTGTACATACTTGTATTGATGCTCATTGTTGTGCTTTTAATTGAACTACTTTTAGGATGGATTGCATTATGGCATGGTTTAAATATTTTTATCAAATCTCAAGTTGAATAATTTATTTTTTAAAATTTGTTTATATTTTCTAATTTATAATTAAAATTAATAAATAGTAATTAAATTAACTAATACTAATTACTCATAATAATCTTAAATTTAATTAAAAATCAAAACTTAACTCTCAAAATCAATACCTTTTTCTTAAATTTGGAAACAAAATCAACGTTTTGTGATAATAATTCAAGGTCTAGTTTTTTTAGGTTCAATTACAAGTCTAAAACATTAGTATTGGTAGTACCTTCTTATTTTAATATAGTTTTCTCTTACTTCTCATCATGTACTCCACTTTTTGGCTTCTCCATTTATTTTGCATTACCTTATATCACTTTGTCTTATTTATCAAAGCTTACTATAATATAGAACTTGACTTTATTCCCTTCTTTGGTTGTACTCAATTTCTATGGCAAACTGGTTACTTTTGCTTCAATTTCTGCTTTAATTGTGTCCAATTTCCTTAGTGAATTGTCGAGTTGCTTGCTAGTCTTTGTTTTAATTGGGTCATATTTTTTAGAGCTTAGTGTTTTAACGGTAGCTTTGATTACAATTTTTGGGCTAGTTATGTCTAGTTTTTTAGAGTTTGGTTAACAAATGACTTTGACTTCTTTAACCTCCTTCATTTTCTTAAAACTCAATCCTTTTGACAATTTACCCACTCTCTCATTTAGTTTTGTTGACTTTCTTGAAATTGATCATGTTCTTAATACTATTTGTAGCAAATGATATGGATCTTGCCTCTTTTTTAATTATAATGGTTCTAGACTATTTTTTAATCTCTTTTTTTATACTTCATTCCATTTATTGAATGGTTCTTTAGCTCCTGTGCCACCTACAGTTGCACTGCCATTTGTTGTTGTTTTAATAATAAGTCCCCATTTAATTTTTGTGGAAGTTTTGAAAATTTTAATGGCATTTAAGATCTTTTGTTATTGAAAATTTTGTTACGAGAAAAGGTGTCATACAGAGAGAGGGAACCAATGAGTCATAGTTTCCCAAAATTTAAGTGTTTCAACCCTAAATGATGATTTCCTTAAGAACAATGTAGTTATGTTCTTTTTTTACAAAATGTCGACAACATGATATGCGCCTTTAATAAGAGGCTTACGGATTTATATCATGTAACAACCTGACAACCTTTTCAGAATTCAATAACAAATCATATTTAGGTTTCTCCTTCTCTCTTATTCTCCTCTTATTCTCTTATTTACTTCTCTTGATTCTTCTCTCTCTCATCATTGAAATTTGGCATATAACAAACTCGTATCAAAGTGGTCAACTTTGAAACATCACCATGTTAGAAAGAATGTGCATAGCTAAACTTAGAAGGATTAAGGAAAACCTAAAAATAGTTTTGGAAAACGAAACCAAAAGCGAGAAGTTCTTGGTGGAAAATCAAGGTATGATAGAGAGGTAGAAAAAAAAGTTCACTTAACTTAAGGCAATGTTTAAGGGAAATGGAGTAAAGAGTTAAGGTGTACAAGTGCAAAAAAAAAAAATTCACGCTTAAGAATATTTCAAATGAGAAGAAACTAGGGATTGCAATACTACACTTAAAAAGAGAAGCATAAGAGTGGTATCAACTAACCACAAGTAAATTACAACAGAAGGAACCAATAGAGTGGGATGAGCTGGTCGACTTGATAAGGCAAAGATTCAATGTAGAAATTTTTAAGGACCCCTTAGGTGATTTTAAACAATTCAAACAAGAGCAACTAGTTCAAGAATAGTGTGCATGATTCAACAAGTACTCTAACAAACTAATGTTACTTAAGGAATATCTTATCGTATTTTTCTTGAAGGGGCTTAAGTTAAAGCTAGAAGTAACAGTTAAAATCCTTGAACCCCACATTGTTCAACAAGCCAACTCACTGGCAAGGATGTAAGAAGCGATCTTAAATGTTCATGCAACATGAATGGGAACTTCCAAAGCTACACTTCACCCAACATCAACAACACCCTAAATCATAATGGAGGATCCTCAGTGAACATAGGCCTCAAAATCTAAGCAGATAAAGGCATCTAACCAACTCAGAGCCTAAGGAAACACTGTAAAGAGCGGCTTAAGTAGGAGTTTAGCTTTAACCCAGCAATAAGGACTTTAATGAATGTCAGGCCAAAGGACTTTGTTTTTAGTGCGATGAAAGGTACATATATGGCCACCAATGTAGAAGGAAACAAATGCAGCTATACATGGTTGAATGGAATATAGAACATAAAGAGGAACCTCATGAAACAATTGAAGAAAACGCAGGTGAGCTATATGAACCTAATGTCTTGTTCTAGGCCATGATGGGGGGAATCAATGAAAGAATGTAAACCAATAAAAGTGAGGGTTTATCATTAAAGAAAACCTATCCAAGTGTTGATCTTCCTTGATGAAGCTTTAGCTAGAAGAAGCTAAAGCCAACTGGAAGAGATTTCTAGAATCTAAACTATAATTAGGGGAGATCTTAGAATGAGTTGCCATCAATGATACAAGGGTTTTAAGTGGTGCATGCAAGAGGTGTCCTTCATAATAAACTCCCTAGTATTCCCTCTAAGAAGCTACAATGTCATCTTGGGGTTGCAATGGCTAATCATCAATCATTACTAGTAAAGTATAAATCACTATTCTAAGAACCTACGTAGCTCCCTCTAAAGAGAGCTTAGGATTAGAGGATCAAACTTAAGGAGGGAGTAGGCGTGATCAATGTCTGGATATATTGTTACTTTAGGAAGCAAAAAGACATTGTTGAAAGAGTGATATTTGAGTTGTTGTAATAAGATTTCATACGATGTACCTTAAGCCTATATGCATCTCCAGTAGTGGTGGTAAGGAAAAAGGACAATTTATGGCAAATGTGCATTGACTATTGAGCACTAAACAAATGGATAGTGAAAGGTAAGTTCCCAATACCCCTAACCGAGGAGTTATTTAATAAGCTTCATGGATCAAGCTAGAACTCAAAGTTAGACCTGAAGTCTAGACACCAACAATTCCAAATGTACGATAAAGATGTTACGAAGATGGCTTTTTAAACCCATAAGAGACATTACGAGTTCCTTATAATGCCTTTTGGGTAGACAAACATTCCTTTTACCTTTTAGAGCTTGATTAAAGAGATATTTAGGCCCTTCCTTTATTGGTCCATATTTGTCTATTTTAAAAATCTATAAATTTATAGTCGAGGTTTCGAGCAGCACATATTACACCTTATGGTAGTTCTCAAAACTCTTCAAGACCACAAACTATATCTCAATGGGAGCAAGTGTGCTTCTAAAGCTCGACAGCTAAATAATCTTGGCCACTCCATCTCTAGGAAAGGGATTGCCACAGATGACAAAATGGTGGACACAATAAGAAATTGGCTGATACTTGGATCATTCAAAGAGCTTATAGGCTTCCTTGGATTAGTGGGCTACTATTGAAGATTCATATAGAATTATTATCAAATTGCCCATCTATTGAATGATTGCTTACAGCCTAGGTGACCAACGAGTGAGCTTGGGGAGAATGACAACAACAGGACTTCGAAAAAGTGAAAGAGGCACTCAGGTCAACCCTAATCTTGATTGTGCTTGATTTCGCTTTAGAGGTCGACACTAGTGGTACAAGCATTAGAGTAGTGTTATAGAAGGACAAACATCTCAAGTAAGATGCTGGCGGACAAGCATAAATGGTTATCCACTTATGAGACGGAGTTCCTAGCCATTATGAAAGCAATAAGCTAGTGGCATAATTACCTTAGTTGGAAGGAGGTTTTAGGTGCAAACTGATCACCAAAGCCTAAAATACTTGTTAAAGCAACAAATCTCCACCCTTTCCAACAAACATGGCTTTTGAAGTTTTTTAAGTATCATTTCGAAGTGTTATATCACAAAGTGGGAAGGAGAATTAGGCGGCAGATGTGTTGTCCTATATAACAAGCATGAAGCTTCTCACACTTACCATATCTCAAATCCATATCAGATTATTTGAGGAAATTAGGAGCAATTAGAAGGAGGATGCAACAATGCAAGACATTAGAAAATTCATGGAAGAAGGAACCTTCCTTTCAGCAATTACGAACAAAAAAATGAAATGTTACGATGGAGAGGAAGGCTAGTCATTAGGTTCGATAAGGATTTGCATACGAAACTCATCTCTTTGAGCCACGATGAACCTCAAAGTCATTCTGGTGTTACTATGAGTATCAAGAGGTTGCAAAATATATTTCACTAGAAGGGGACGAGTAAGTACATAAGGAACTATATGAAGGGATATGTAATTTTTTAAAGGAGTAAGTACGAGAATTTATAGTATCTGTGCAAGCTTCAACCACTACTCGTCCCCTAGGGACAATGGGAAGAGATAAGAATGGATTTCATAAAAGGTCTTCCCACTTTGAAGGGAAAAATAGGCGTAATGGTGATCATGGATTGTTTTGGAAAATATGGACATTTCATACGCATTAAACATCCTTTGTCAATTACAGATACAACTCAATTATTTCTCATCCATTTTTTCAAATTGTACAGGATGTCGAGAGCATTGTAAGTAATTGGAATCCCCTCTTCTTGAGTAAGTTCTGGAGGAATTTTCAAGTTGCAAGGGTAAGCCTCAAGTTCTCCACAACTTACCACCCTCAGTTAAATGGGCAGTGCTTCTGTAGGGTTGTACTAACTAGTTTGGTAAAATAGATTTCATTGGTCAAGTGTTGGTGCAACACCATACCACACGATCATTGGTTTCATTCATTTTGAGCTATTATACAACCACCCTCTACCCGCCTACGTACCTTATTTTAAGGAGGACTCTCGAAACTTGATTATCAATCAGATAATAAAAGATAGGGAGATGACATTGGCATCTACAAGGTTCCATCTCCAAAGGGCTCAAAATCGTATAATATAAAATGCAGATCACAAAAGGACATATTAGAAGTTCAATGAGGGAGATATGGAGTTTTTTAAACTCCAAACCTATCAGCAACAGTTGTTGTAAAGAAGGAGTTCTCATAAGTTGTCACTTATTTACTATGGTATCTTTGTCGTGGAAATAATTAAACGTGTCACCTACAAGTTAGAAATGCCATAAGGGTTGACCATCCATCCCAAATTCCATGTGTCTTAATTGAAGAAGTAGGTCGCAGAAAGGGTGCTTATTTCCATTGAGTTACCAATCCAGGCTCCTCATAAGGATAAATATCCAGAGGCCATCTGAGATCATCGAATTGTAAAACACCACAATAGACCATTAACGCAAATATTAGTGGTGGGATAGCCACCCATCAAATGAAGATATGTTGAAACCCTTATTTAAACTGCAACACTGCTACCTAGACGCCAACCTTATGGATAAGGTGTTTGAATAAGGAGGCATTGTTATAAGAAAAGGGGCCATATAGAGGGTGAGAACCAACAAGTTGTAGTTTTCTTAAATATAAGTGTTTAGATCCTAAAAGGACAATTTCCTTTAAAATGATGTAGTTTTGTTCTTTTTTTACAAAAAGATGATAGCATGATACGTGACCTTCAATAAGAGGCTCACACATGTAATATCATGTAACAACCAATTATATAATAACAATTTGTCCTTAGGTTTCTCCCTCTCATTCTCTTCTAATTCTTTCATTTGCTTTTCTTGATTCTTCTATTTTTCATCATTGCCATTTGGCACGTAAGCATAATAAAGCCTATATTTCCGTACTTTCTACCACAATTTTCCTTGATGATCTTTTTCCATAACTTCTGCTATCTTCTCCTTCCCTCCTTATGCAATTTTTAGCTCGTGAAGGTTTCCAAAGTTTTAAATGGCATTAAGATCTTCTATAGTCAAAAAATCTTTATGAATAGGCATAAAAAGCCCATATTTCTGAACTTTTTGTCATAAAGTTCCTTTGTGATCTTCTTCGTGATTTCTTTTGTCATTTTATTGGTCGTTAACTCAACTAAATCCTCATAGACCCATCAATAAATCAATAGTAAAGTAATATGGAACAAGCTAATAATGATGTTGCAACTAAATCAATACTCTTTTGAGTGGATGGAAACTTTGAATCTAATCATCAGGTGTATGAATCATAGTCAACATAATGGTGTGATTATTAGGAGTGCCTTTCATATTCTCATTTCCTCTGTATGGAGAGAACGATATCAAAGAATTTATAAAAATATGGAATTAGCAGCTTGCAAAACAAATTGTGAATTGGGTGCGAGCAGCCATTATTGCTAATGACATACTTATGAAGTAAAACGACAATGGTCGCTGTAATGTTCTATGTTATAATTCATCTGTAGTTGCATGGTGCAATACTTTCGTAGTTTTGGTATAGTAATATGATTCTTTGTAAGGAGTTACGAAACAGCATTTGCTAAGATAATATAATTTTAATTTTAATTTTAAAAAATTATTATCCTTTTCTTCACTCTAACATTATCTGAAAAACATAATGAAACAAAGCAATTAGAGTTTGGATCTTTCTTCTTGACCTTGGAATTGTAATTAGGGTTTAATTTTCTAATTAAACTTAAGATTATTATGATTAAATAATATTATTTAAGTTAATTATTATTTATTTATTTTTAATTATATAAAATTAGATTATTTTAATATCATTTTTAAAAGTGAGTCTCATTGTGTTAAATGACATACATGTAACAAAGTGGAACTCACATTATTAATGAAAATGTTTAACTTATGCCACGTAAACACTAACATGTCAAATAACGAACAAATACATAACTCCATCAATTTTCATATAATTAAGATTTAATTTGAATTTTTTTGTAAATGTTAAGATTTATTTTTAAAGTTCCTAAATTTTAATATTTAACTTGCATTTTGATTAAAAAATTATGGTCAAAATGCACTTTTTGCCTTAAAAACTGTGGTATCACCAAAATCAACAGGTATCAAATAAACTGAAAATATCACTCGTCAAAATTTTAAGCTGTATTTGGTTGGACGTAAAGTTTTTAATGGAATGAAATGGAATGTAAATTGATGTATATTATAAAATTGTTATTTGGGAGGGATAGAAAAGTTCATAGTGTAATATAGTGAACTGTTGTTTGGATGAAGAGTTTATTATGTAATATAGTGTAAAGTTATTTATCATTTTACATTCCATCATAAACCCTTCAAATCGGAAGTTTTTTATTTTTACTATTTAGGATGGAATGAGATGTAATATGAAACTTTCATTTTCCATCTTATTTCATTTCATTCCATTATAAGTCTTATTTATAAACAATAGAATAATATTACATTCTATTCCATTCTATTCTATTAATAAGCCCACGACCAAACATACCCTTAAGGAACTTACGTTCTTAATAAAAAAACTAATGTAACAAGAGTTTCTCCTATATAAGTAGAGTTAAATCAGTCAATGTTGTATTGAATTTAATATTGGTTCTCTCATCATATGTTTCTTAAAGCTTAGTGAAGATTATTGAAATGATCTTTAGGACTTTCCTAATGCTCTCCATCAAAATTAGTAACAAGGTTCACATGAGAAGAAAGCTAAGAAGCATACCGAATGATAAATTAACTAGATGCATTATTACTATTTAAAAACTGTAAGCTTTTTACCAGTCACTCCCACAAGCCACAGGTAACATCTCCTGGATCATGCTCACAATTTTCAAGGAACAGATGAGACTGTCGATTGAAGGGAACTTAGACGATGGCGTTTCTACTGACTTTTTGCAAGACAATTATAATTTTATGGAGTCTTTTGTTAATGATGGACAGTTCTCGGCTATTTGTAACATAATTCCTCAACAGGCTACCGTTAAGGGAGTTTTACATGACAATACTTACAGCCTCACTTAGACTAAATAATCTTTCTTGTTCAGTCAACACCTGGACTGAGACTGTTGGATGCACTTGAGATTGTTAGATTGGTAATTCCTTTGACAAGAGAGGAATTTGAGGTAATTTAAACTAGTACAGGTCAAATCAGGATGCAACACGTGAGATAGTGAGACATGTCCTTTTAGCTGATTCTCCAACTTGTCCTTGATGTATGTTTACCTTTGTTTGTTGTCCTGGTTTTGCATAGTTTCAACCTGGTTCTTGCTTTTTCTTATGCCTTGTAACTTGCTGTTTGTACCTTTTCCTATTAATTCATTACTTTCCCTTCTTGAAAAAAGGAACTATACTCTTTAGTGAAATAGTGCAAAAGAGCAGGAAGTGAAGGATTGTATATCCGAGCACCTCAAATGGATTAAACCTTCCAGTAAGTAATTACTTATAAACTGAATGTTAGACAACATGTGGAACAAAAAATCTAAATCAACGAGCTGTGGAGTGATTCTTTGGGATTGAAAGGGCAGTCTAATGGCCACAACTTGCATCCCTTGCCCTTTCCTTCTCTTCCCAAACATGGTTGAGACATCGGGAGTACTTGAAGGTAAAACCGCTAAAAACAACTTTGAATCCAAAAGAGTATTGTGGAAAGTGACTCTTTAAGTAGTAATATCCGCTATCAATACATGTTTGATATCTTATGCAAATTTTGAAGGCATTACTAATTATATCAAATGTGAAGTGGAGGGAATTCTGAACATTGAAGTTGGACATATCAAGAGGGATGGAAACAATATGGCACACTCTCCCACTTAGATCTGTCATAGTAGTTCTGTTAGTGAATTATTATTTTATGACTTTTTATGTGGATACACCAACTTGCTCTTCGGATCTTGCTCAATAGGTATACCTTTCTTAATTTTAAATGAAAAGAAAGAAAAAGAAAATTCAACCTAAGAATCACAACATAGCACATCACGAAGATACATGACAAAAGCACAAAAAATAAAAAAGTTACACATTTCTCGTCCAAAGTGTGAGAATTACCGAAAAGAAGGAAGAAGTCTGAGAATTTGCTGGTCAAAGAAATGGACTATTGGAGAAGTGACCAATTTGGTTTACAGATTCCTTTTATCTATTCATACACTTAAGACAAGGAAGTTCTTCCATCTGGCATTCTGGGATATGCAAAAGAGATTACAATATAATTTACTTAGCCTAACCAGAACGCAAATGGATGATCCAATTAATGACTGATGAGGGATAAACAAATTGGATGAACCAAACGATGAGACACAAAATGAACTGACCACATGATGACTACAGAGATGAGAAAACCATACTTAAGATGCGAGACCCTCCTATGATAGTGGCTTCACAAGAGCACAATAATAAATATAGTAATGTAAGTTACCAGTTACCACTAAATGCAACCGGTTCAAACTCTGAATGCAGCTGACTTTTAGCACCCTAATGGAGCCTAAGGTATCTCCCTTTAAAATAAATAACGTGGCCAAACTACATATTTGTCGTCATTCGAGTTAAGAGCTTGATATCAGCAACCCAACCCAGCAGTGCATTTAAAAGAAAATAATGACAAAGCTCCTTCGAGAACAAGCACCCACAGGTGTAGCAACCAGGAAGGTATTCCGAGTGGAAATTCCCCTTTTCTTTTTGGGATCTGACACGGCCAAACCTCTGCAAACCCAAAATCCCTCCTTAAGATGCACAAGAAGAAATATTTAACTTATAGATTCACTCCCATTTTGATCCTCTGCACCCTCAGGGTTGGAACCTCTAGGTGAACTATTTTCAGTTCCCTCACTGGGGTCACCAGATAAGATTGGAGCAAGGAATTCATATTCTGAAATTTCTGAAGCATCATCGAAACTGGTTAAAGCAGTAAAATCCTCGAAGGGCCCAATTGCCAGTCTCAGCAATATATTACGAGATCTGTTTTGTTCCACAAGCTCAAATTTGTGTTCTGGAGTATGCTGCTGATTGAACCGCCCTGGAAGTTTGGACTGAGTATTGTAGCAGTCTCCACAGAGGTCAAAACCTATTTTCTCCACACAATCTTTACATTTGTATCTATCACCAACAATGGGGCACAGCTGTTGACATATAGTAGAAAATGTAAAAAGCTACAAACAATGGCCAGAATGGTATTCAAAAGTGCATAGGGTACGATTAACTCCAAATAATAAGATACAAGCTGGACCAATAAAACATAACTAAGGAACAAAAAGTTACCCCACAAGAATCACATCCAACTCCAACATGAACCTTTGATCGAGGATCAGCCCATGATTGTACATGTTGTTCCCCTGTATTAGAGTGTAACGGAGAGCAACTTTTACCAGCTTTTGTAGAACCTGACAATGGAATTTGGCCTTAAGTTATACAAACATCATTTAGTCAAAGCTTCTTAATAACAATTTCTGATATCAGGGCTGGTAAGCACAAAAAAGGAAAGAGGTGCCATCTCATACACCTATAACTAAGACTTCCCCTTCACCCTGTCCCTACCCTCTCATTATGTACTATTGAGTTGAAAACGTCACGTTTTCCCTTCTCCCTCAGCACAGTCAATGTTAAATATGTAAGTGTCCTAAATTGATATTCAGTAGATATGGAATAAAATCTGAAGCATAGATATTATATAAACACAAAAGAGTGAAAATAATTAAATTGAATGCAAAAAAGGAGAATTCATAGGATTTTTTTATTTATAATTTATGTTTATAGGAGTTTCTTTGTAGAAGAATTTATGGATAATTATAGAACAAAAAATAAAAAATATTATATTTAGAAAAATGCAGATCGTTGGACACCACTTATAATAAAGCAATATTCTTTGGATAGAGCAGGAGAATCAAGCAATACATACAGGCATTTTGGTTTTCATTCTTGATAGGCTGTAGTTTCAGCTGAAGAGCATTTCTTCGTAATGCATACTCTTTGGGGAATTGCTCTTCTAGGAAATGATCAAACTCCAAACATACTTTGGGAAAACCCGTCGGGTGCAAAATTTGACATTCTTGGCATCTGAGCATCTCCTCTACTCGATCAATGATGCAGGTTTGACAATACACTGAAACAATTAAAGAATGACAGGAAAAGAACAAAATCAACTTTGAAAAATATTAGACAGAAAGGCAAAGGTACCTCAAAGCATATCAGAGAGCTAATTCAACTAAGAGAGCAATTGGTTGGAAGCAGCACACTATTCTAGTAGAAGTACCATGGCCACAGTTAAGAACCACTGGGTTAAAAAGTAGTTGCTTGCATGCAGCACACTGGAGATCCACAATTGAAACCTGCTTGCAATCTTCATTAGGTTCATATGTAGGTGAGACAATTTGGTCACTTTCATTGTTTTTGGTCACCTCATAGTTCATCTTGGAGTTTTGAATGGGAAAATACATGCCAATATCTTGGTTCATGGGATTGAACTCCATCTGCTGCATGGGATTGATTATTGTGGATGACGAACATGAAAGATGCCTCTGGCTATCATATTCTTGATTGGTATGTGAATCACATGCATTAATGTTGAGCAGTGGAGAGAAATAGCCTGTTTTCTTTTCCTCCTCTGTTACAGACAAATAACAATGGTGTGAAACAACATAATCTCGTATTAGGGGATTGCCCTGATGAGTTAAAAATGAACACAGATAGATGAAGAGGTGCTACAATTAAATTCTAGCTTGATCACTTATAAAGAAGCTCTAGTTACTAATATTCCTGATTTGAGACTAATCAATTAACTCAGCCTCTGAAAAATGCCTTACCTGCAAAACAGATATTTATGCTGAATGCAGTTATATGTACTTGATATCAGACAAATGTCATCCTCAATCTACCAGCGTATCAACAACATGAAGGTATATAAAAGAAAGAGCAGAGTCTGCAGCATAACTATTTTTCAGATAGCAGGAACATCAGTACATTCAAAATGCAAATGTTTACACCAAGTACCAAGTTTGTATTCTATGGTAGGAGAGGATAAAGAAATACCTAGAATTTGATCCTCTCTCCTCTTAGAAGCAATTGGGTACATCTTTAGAAGCACAAAATGCAGCATCTGGCAGATGGTTGGGAAGTGATTATATGGATGCCTACAAATAGGGCAATGAGACTCACGCAGAATATCCATCGATTTATGGACACACCAGAAACAGGCTATGTGACCGCAAGCTGTAGTGAAAATAGGATTACAAATAAATGATCCATTAAGTACTAAATAGAATTTCGATATCGATAGGATAGATAAAAGCCTTACAGAGAACAATGGGTTTGTACAGAAGGTCCCTGCTTACCAAAAAAAAAAGGTACAATTTAGCATCGCTCAATTTTAAGAAGAAGAACATATTTCTTTTTATTTTGTAGTTCCTCAGGAACCACAAACATTAGAAAACAAATAACAAACAAGACCTGAAATGGTTCGTCGAACAAGGCCTCCATGGATAGATCTCTTCCCTTTTCTTTTCTCTCATAATAATAATTATAAAAAAAAAAAGCAGCGAGAGTAGGATAACTCACAGGCAAACGCAACATACAAAGGAGTCGGAAATAGTTTCCTCCGTTTGAACGGGATTCTCTAGAACTTGATCTCGTCGACTCTCCTCCATTGGTAAGAGCTTATTGGTGAATTTTCCAGGTAGAGAGAGAGAGGGGGGTCGGATTGATATGATATATACAATAGGAGGCTTAAGTTAGGTTGGCGGTGAACGCGATACAAAGCAATGCGACATTGCATGAGCTATACCGTTTTTTAAAATTAATTTTCAAATTCTTTTATATCATTATTATATCTGATCTTAGAATAGTGTAGCGTATTGACGGTGATAGTCCGTCGGACGATTCATGTCGGTCTAGGCGTCAAAATGTCAATATGATTTGATTGCGTAAGGCTTATGCCCCACAATCGCCATTCCACCGTTTTATTTTATCAGTTTCCAACTCCTCTCTCCGTTAAAAAAAAGGCTTCAAGTAATAAAAGAAAAGTGAATGGTTACACTTGAAAATATAATTAATCGGATAATTTTTTATTGAATAATTTATTGCAAACTAATGACTAAAAAGTAAAAAGAGCAAAGTTTCAATTTTAAGAATCTCTAGAAATTTAAAATGGAAGTTTTTTGAAGAATAAGTGTACAATGGAAGCTTAAGACACTTCTCTTTTAATGCGAAAGAAAAGAAGGGAATTTCGTATAAGAAAAAAATTGAACATAAGTCAAAATTATGAAAAGCCTATATGCACCCCCACAGGCCACAGCCTAAGCAATTCCCCAGTGAGATGACGTTTGGGATTTCATGTTCAACTCAAAAAGAACCTAGGAACATCCTCTTTATCTTTATTTTTTCAACTTCTATTTTACGGACTTATTTCCATAACTCATAATTCTTCCATTTTACCGACTTATTTCCATAGTTTAACAGAACAGTCGCGACTTGCAGAAGCAACCATTCCAGTAACAGGGGACTGTGCCAAACCGGAGATGATGTTTTCGTGAGCTGGAATTGTCATGCTTTTATTCTCCGCCATATTCCACAACTCCAGAGACTGCAGCCCGTGCTCCAAAGAAAAAACCAACAAAAAAAAAATGGAAGCAAAAGGCATCGAATTCATATTAATCAAGGTTAACAGTAAAGCAGTACAAATAGCAACACAACTATTTGCAACAATCAGATCACGAAAAACCATAATTTAATTTCAATGTATTGAAGATAAGACATCATAGCACGAAATACAGGTAACTCAAAAAGATACTATAGTGAAAGAAACATGGCTTCAGTTTAGGAAAAAAGGTTTTAGAGCAAAACTGGATTCATTTCGATATGCCAAATTGGAATGAATACGATTGAGACATTAAGAAGTCTTGCAATTCAACAATCTACTTGCTCAATTCAAAACATGTGGATCAAATTCCAAAGCGTTTTAATTCAATATCATAATACTATTATACAATCTTCTAGTCATCACAAGGGGAATGCGATCCATGCGAGAGTAAAATTTTGACCTACCGAGATTCCCCCAATAACCAACAGAGTCGCATAACTTGGATGGAAAACACATGAATGAAACTGGTTCCCACTGAGCTCTTGAATGCACTCCCCTGAGGATAATGACCAAATTTCCACCAAGGTCTGACTCACAGTTGCCAAGTAATCCCCATTTGCATCCCAGCAATTGTAGTTTACCATCTCAGAGTGACCCTGCCAAAAGAGATTCAGCTTATAATGGTAGGCGCAAACAATGAAGGGCCAAAAAGGAAAAACGAAAAGAAAGTTCAGAAAGCAACATCAATAACATAAAGCGTCAAGCAATCCAACGTCCAAATACCTGGAATGAGAATGTTTGCCTGTCACTTTCAACATAAAAAATCGACACTACTTTATCTGATGCTGCTGCCAATAGCTGCCCAGTTCGTGGTTGAAATCTCACTTGTGCAGTACCGCCCTGGTCAATGTTGAAACACAGTTCTCGATTCTTCTTCAAATTGAAAGTTAAAAGAGCAAAGAAGGAAGAGTAATCTGCACAGAAACATACCTTACACACACAAGAACAAGAAAGTGAATTGATATTCCAATAGTGAATTTCATTGTCGTTATCACTAAAACAGAAAAGATCTATCTTCTTAGGGTGGAAGTCTAGAGACATGACAGGTGAACTGTGCCCTGTATATGCTTGCAAAGAATAGCTTGGCAGCCACAAAAACTTAACATGTGTGAACCATGGCAGTGAAAAGCAAAGCTGCAGGCAATAGAAGTTAACAAAATAGATGGAAAACCATTGTTTCAATTGTAAGATCATAGCTCCACAGAGCCACAACTTGAAACAAGCCATTACATGAACACAAAAATCTCTCTTACATTTGCTGCATCCCATAATCTCACAGATTTATCAACTGAAGCTGTTGCCAGTTGAGTTGAATTAATCTGGAAGCGAACATCTGTAACAACTAACTTATGCTCTTCAGCCATGACCTTTGTGTGCATGGTATCCATATTCCAGAAGACAACCTGATCCATAGGACAAAAGATAAACACACAAGGTCCATTCAACTTTCTTTCTTCAGTCAACTGTTAACAAGATCAGTTGTTATATATTGATTGTAATCAAATACGTTTCTATACAACTGACAACGAAATTATAGATAGGTCTATAATCTACAGAATAAGCGCAAACTGAGTGCAGGGGGCCATTGGCTTCTTATCACCCTAGCCAGGTGGTTTCATGACAAAGGAATTATCAAGTGTCTATTGCCCAGAGTTAGGATTCTAAGGCCTGTCAACTTGTTTACTTACATTACTGCTAGGACTACAATGGTAGGTTATTCATTCTACAACAAGTGGCGATGAGATTAGCCATGCTTAAAATTTGAACTTCCTTTGACTAACACCAATATTATACCTTTTTGTCATGTCCAGCACTGGCTAGCAACTTCCCATCTGAAGAAAAATGACAGCAGGTGACCATACTGTTGCTTGTCCTTATGCAATCAACCTCACCAAAAGTAAAACCTAAATGAAAAACATGTCATAATTAACAGAAGTTAGCTAGGCCACCAGCTCGGCAATGTCATGATAGGATCAAGCCATTACATTTGGAAGACTCTTTCTGTCTCTCAGTAGGACTTTGCTTGAGTGATGTATATTTATCATTTCCATCACCTCCATCATGTGAAAGAAATTGTTCCATATTATCATCTAAAGCAGTAAGATCTCCAAACTGATCAATATCTTCCTGCACCAGGAATACATAGGATATTTAATGCAAATTGGTGCCTCTTTCTACAGTTTCTTATTTTCACATGTTAACTTTTAGCTAACTAACACCCCACTTTGTTTTACACATCAGAAAGCATGAACATACGCAAGCATTCCTCATCAAATGTACTCCAATTTTGATATTTGGTATTCCTACTTACCTGTCATTAAGCTAAAACCCTGATGGTTAACAAATGCATTATCTGCCTCAACTACAGGATGCCATTTTTGAGAAAGTAAGTTCACAAAAAGCATACTGGACATTGAGATCTATAAAATCATAGAATACTACACTCATTTGCAGCATGAAGCTGGACTTCTACATTGGGTAAATAGAAACTACATGCTCAGAGGTAGATTTGCAAATAAACAGTGAAGATGAGACTTCCATCCTAGGGTATCCATGCTTATAGATGCATATGCATCATTGTACAATACAAGAGGAAGTCCGACATGAACTAACTAGAAACTGCATTTTGTGAATTTTTGTTAAAATCAAGATTTCCATCCTGGAAGTTTAAATGAAAAACAGCTATACCAGCATACTGGAAGATGGTTCAAGACTTGTCCCATCTGGACCATAGATTATCTTACTTTTTGAACCACTATTAACGCGATGCAAGCCACTTGTTGTTGTCATGCCATCACCAGAGGTGTCAATAGATGGAGGAGAGTTGGGTGAAGGACTCACTTTAGTTCCTGTAACAGTACTTTTAGCAGCTCCAGAAGAAGAGTGTTGCTTCCTTTTCCTGTTACTGTTCTGCAGCAAGGCAATGGATGATGATCAGCTCAAGGTACACTGTTAGCATCCTTTTTATATCTTATAAAGACTTCTCCAATTATTTCCATTTTTCTTTGAAGTAATACAATGCACTTCTAACTAAGCTCAAACAATGTAAATTACTCCTATAAACAACCTGTGGCAGTTGTTGCTGTTGCAACTGCTCCTGCTGAGAGGGAGAATGTTGCATCTGGGTCATCTTCAACTGATGAATAGCCACCAAATTTGCATAGAGAATAACTTTGGAAGAAAACATGATGCCAAACTACAGCTACAAAAAGGAAATCATAAACTCATACGCTCAAATTTCTACATATGCAGGATGCAGACAAAGACACCTCTTCAAATGAGGGTAACATGAACACATAACAGAGCAACTCTCATCCAAGAGCTTCTAACAGGCAAGACTAGGTTAGTGCTCCACACCATCTTCTAAAAATAAATGAAAAAAATAGTGGCTTTCCTACCAAGATTGCTAATCATTGATAAGCCATTGAAAAAGTCCAGGAAAAGCAGATGTTTAATAGCCACTGCTTGATTTTAATAGATGTGAAATTTTCAAAATTATTGTTCAAGAATGGAATTATGCATAACTGCCATAAGTATAGGATCATATTCAATCAATTATACATAACATCACCTGGAAAAAAGAGTATATTTTCTATAATATTGCAACTCCAATCAGATAGCCTTTCTCAGCTAAGAGACGAGAGTCATCTATAATATTGCAACTCCAATCAGATAGCCTTTCTCAGTTAAGAGACGAGAGTCAACATTTTGTGCTAACCAAAAAAGCTGTTCTTCTCCGCCTATAGCATTTACAAAGCTAAAAGAAACTACGGTGAATCTTTATCTTGAACCCAAACCACCACATCCTCTCCTAAATTCATTATGGGGCATGGGCTGCATACATATGCCCAAATATATCACTTTTCTGGTTGCAATGCAACTAAAAACCATAATGGATAAAAGAGAAGACCATCAGCCAAAGAAAATTGTTCATGTCAAAGCATGAAAGAGGGTATTCTAGCTAATCTCAATCTGAAAGACCAAGAAACAGAAAAGAATTTCTTCATGTAGGCTTTCCACTACATTAAAGGCGAGAAGATAAACTTGTTCCCTCTTCCCACACTGGCACCCACAATCAACTTCAAGCGCATATGGTATTGCAGCTGCTTTTAACAAACCTGGGCTTTGAGCCAAACTTAACCCCAAAAAGGTTTGGCAGGAGAATTTGAATTTTCCAAATGCAAATAAGAGTTCTAAACCACAAAACTGGTATACATAGGTTTTCTGTTTGATGAACAAACATGAATTTGAAAAATGAGTTCATCATTACATTCAAATCTTGAAAAATATAACTTCAACTTTAAAATTCAAATTCTGTTGTATTATTATTTTTTATCCATCATTTATTAACCAAAGAGAAGCATATTTATCAGCAGAAGGTAAACCACATTTTTAAAAACTTAAGCCACAAAATCAAACTACAATACCAAGAAAACTGTTCATCTCAACCCACCTTACCAAAAAAAGAAAACGAAAAGCTGAAGAAAAGAACTTCTATTACAGTGCTCTTGAGATGGGAAGGGATTCAAACCTTTGGCGAACTTGACTTTGCTAGGGAGCTTATGGATCCATCATTTTTGGCATTTTGACCATCTTTTGAATTCAAGCTACCCCTATTTAATTGACTCAACCTCCAAGGATCCCACTCTCCGTAGTTAGTCAAGTTGCCAATGCTGCTCTGTGATTGTGCCTGTGCTAAGACCTGCTCTTGCTGTGAAGCCAAATGAAACTGATTCTGACTCTGCATGTTAGATTTCTGCATTTGTACACCTAAAGTTGGACGTAAAGGGTCCACTCCCAGCAGAATTTGGTTTTTCCTTTTTTGGGTATTCAGCATTTTGTTTTTTGCGGTTGCTTTGCAACTGAAAGAAAGACGGCACTAAAATCAGGAAAATCAATTGCACTTACAGTTAGAGGCCAACCCTTCAAAGGTAGACCAGTTACACCTTGATTTAAGCTTGAATGAAGAAACTAAAATGATTAACATTTCTAATCTAGTAACAACTAATTTAATCAAAATTTGACAAAGTAACTTTCAGATAAGTACGAAACAACCATCTGTAGGAATGAAATGGAGAAATAATGTACTAGGACAAAAGCTAAAATGCTCATTTATCACAAATTTAACACCGTCAGAACAATGAGTATTCAAGTTTTGTGGAAAGGTGAAACTAAAAACAGAGACTTTTCATTTTTGGTATAACAAACCAGTTATAAGCAATCTTTGTAAGTATTACCTGCTCCTCCTAAACCAGATTTTGATTGCAATATTGCTTGTCCATATATTGATGAAGGATCCATGGGTAGACTTTTACGTGTTGGACCCATGTTCACTTCTCCTTTCATGTCCTAAAATTCAATGAGCCAAATGTTATATAAACACAAAAGTAAAATGTAAAACAAGAAATGAAGAGATAACTAAATGTTTCAAGATGGTTCAGCCCAAGAAATTACAGTAGCCAGAGGAGTTCGTGACTGGATTTGCTGCACTGCAGCTGGCATGTTCCCAGAGTTTCCATGTACAAGCTGGCTGAAAAAAAATATATGACTAGCAAAATGAATGATCCACATGAAACAGATCAAGCAATTGGCTTCAGGAGTCACTATGCCAGAAAACAGGTGGATTACCCTTGATGATTTGTTGCTGGTTTGAGAATGGACATCCTATTAGAATCAATCAGAGCTTGTGATGGCTCAGAGTCCACCGAATGAGCGTTTTTCATACGTTCCTCATATAGTTTCAGGGCCAACAGATTGGCTGATGGCTGCCCCATCATTGCTTCAGAGTTCATGACTCTCACAGAAACAGGAAGAGCTGGATGATTAGAATCCCTTCGTTGCAATTGTACACTGCGATGCTGCATCAGTTGCAGTTGTTGCATTTGTAGTTGTTGTTGCTCCCTTGCCTTATTTTGTTGTGCCTGTTCTTTATGAAGATTGCAAGACAAAAAAAAAAAGCAAAGATATTGAATCCCTCCCAACACAAAGCCCAAACTGAACATCTGAAAAATACATCATCAGGACACCTCTATGTAAGCTGCAGCAGCCTCGGAGTGTTTCTCATTTGTCCTTGCAATAAATATGTCCCAAAATACAGACCACCATTCAAAAAGAAATCCTCCAGGTGCATCAATTGCTGCATGAAAAAACTAGCAACTTAGTTGCCAAGCCCAATATCTGCTCAAATTCTTGTTTGTTCAAGTTTAAATATAAAGGGTCAAGTGGCAAGTGGACAAAAGAGCAACGTCAGAACAATAATCTTCATTATAAACTGAGCATTGAGAAGGTTAACAATCACAAACAGTCTGCATATTGTAAGTACATAATAGCTGACCTAACTACCTTCAAAAAAAAAAAAAAAAATAGCTGACCTAACGTCATACCAAACTGCACTGCCATTGATGTCAATAACTCAACTGGGTACACTAATTAATTAATTGGCTATCTGCATTACCTACTGGATCTGTGGCAACTTTCCCTTCTGTCATAAAAGCTTTCGCTGAGTTATGCAATTTTCTCTTCAAGAGATAATCGTGAATATACACGTCAAGCCTGCGTGAAAGTCAGTAAGCATAAACACCATTTTGCTAAAATAACATATCAAGATAAAAAACCTTGGACAGTTTTGCTTATTTCTTAGCTCCATAGTCATTGAAGAGTCTCATACAAAACAGCCAAAGAACTCTTGCAGGAGTTTGTAAAAAATAAGTCCAATTTAGGAATTTATACAGTGTAATTATAATCACAAAAAGAAAAAATAGAAAAAAAACTAACATTTTATCAGCTTCCCAATTACTCTGTGCCATATTTTCTTTCCGCAGAGAGAGAACCACCACGAATCACCAGTACAATCTGCAAGAAAGATTTGCTTATATTTATGATATCTTTGCCATGTGCTAAACAGAAAGTAACTCGAATACTTGATCAAGTAACAAAAGATAGCCACGAAACGTTCTCTTAAATCCTAAAAGTACTCACAAGCGCATGCAAAAACTGTCCTACTGGCCAGGTCCAATTTAAGTCCTTTAGCAATGAAAGAATCTAGATATTTTTACCACCCGCCCAAGTCCAAGTATAAATCCTTAGCATTAAAGGAATCTAGATTTTTTGAGCTTCACAATTTTCTTTTACAATGGTAACATTTGTCGCCAACCAAAGAGACTAGAATCCGAAGCCGATTTCCATTCGAATCAAGCGTCTGTCCCACATAAAGTTCAAGAAGAATCCTTGACTGAAAGAGATCAACGTCAACCAAATCATCTCTGGAGATCTCCGTGGCTGCAAGAACCGAAAATAGACAAGCAATCAAGAACACAAAAACAAAAATTAAAGAAGAACATGTCATATCATAAAAATGAAAATGATTTTATTGAAAGAGACGAGTATAGAGTTGAGTTCAGTTAAAGTGAAAAATACCGCATATGGGAATTGTTTTACGTTGGTTGCAGTGTTTGTGGAGTGTAATTGAGGTGGAGTAGCTGGAGTTTTTAGTTTTTACTGTAAAAGAGACGGCGGTTGGGTTGGTGTCAGTAATCACCGTGTGAATTTCATTTCATAGTACAATAATACTATATAGGTTTTTGGGGGAAAGCGAAAGTATGATATAATATTAAATGGGTGGTCTTTTCAAGAATAATAATTCAAGCTTATCTTATATTATTAATAGAGGCCGGAAAATTTATATTAATTTTTTTAGTTGTTTTGTTTCAGTTATTTATACATTTATATAAATTTTATGTAAATGTGTAAATAAAATATAATAAAAATATCATAATTTAATTTACATAAATTGCAATTCATTTATCACGATTACAACATTTATCATACCAAATATATGTTTAAAGCAGCTTAAATTTGTAGTTTTAGCAATTCATTTTCACGTTTACACTTTGCATTTATGAGAATTCAAAAGTCTAGAACAACTGATGTAAATGATCTGTTTTAACTCACAACATGGAAGACGTTTTGTTGCCTTGCATTTGGAGATTACTAAGCTCGTATTAAATGCACGGCTACAAACCAAACTTTTGAGAAACAGGGTGGTCTAACAAGATAAGACAAATAAAAGCTCCGACTATATTAACCTAATTTAATACGGTTTCTTGCAATATAAATTTAATTTTGATTGTTAATTTGATAATTCATCATAAATGTCTTTTCTTGAACATAATAAAATACTAATTATTTATTTTTCTAGAGGATCATTTGATTTCATCCATGCCTTTCGTAAATTTTTATTTTTATTTTTAAGAAAATAAATTTTTATTGAATTATTTAAATAATTAAGTTATTTCTATAAATTATTAAAGATTTATTAACAGAATATATTTTAGCAAAATATTAACTATCAAAATAAAAATAAAGATAAAATATTTCACATATATCACAAGGTACTAATTTTAAGAAAAAAATCAAATTTGAAAACTTTTATATCATAATTGTAAATAAATTGTTCAACTATTTTCATTATTTTTTAATACATAATATTATTAAGACATACATTTATGCCATGAAATTGTCGACTATGATAACAACTTGAGTTAGAATTAACAAGGAAATAAAAATAAATATTGAAAAATTTTAACTATTTTTTTAAAAAAATAAAAAATTGAATTCATAAATAAAACCAAATTACGTTTAAATATTTTTAGATCGAGCAAAATTAGGAAACGGAGTTAGAGGGTGAAGTTTTCCCTTTTATCTAGAATGGACGTCCTCAATTTTGCTTACCAGTATCCTTCAACACTATTCTTCTCTTTTTCCTTCCTATGATCCATCCTTCACCCCACTCTCGTTGCTCTTATATCCTAGTCCTTGTTTGCCCTATCTTTTTCTCCTTCTCACTATTTACTATTTTCTATGTCCTTAAGTAGCATCCAGCCTTAAGGGCATTTCTTGTCCATTCATTCCTCTTTACTGCCGGGAATGGTTTCTAAACTCTTTTCTCTTTGAACGTTGTCTTCTTTCCACTTATAGCTTAATGGATCTTGGTAAGCTCCAAATCCACACTTTAGTGTTGCTCCCTATAAAATTTGAGGTTCCCCTTATAATTTCTTCAAACCTTGAAAGAAGGAGGTTAAATTTGATCATCAAATTTGGTGGATTTTTTCTTAGGAAAGCATACTCCATTCCCTATAATCAACATTTGGATTTTAAAACAGTGGAAATGAAAAAGGAATAAGTGAAGTTTTGCTCTTCGAGGAAAACTTGCTTCTATTTAAATTTTCATTTGAAGCTAGAGGAGATGGGATTATTAGAGCTAGTTCTTACTTCTTATCACCTTAGCTGCTCCTCGATCTTCTTATAGCTATGAAAACTTGGAATTAGCTTGGATACAGTTAAATATAATCATATCTCAATTTTGATTAATGTTTATAATGTGTCTCTCAATTATTGGCAACAAAGGGGTTAAGTTTGTTGATAAGCCTATATGTATGTATAAAACTACAACTCTAAAAAATGAATTGGTTATGCTCATTTATATCTGAGTTTTGAGTTAAAAAGGACCTACTAGATGTCATTCCTTTGTTGAGACTAAAGGAAGTTGATACATTGATTGACTCTAATAGATTGTCATATCAATAGAAGTCAAACTTGAAGCAATATGACAAGCAATGGAAAGGTATGGGTTGGAGATTTCAAATAGGTGATTACATATAATTAATGGAGCTTGATGCTTAACAAATTATCTTTCCAAAGGATGCCTTTATAATGGTCCATAGTGAAGCAGGAATGGTTTTTGAGGAACCACAATCAACTCTTAACAAAATAATACCTAAGCAAACAACAAGTTTTAAAGAGAAGGCTCTAATTTTGTCATCAACTTTAAGGACCTGGTATCCTTAAGCTTACCCCATCTCAAAATGAGACTCTTTATACTAAGAGTCTTTCCTAAGAAACACAATTAGCTTCCCTTATTCTATCCTCTAGCCTAGTGACAAAAGATTTGAATATTAAGGAGTTTAAGGTTGATAATAAAAGGAAATCAGGTAGAAGAAGTTGATCCAAGGGAACCAAAACCTAAACTCTTCTCCATGTCTATAGTATTATAGAATGTAAAAGAAATAAATTGCACTAAGAAATTACAATCCTTAAAGGATTTTATCTTTGAAACTAAGCCAAGTTTGATAATTTTGGAATCTAGACTTAACTAAGTGACTAAAAAAATTTTTGGGCAATCACTAGTCTTTTTTATCAATCCACGAACACCATCACTATGGTATAAAAGTGGTTACTTATCATTCAAGGTTAATAAAGGCCTCCATGCTTCAAATAATGACCAATTAATACATCTATCAGTCTTATATCTCTACAGGAGTGCAGTCACATTCTTTTATGGTTTAAACTTTCAAAGGAATTATCTTTAAAACAACCTTAGAAACATTTACTCTTTTACTTTTATCCTTTAGATACTTCTAGTTAATTCAATATCACCCTTTATAGTACAAAAGCTAGTATTAATATTTTTTTAAGAAATTTAAAAAGTGACTTCAGGGATTGTATAGAGCAGTTACAAATCACTAGGTTGAAATATGAGAAAAGTTTATATAGAGTAACAAATAAAGTGCAAGGTGGTATATTAGGAAGAAACTTGACAAGGCACTAGTTAGTGGAAATTGATTGGGGTAGATTTCTTAAGAGAAAAGCTTTCTTTATGAACCTATTATTTTGGATCGCTCCCTAATTATAATCTAGAACATGCTCTTAAAATGTAGGAGGAAGTTTTCAATCAAATTCAATAATTCTCTAGATGGGCAATGAAGCTATCATTAAATGGATGTCCCATCATATCTTAAATTATAAAAGCTTCATTTTTGTTAGGAAAGTAGTCATGATCAAGAAGGAGCTTTAAGACCTTAATTAAGAGAAGAACAATAACACTTATTCATAATTATCTACTGCTAAACTTAACATAAACAAGGCTCAAGAGGAATTATAAAAATTCCTTAGAGATATTGTTAAGATCAACAAGGAGAAGACTACCCTTAACTCTTATATTAGAGTAGTTATCTTTATCTCTTTTCTCAAGCAAAGATATAAGGTTCAATGGCTCAAAGATAAGGATAAGAACACTAACTTCTTATATAAGTCAATTTTGAAAAAGAGGAATGCTAATAAAATTTGTTCCTTTCTTAAACATAATGGTGAAGTTGCTCTATCCTAAGAATGAGGCCTACCTTTTCTTCAAGAATTCTTTAGGATCCTTTATCTCAAACTACTTATTTAGTGTCAATCCTTAGCTTCTTCATCAGTGACTAGATTTCTGTTGAAGATAAATAATAACTAAGGAGTCCCTTCAATGAATATGAAGTTGAGAAACAGTGTTTACACTAAATCTTAACAAGGCCCCAGATCCTGATGGCCTTAATGGATTTTTTTTATAAAAGATCTTAGCCTCTAATCAAGGAAATGGTTATTGAAGTTTTTTCTTGAATTATTTGAAAAGGGGGAAATGTTTAAAAAGGTTAATAAAAAATTTTTGTGTTTCTTAACCAAAACCTCCAATTCTTTAATTAAGTATAAACCAATATCTTGTGACAATACCATATATAAAATCATTTCTAAGTTATTTGCAACATAACTAAAAGAGGTGTTAAAGCCAATGATTAATGATTCTTAAGGTTCTTTTTATAGGAAAAATTGCTTGGTGATAATATTCTTATTACATAAGATTTATTTAAGGATTATAGAAGGAAGACAATAAAAAATTATGCTATTAAGGTGGATTTCCATAAAGCATTTGACTCTGGATTTCATTTTACATTTGCTGGAAGTGTTTGGTTTCCCTATCATCTTCATTAATTAGATAAGGCAATGCATTAAGTCCATCTCCTATTATGCCGTAATAAATGTTAAACTAATATACTTGAAAAGGGAGGAAGTTGGCTGAGGTAAAGAGATCACGTTTCTCTTTACCTTTTCATATTATGTGTAGAAACTCTTACATTATTAGTGAAACAAAATATTATACAAGATTATAGATTTAAATATCTCACCAAATATAAGAACATAGGCCTCTTCAGCTTATCATTTGCTATTATTTGATATTATTATCTAAAGCTCATGATAAGATAGTGAATATCCTAGTAACCTCACTCCTCACCTTTAAGAAGTCATTTGGATTGGATATTAATACAAAGTAAAAGCCATTTGATAGTTTTAGTTAGATCATAACAAGTTGTTGTTTGGCTTTCCACCATATCAGGCTCTAACTAAAGGAACTCCTATTCACGTACTTAGGCTTAAGATACAATTTAAAGGGTATCTTCCATTGATTAAAAATGTACAAAAAGGCTAGGTATTAGGAATGATAAAGCATTATCCTTTATAGGGACATTTTAATTGGTCAAATTTATGGTTAATTCACTTCTTATATTTTGATCATCTCGTGTTTTCCTATTTAAGAGCATGACTAAGACCATAGAAAAAACGATGAGGTGTTTCCTTTGGTATAGAAAGTATGATAGTAGATATAATGCCAAAATGAGTTCAGTTGAAGTTTGTAAACCAATTAATGAGGGAGGGCTAGGAATTATTCCTATATATCTGACTAATAAAGTACTTATGGGGAAGAGAAGATGAAGGTTATGGACTAATAAGGATGGTTTTTGGTTTAGGTAAATCCATACCTATTTCTTAAAGGAAAAAAATTTATGGGAAATAATCAAAACCCTCAAACTCCAACTTTATCTCACATCTACTAAAACTTCGGGGTCAAGTTAACAAGATGAGCACTCCCCTGTTTATATCTCTCCTCTTTCTTTTCATTTTTTGGTTATCTTCTCTTGCTTCCTTTTCTTTTCTGTTTCTTCTTTTTTTTCTTTTTTCTGTTTTTATTTTTCTAATTTTTCTTTATTTATTTAGAATAAGATCAAGTTTAGAATAGGAAAAATGTAGAGGAGAGATAAAAGTTGATACAACCTTACCCATTCCTAACTCAATAGCCAACTATATCCTATGATTCCCCCACACTTATTCAAGCAATTATTCCCTAAACCTAATCATACTCATTCAAATGCATAACTTGCCTTATAGTAGGTACAACGAAGAGGATAAATAATTAAGGCCAAGGTTCATGTTTTTGGTTTAAAGAAAGAAAAGAGTTCATGTTAAGCTCAAAGGGGTTCACTAAGGGCAACATTATGGTGACTTTTTATGCAAAAAGGGTAAATCCTAATTACCTTCATCATCTTAATGTTTGCATAAGATTATGTGATCTTAGCTAGTATTTGAAAGCAAGTTCTAGAGTTCTGTAATCACGAAACAACACTCTCAACAAAAAATACTTGAATTTGGTGTTCAATATTTCAAAAATGCACAAATTCTTACCAAAGAAGGTTTCATTCATCTATAACAACAAGCTAATGTCTTTTTAATCAAAATCTAAGTCAATCAGTCTAAGCAAGCAAGTATACTTATTCACTCATATTATGCATTTCTATTCCCGATCGATTTTATTTCATAACCGTGAATCTCTAAACGGGAAAAACACCAACAACATAGAACATATAATATTCTTTTTTTAAAAACTACTACTCCCCCTATTTAAATATCACATTTTTCCTAATGTGATAAGAACATAGAAAAGGAAACTAGGATGAAAACAACTCATACAAAGACAAATTGAAACAAAGAGAAATTAAACTAATAAGCAAAAAAAGGAAAAAGGAAAGAAATATGATACAAAGGTGGGGCTAGTGTGCTATATAGAGATTTGGTGCGATATGGTGCTTGGCATACTGCGTCGAGGAATGAAGAATAGCTACTAGGAAAATAGATAAAAGAGACTGAAAGTTAGGCCTGCACACACAAAGAAAACAAATTAAATAGAGATTCACTAAAAAGGAATAATAAACAAAGAATTGAAAAACAAAACAGAAGTTATATAAGTTTCCTCTCATTCAGAGCTTCTTTAATGTCTTGTACATGGATACTTCAATAGAATGCTCAAGGTGGATAACTCAAAGTGAATGATTCCATTGTTATCTTCTCTTGACTAGGATTTGTCTTTAAGAATTTTCCAAACACTTCCTCAGTTGCATCGACTAGCAATTGGCAGCATTTATCACTCTCTTTAACCAAGTCCATCTCCTTTTATTTTTCTTCCTACAAGGTGAAATCAAAATATGTAGCATTAATTTGATCAACAAAATAACAGTCTTCAGAAACAGTAGTAGTAGGAATAGATTCAACATTAAAGATTGAAAATTCTATTGTTTCTCTCAAAACAGTCATGGTCAATTTTTTATTCTTCACATTAATCAAGGTATCAATGGTGGCCATAAAATGACTCCCTAGGAGTATGGTGTGCTTCTTTTCTTGCTTCTTTACTTCCCCTATATCTAGTACAACAAAGTAGATGGGAATAATCAATCCTCCATCCTTCACTAACACATCCTCCATTATTCCTTTCGGATAACAGATTGACCTATCAGCTAATTATAAACACATGTTTGTAGGTCTTAACTGTCCTATATCCAATTTCTCATAAATAAATTGAGGCATAAGGTTTATACTCACTCTAAGGTCAAACATACCCTTAACCTCATCATCATTACCCATTGATACTTGTACAAGAAAACTACAGGGGTCTTTCAATTCGGGGCTAATTGCTATTGAAGCACTACATTTGCAACTTCTAAAACTATTAGATTCTCTTTTGGCTCAAACTTCTGTTCTTTGGTGTTTAGTTCCTAGAAGAACTTCACATAAGTTGAAATGTTCCTGATCACACACTAACAAAGGCTGATTAATATTAACTTTGGAAAACATGTTATATAGATCAGAAAATTGCTTATCTTGTTTCGAGTCATTAACGCGGCTCAGTGTTGGAGATACCATGGATTCATGCATCACATGCATGACAATGCAACGGAAGTGTCGGAATCTAAATTTCGACCACATGATAACCCAAAAACTCCAGAATCACACATGCATGCATAAGATTCATATCAACATGAAATTTAAACACTTATACCTTTAAATTTCTCCTCCTTTCTTAATTCTTCTCCTTGTTTAGGTTATTGCAAACACCAAACCCTTCCTTGATCACCCAAAAACATGCAAAGATGAAGAAGAAACAATGTGTAAGGGTGATTTGAGCACCAAATTAGATGAGTTCAAGTAGATGCTCCAATAGAGAGAAAGCTCAAGACTATATTGTATGTAATTGAATTCATGCAACAATGCATAAAATGCATGAACAAGAATCAAGACACTTCTCTCTCACTCTTCTAAAGCCTTTATCCTCTTGCTTGAGTGTGTAAGAGCTTGTTAAAAACTTCTGCACATAAGTGAAGAACTCACTTATGTACATAAGTTGTGCTTTCGGTCATGATCGTGGCCTACTTAAAAGATAGCCTAGCCTTAGGTCACGATTGTAGCCTACTTAAAACCAGTCATATACACTTCTTTTTGTAGCTGATCTTTTATGCATCTGACCCTCAGGTTCCTGATTATTTTAGGTACTTGAATCAACTCTTAATTCGAGCAAATGATGAATAGTTTCATGCCACTTGAATTAAATCTTAATTCAAGCAAATCATGAAGGGTTTTATGATACCAATTTACCAAAATTTAAGTGCATTAACAAGCGAACTCTTCAATAGTTAATTATCTTACTTATAAACCTTTCCATAGACAATTACTGTGCAATTCATCCCTTCACCATTCTATACCCCACTTGATTCAAAGTATGGGTTATGTGTCAACTCCCACTAGATTGACTACGTCACATCTTGTCTAAGTGATGTTAGTTCTTATCCTAAGATCTCATTACTCCATGTGTAATTGAAGAATCTCTTCATGACATATAACTGCTCTGGCTAGGGACTCCTGAGTAATGACTCTAATAAGAGTTCGTGGGTATTATCTCCTTCTATCAAGAGTAGTGAATCTTTTATTGGCTACCTAATTACATTTGAATACCAATAGTTGTACCCAATCATCACCTTATGGGCGACCTCGTCTTGAGGCAACAAGGAATGATGTCAAAGCATAGGATCAGTATCTAAGGTATCCTTAAGTACCTCAAGTTGAGGGATATTTGCACCATTGTTATGATGAGATTAATCATTGACATTTAATAGATCATCTATATGATAATCTCATAGCGGGTCATCCGATGTACTTAATACTCTTATTAACAAAAGTGCTAAAGGTGATTGTCTTTAGAGCATTACTCTAAAAATCTCCCACTTCACTAAACTCAATCACCTTTTTATCTAATACCATAGGTGAATAGGATAAAATCAAATTTCATTTGAGGAAGTTGTTTAGTAAAAGGATCAACTATGTTCTGATCTGTAGGCACTCTCTCTATCTTCACATCACCTCTTTCAATTATCTCCCTGATCAGGTAATATCTCCTGAGTATATGCTTAGACCTTTAATGAGACCTTGGTTCCTTGGCTTGAGCAATAGCTCCATTGTTTTCACAATAATAGTATCAGGTCTACAATGCTCAAAACCACACCAAGTTTCATAATGAACTTCTTGATCTAAACAGCTTCTTTTGTCGCTTCTATAGCTACAAGATACTCTGACTCAGTCATTGAATCTATAGTCGTCTCTTATTTGGAACTCTTCCAACTAATTGCTCCACCATTCAGTGTTGATTGGGATTTCGATTCACCCTGGTCAGATTGAAAACTAGCATTCGTATGTCTGCTTACTATGAGATCTTCATTTCCATATATTAAGAATACATTATTAGTCCTTCTCAAGTACTTTAGGATATTCTTGACAGCCACCCAGTGACACTTACAAGGATCCGATTAATATCTTCTCGTAACACTTAAAACATACAATATATCAGGTTTTGTATGTAATATAGCATACATGATTGATCCTATTGTCGAAGCATATGGGATCATACTCATGTTAGTCCTCTCATCTTGCGTTTTAAAACACATAGATTTCGAGAGTTTTATCCCATGATTCATGGGAAGAAACCCTCTCTTGGATTTCTCCATGCTAAACCTATTTAGTACTTTATCTATCTATGTTGACTGTAAAAGACCTAACAACTTCCTTGATCTCTCCATAGATCTTTATTCTCAATATATAAGTTGCTTCTCCAAGGTCTTTCACAGAAAAATTCTAGGACAACCAAATTTTGACTGATTGCAAACTTGAGACATTATTCCCTATTAGTAATATGTCATCCAAATATAACACAAAGAATATGATAGTACTCCTACTAACCTTTTTATGCATATAAGGTTCATCAGGATTTTATAAGAAACAAAATCTTTAATTGTCTTATCAAATCGAATGTTCCAACTTTTAGATGCTTACTTCAATCCATAATTAGATTTCTAAAGATTGTATACCTTTCTTCCATCTTTGCATACAAAGCCCTCAGGTTGTATCATATACAGATCCTCAACTAGGTTTCTATTTATGAAAGTCATCTTCACATCCATATGTTATATTTCATAATCATAATGAGCAACAATGGCTAGTAGTATTCTAATGGATTTAAGCATGGCTACAGGGCTAAATATCTCATCATAGTCAACTCTTTGTCTATGACAATAACCTCTAGCAGCTATCCTCGCTTTATAGGTAATCACATTATCATCCATACCAAGTTTCTTCTTGAAAATTCACTTGCACCCTATAGGTCTTAACCCTTCGGGTGGATCAACCAAAGTCCATACTTAGTTTTCAAACATTGAATCCATTTCGGACTTCATGGCTTGAAGGAATATTTTAGATTTTGAACTCTTCAGATCCTCTTCATAGATTATAGGCTCATCGTCCTCTGTGAGCAATACGTCATTTTGTTCACTTACGAGAAATCCATATCTCTCTAGAATATTGCATATCCTACTTAACCGACTAACATTTTCTGTTGCGTATCCTACTTGACCGGCTAACATTTTGTGTGTTAGAAGGTTGAACTGTTGTCTTATCTTCGTGAACAATAATTTTAAGTTCAGGTAGTTGATCTGCGCCTGTTTGAGCATTATGAACTTTATCAAGTTCAACTTTGCTCCTACTGTCTTCTCTTAGAAGAAACTCTTTCTCTAAAGAGACAACATGCTTTGAGACAAACAACTTTTGCTCTAAAGCATTATAGAACTAATATCTATTTGTTTCCTTAGGATATCATATAAACAGACATTTATCATATTTCTCTTCAAGCTTGTCTGATTGAATCCGCTTCACGTAAGCCGAACAACCCCAGACTTTCATATAAGAAAGATAGGGCCTTTTATTAGTCCATACCTCATATGGAGTAACTTCAACTACCATTGAAGGGACTCTGTTTATCATATAAACAACAATCTCGAGTGCATAACCCCAAAAGGATTTTGGTAGATTTGTTAAGCCTATCATTGACCTTACCATATCCAACAAGGTTCAGTTTCTTCTTTCAGTCACACCAATATGTTGCGGTGTGTAAAGTGGAGTCTACTAGAATACTATCTCATTATCTCCGAGATACTATCCTATTATCTCCGAGATAAGTTAGAAACTGCTCGTTCAAGTATTCACCATCTTGATCTGATCCAAATGTCTTAATACTTCTACCGAGTTGTTTCTCTATATCATGTCTAAATTATTTGAACATTTCAAATGCTTCAGACTTGTATCTGATTAGATACATATACCATATCGTGAATAATCATCAATAAAGTAATGAAGGACACAAAACTACCTCTGGCAGAATGGACATCGGACTACATACATTAGAATGTATTAGGTCTAATAACCTATTCACTTGTTCACCTTTTCCTTTAAAAGGTAATTTAGTCATCTTGCCTAACAAGCAAAATTTCCATGTGTCATATGATTCATAATCAAATGACCTTAAGCTACCACTCTTGTGTAGCTTAATCATATGTTTCTCACTTATATGGCCAAGTTGACTGTAACATCCTGTTACCTATACATACACCTAGAACAATTATTTGTGAGACATTTATATGGCTTAAGATAGATGAACGTTAGACATAAGTTAATTGTGACTTACATATTGTTTGGCACATTCATACAATTATACATGCTTTCATTTGGCAATTCCAGGTAATTATGACAAATTGTGAATATGATAAATGGTGAATCAATAAAAATCAATAGCATACATGAGGGACAAGCAATGCACCCACGTATAATAGTGCTTAA
>JANZXR010000004.1:19801922-19815418 GCA_027575705.1 Erythroxylum echinodendron
CTTTTCAATTAAATTTCTAATTAATTGAATTAAATGTCCTAATTAATCATATCATACCATTACATACATCTCAATAATTTTATTATATCATAATTAATTAATTATATGTTGTTATAATTTAAAGGTGTTGCATAATACATATATTAAAAAAAGAGGTTGGGGAGTTCGCGGGGTGAAGGAAGAAGCGGGAGGGTAAAAAATTTTTTATAAAATTTATTTTTTGAAAATTAAATTTTGAAAATTTTGCAACTTAGTCCCTATATTTTTTAAAATTTTCAGTACTGATCAGTATTTCGCCGGTACCGACTGGTACTGGCCGATACCTACCGGTATTTAAACTTGGTACCAAAACTAATATTTCGATATGGTACGGAAATCATAAGGATGGATAGTACTTCACACTTAATATTGAAGGTGTTGTTTGTTTTAGTTGGTGGTATGTTGTTAATATAAGCTTGGTATTGCATATGTAAAAATCTGATATAATTTTAACTAAAACATGGTATTCTTTAAATTAAGTGAAGATATTCCCTTTAAAGGTGGATGTGTAATTTATTTGTAATAGGTGATAGTATTTTTTAAACCTAAGCATAGTATTAGATGTATAAAGATTAAGTATAATTTTAAATAAAGCATGGTATTCTTCATACTAATTATTAGTACTTTTTATTTTGAGGTGAATGTGTAACTTATCTTATGTAAAAAGTGTCCTTTTTTTATATATAAGTTTGCTATTGAATGTATAAAGGTAACCTAATAATGTTATTCTCATTTTAAGGTGAATATGAGACTTATTTATAATGGACAGGGGTGTTTTTTTGTACACAACCATGATATTGGATATATGAAGGCTCTGGTATAGTTATAACTAAGGCATAACATTCTTTATAATCAATTATAGTACTTCTCATTTCTAGGTGAATGCATGACTTCTTTGTTATAAGTGTTGGTATTTTTGTATGTATTTATGGTATTATATGTATGAAATTCTAATCTAATTTTCAAATGAGATGTTGTATTCTTCATATTTGGTGATGACATTCTCATTTTAAGGTGAACGTGTTACTTATATGTTATATGTGGTGGTATTTTTGAACATAAGCGTGGTGTTGGATATATGAAGATAGTTTTAACTTATGCATGATATTGTTCATAATGATTGATGGTACTTCCCCATTTAAGGTGATTATATGACTTATATGTTATGGGTAGTGGTATTTTTTATACACAAGCATGGTATTAGATGTATAGGTAAGGGTATTTTTGTAATTGTAGTATCGTCTTTGTGAAGGTCTGCTATAGTTTTAACTAAGGCACAGTGACTTCCCATTTTAAGATGAACTTGTGACTTCTCTATTATGAGTGTTGGTATTTTTTGTACATAGCCATATATAAGTATAAAATTCTTATATAGTTTATTTTTCATACCTAATGATGATATTATCATTTCAAGGTAAATGTGTGACTTATATGTTATTGGCTATAGTATTTTTTTTAACAAATGCGTGGTATTGGATATATAAAGATCAAGAATAATTTTAAATAATACATGATATTCTTCATACCAATTAATTGTACTTCCCTTTTAAGGTGAAAAGTGTCTTATCTATTATAAATGGTGGTATTTTTTGTATATAAAAGTAGTATTAGATGTATGATAGTAATCCAATGATAATATTCTCCTTTTAAGGTGAATTTATGGCTTATCTATTATGGGTAAAGGTATTTTTTGTACATAACCGCGGTATCAGATGTGTGAAATTTTGATATAGTTTTAATAAAGGCATGGAATTCTTCATAATTGATAATGGTATTTCCCATTTTAAGGTGAATATGTAACTTCTCTATTATAGGCATTAAATATTTTTGTGCATAGTCGTGGTATTGTATGTATAAGGTTCTCGTATAGTTTTAATTGGTTCATGGCATTCTCATTTTAAGGTGATTTTGTGACTTATATGTTCTAGATAATGATATTTTTTAAAACATAAGAGTGACATTAAATGTATGAAAATCAGGTATGGTTTTAATTAATGCATAATTTTCTTCATATTGAGCAATGATACTTGTCATTTAAAGGTAAACGTGTCATTTATCTATTATAGGAGGTGATTTTTTTTAACATAAGTATGATATTATATGTATAAAAATGAAGTATAGTTTTAACTGAGACATGTTATTTTTGATACTAAGTAATGGCATTCCCATTTTAAGGTGGATATGTGACTTCTCAATAATAGATGGAAGTATTTTTTAAAACATAAGCATCATATTAGATGTAAGACGATTAAATGTAATTTTAATTGATGGATAGTATTCTTCGTACTGATTGATGGTACTTCCCATTTTAAAGTAAACGTGTGACTTATTTGTAATAGATATAGTGGTATTTTTCAATATAAGCGTGTTATTGGATGTATAATGAATGAGTGTAGTTTTAATTGATATATCGTGTTCTTCATACTAATGATAGTATTATTAATTTAAGGTGAACATGTTATTCTACTATTATCGATTGTCTGGGACCTTCTTCCTTATTATTTTTTTGAAATATTGCTCGACTTTCACAGAAATGATGAATAGGTAAATAAATAAAGGAACATAGAAGGAAGAAAATTGATCCTTTAAGAAAAATAACAAAAGTGATAACTATGATGCAAAAAAAGGTGGTCATCTTCTTGTTTAAGTATGATAAGAAAAAAATTTAAAAGATGACGAAGATAGAGGGAAACCCTTAGCTTCAACATAACTTATAATTGTTGTGTAAACTTTTAAAAAATTATGAAGTATTTAATGATAAAATAAAGTTAATGCTACAATTAGAATTACATGTGTAGTTAATAAATTTTTAGATAATCTATCCATACAATATTTGAAGTAGATTTTACTATTTACTACACACTCGTTATAAATCGTATACATTTGAGGTTGTCCTAGTCAAAATGTTGTCTAATTTACTTACATTCTTTCCTTAAAAGTTATAATTGTTATTGTACCTCTTGCTAGGTAATTCAAATATTTATATAGATTTCAAAATGATCATCATGCTGTTGGAGAACCTTGCGACGAATCATTTACACACCAAATTAAGATCACAACTTCCAACTTTTATCATATCACTCTCATATACATTTTCTTCCTTCAGCTAATACTAACAAATTAACGGTGAAAAACACGTGGATAATGTTATATATATAACACACGTGGATAATGTTTATATATTACATAACAGCATGACTACACCTCCAGGATTTCCAGATCATATGTAGCTTCATAAGCGTAGAATTCCCAGAGTCAGAAAGAAAGTCAACATCCTTTTTTTGTTTTCATTTCAATAATGAATAAGCATAATCCTAATTATTAACATTTAAGCATAAACTAAGCAATTACCCGCGTCCATAGAGGGCAAGTTTCCATTACCTGAAGCACCAACAAAAGGAACCTTCATATCATTACACAATACCTTCAAAATTGCATGTCTTGTCCACCACGAAGCTTTAAACGTTGTCCAAAATACCATTCTAACACTGAATGTCACATCACCGGAGCTCCGCTCCTTCCCCAGTTTTTCCACCGTCAAGCTGCCCTCCTCTAACTGACTTGTTCCGTTCGCCGACATCGTCGCCACCATCACCTGATTTGTCTTGGTCTCCAGCGAAAAGGGTTGCGACAACGACGACGCGAGCTGGTCATCTTCTGCATCATAGACGAAGTTCTCTATGCGATCGAAGTCAACTTTCAGTTTGGTGTTAGGGTTTTCAACTGTAAGGTTTGCGTCCCAGTTGGCCGTGAATATAACAGGAGGGGTTGCGTTGAAGTTGGTCACAGAGAAGTTGTTTATACGAAAAACCGGAAATTCTGGACGCAAAATGAGCCACATGATCATGCTCGTAGAGAACATGAAGAGAAGCAAGAAAATGAATCCCAAAAGCATGCCACGTACGAAGTTTGAAGATCGTTGCATAATTTGCTGTGATTGGTAGTATTGTGGATGGTAATACGACGCCGGAGGGGCTTGTGCGTAGGAATAACCGTATCCATTTGTATTATATGCATGGTAGTAATTGTATCCTTGTTGCATTGGAGGGTGGGCCATTGTAGGAGGATAGCTCATTGCTTGTGGAGGATAATGATCTCCTCCACCTGCGGCCGTTTGAGGATGATCGCTGTCCGAGGTTTGACCTGCTTCTTTTCTGGATTGATCATGATGCTGATCGTGGTTGGATTGAGAAGCCATTGCTAACGGTAATTTGATCTCTCTCCCAATAATTCCTCAGGATAGAAGCATGGAAAGAGAGGAAAATAAAGAGGAGTATTTGTGCGGCTTTTTGGTGGGATATGAGAGAGATTAAGTAATGGAAAGATCGGACTATTAATTCGCCAAGCTTAAGCAAATATGGACAAAGTATGTTATATTCGGCTTTCGTTAACGTTTTGTTTCGGCGACGATATAGGTATGATGTGAGCTTTGTGATATAGAAGATAAAGACAAACGTTAAATACTAAGAACTAAGATGTGTAGGAAGATTCCATTAAACTAATTTATGGGTTCCTATGCTAAAGTTATTGGTTATGGACGATACATGATTATCAACATGCATATGATTCTTGTTAACCACAATGCTAAAAAAGAAAACATCAACGGGATTTTAAAAGAAAAAAAAAAGAAAAAGAGGTACTATTTTTAGGATAATAATAAAATAAATTATGCAATATCTATATAGAATTTGAAAAAATTATATCATGGAATTATTTCAAATTTGATATTTTAAAAGAAAATTTTTTTTCAAAGACACTATTCTATCAAGAAACAAATCATGATTCAATCGCATGTGAAGTGAAAAAATAATTCTTACAATTTATTGATTTGATCAGAATCTCTTTAATCGAATAATTTAAAGAATACAAATCGTAAATAAAAATGTTGAAGCATACTTGATTTAAATTTTTACATATTTTTTTTTCAAACTACCAATCACAAGTTGTCCACGTATCAAATCACTAAAATATCCACTGAGCATAGAAAAAGAGCTAAATACTTTAGAGGAAGACACAAGAGTGCTAGCACCCTTATACCTTTTTCTTATTTATAGAAAAAGACACTATTAAAATTAAATTAAATATCTTATATTTGATCTCTGAAATTTCTAAAACTTCATAATTAAGTCAAATTTAATTTAATTTAATTTTCTCTTTTTAAGTGCGATTTTATTCATAACCTATTAGACTCTTAATATATTGGAAATGATTATAAATTATCATTCTAATCTATAAATAAAATTAGATAAACTAAATTTTATTTTAATTTATCTTTAATTTTATAATTAAACAATTTATAATCACAGATTAAGATTAACGTCTAGCAACATGTCATAACCACATAAATATAAGAAATATCAAATTAGTTTGACTCAATATGTCCATACATATTTATGATATATAATTTAATCCTTTTATCATTTAATATTCTAAATGGACAAAGAGTTATGGATATAATATCTAATATTTGGAATCAAATCATGTTCATTTTTGCTAATTAATAATTAATTTATAATTGATATTTAAAAAAATTAAATTTTAGTTTATTTTGGCCAGAGAATCCCTTAAATTATTACTAATTAAGAGCAGCGAAACATTCTCTTTAATTAATTTAGAGTGAAAATCCTTCACTAATTACTCTTCTATCTCCATATGATTTATACTATATCTAAGTACTACCAATTGAGCTACCCCTAAATAGAAAGATCATATGTAGCATCAATTCTTATTAATTCCTACAAGAGATACTTTAGTAATCTCAAGTCTAAGGAATAATTATACAACCATCACAACTAGAAAATTCACAGATATATAAGTAATATTCCATTTAGGATTCTCTTGATAGGTTCAATTCAATAAACTTATTTTCTAATAAGCACTCACACATTTGTTTAAGTATCTTCATACTTTAATTTATAAGATCAATTACTTTCTCCAACAATCTCGCACTTACACTAAGTCAATCACTTAAGTGTCTTATACCATATCTTCATATGATGATTATCCTGCTACTGGGATAGTGGTTTACAAAAAGAATTTTATAAGATTCTTTATAATCAGCACTTGCTTAGATCTTACAACTTTCATCTCAATTATTATTATAATTAACAGAGACTTCTAAATACAAACTTTGGCTTTAATTTTCTCCAGTAAATTACTGTTTCAATAATTCAAAGAACTATATCATGTTCACTAGAGAATTTATTTATCCAAACAACTATTTCCAAAATGTGTTATGGCCTGATTAGTGATTAAACCTACATTGGAAGCTTTACAATCTCAAAATACTATTGTTCCAAGTAAAATATATTTAACTAGGATTTAATTCTAAAGTTAATAGCAAGATGAACTTGAACTCAAATATCAACTCATTATAGAATAATGGATATCTTAATGCTTTATAAGTATCATATATCTTAAATATTAAAAACCTTTAGTAAATTATATTTGTGTTTAGACTAGAATACGTAAACAACTTCTATATCTAACTAGAATAAGTAAACAACTTCTATATCTGTCTCTATAGATCTAGTTCCTAGAATGAAGTTGTCTCCTTTTTTCATATCTAATAAGAGTTAATTTTAGACTATCTTATCTTCAACAATTGAAAAAAACGAATTTTTGTGCTCAACAAGCAATATTTCTCTACATACTCCCATTGAAGAGTCCATCTATATTCCCAATAACCATTTTATAGACATAAAAAATCCATAATCATCTCCAAAACAAACATTTTGAATTCAACATGAAAGTTAATATTTAACATTTTATAACCTTTTGAATATGCCTCAAATATATCAATAAAGGCATTAGTTCCATTTGGATGTACAATTATGAGATTTGAACTTCTTTAAACTTCATTTTACTCTCATTACTTATCTTGAGAATCATTCTCCTATAACTATACATTGAAATAAACGCTCAACTCAATCTAAGCTTACCAGATAATGTTTGTGATAAATGCTAAATAGACTATATTTTCTAATCCTATATTTAATTCATTTTTCTTGTTTATTTGAGAGTTTCTTTTTCTTTTTTGGTAATTATCTTATTTTTATTGCGTTTTTAGGTCTTATTTTCCTTCATGAATGAAAGGAGAAGAATTAGAGCCACAATTAGAATAAAAAGGGAAGAATTTGAGCTATTTTGAAGGGTCCCTCATTGATTAAAGACCTATTTAGGATCGTGTTTCTTCATTATAAAAAAATTAAGCAAGATTAAGGGACATGTGCATAACAATGTACACTTTGAAGACTCTAATTTTAAGCTATAAAAGGAAAAAAAAGAGAAGAAAACAAAAGGATGATGGGTTTGTAGGAGGGTCAAGGAAGGCTCGAGAAAATACATATTAATAACCTATAACGATAGAGTGGTAAAAGAATAAGAAAGGAAACATATTTGGAGTGAGATTTCATCAATATAAAATGGATTTCTTGAAGATTAAAAAAGGATGTCATTATAATTCTTTTAGGTTTTCTTTTTTTTCCTTTAGCCTTAATGTTATGATTATGAACTAAGATTTTCTTGTTACTTAGATTAGATGAACCCTGAGATAGACCTTGTGGTGATTTTATTTTAAGTTAATTCATTCTTTAGCTTTATTGAGATTCAATTATGTGTTCTTAATTATTCTTCAATTAATATTGTTAGCATATTATTTTGTGTATAATTTCATGTAATTGAGGTTGAGAAATCCTTTTGTATGAATAGATCTATCATAATCAAAAGGAGTTGTATGTAAACCTAGAGATAGTTGACATAAATCCTCTAAATTAGAGTCAAACCTAATAGTGAAAATTATGAATTGAGTCTTAAGGGTTTTAACTGGAAAGAGATTTCAGTTAATCAACTGTAAATCAAGTACTAAAAGTCTTAAGAAAGATATTAGCATAAAATAAGGATGTCCACAGTCTAATGAAAAGAATATTAAATTGATTAATGAAATCATGATTATATGAGAAGTCCTATGGGATTTGAAATCCAGGTACCATAATTTTCCTTGATTAATTCTAAGATTAATCTTTGTTCTAGTTATTTAATTGTATTGATATATTTTAGTTTATTGTTTTAATTTTTCATTTGATTTATCTTAGACACCATAATTTGTTAGTCTAGATAATAGAAAGATAGTAAGTATTAGTAATTCTAGTCCTTGTGAAATCGGTCCCGCCAGTGTTAACTACAACTGTACCTTGTGGTTATGGTTTAAAATATAAATTTTCATATTAAGTTTTTGAAATCATTACTAGGGATTAAAATAAAACCTTGTTTTTATTATTTTATTATTTTATTATTTTAGGTAGTTTTTAGTTCTTATTTTTATGTTTATTTGTTTATCCTTAGAGCTCTCTTTCTTGATCTTATATTTATGGCTTATTGCAATAATTGGATATTCATTATCGCAGCCACCAAATATTATGGAAGAATGGAGTAAATAGTATTCCCAGGGGGACTATAGTATGCAATCACCTATGGCAACACTGGAAGCTTGGAATAAGAGACAGGGTGACATGTATTTGGAAGTTCAATTGATATCATGGTGTGTTGTGATAATTGTGGGGGTGATTACCCTAATCATCAATATCAAGCATCAAACTACATGTGGGAGCATCTAAATTACATAGAGAAACTAGCCTTAAAATGGCTATAAGTTGATAAGATTTTAATAGCTAATGACAATTTAGTCTGTTAAGCAAATAAATAAATTGGTTGTAAATCAAATTTTAAGATCACTATAAGTTTGTTACAATCAAAATATGAGCATATTTATTGGTCTTCTTGTGCAACTCATTACATAAATCTCTTTTCAAAAGATATTGTTTATATGGACCATATTTCTAATCTTGCTTTATATGCACCTAAGATGAAAATTTTTATGTATAATCATCTTATAATTTTGTCTTGGTTAATAAAGTAAGAAAATTGAATTGAGATCGTGCAACTTGTTGATTCTAGTTTTGACACTACATTTATAACTTTAAAAAGTGTTTATAACAATGAACAACTTCAAATTTTAGTAACAATTAAATACTTTTCAAGTCATTAGTTATCAAAAAATGTGAAAAGAAAAGATGTTTATGATATTATTACGGATGACAAATTTTGGGAAGCTTGTTTATTATTGTAAAGTTTATAGCTCCACTTATAAAGTTTTAGAGGATTATAAACTTATATAAGACATCATATTTAGGGTACATATATTATGGTACATATAGAGTTTGAAAAATATTGAATATTTTTAAAGGGAATGAGAAATTCTACAAGCCTTAATATATTCTTACTAACAATGAGCTAAATATCTTACTTAAATGATCCACTTAGTAGCTTACTTTCTTAGTCTATATTACTTACATAGTAGAGATACATGTACATATGTTGATATTAGTGGTAGTCTTTTTTCTGTAGTTGAATGCAAGGGCATTTTCTATAATAGAAAGTAATCAAAGATATCAAATGAAATTCAAGTGCATCATAAAAGTTTGAGGCGTTTTCCTATATCATTTGTAAAGAGAGAACTTATCATGAAAAACATGCAACCTGATTTTCATGTTTTTAGTTTCATCCTTTACTTATTAATAATATTTATTTTATTTTTGTAATTATTAATTTAAATACAAATAAGTCGTAAAGACTATTTGGTGAAAGTGCTTCAATATTAAGAAAAAGTGATATTAAATTACTTAATCATGTGACTTAATTGGAGTGTTTTTGAATTTTTTCATATAAAGAAACGAAATTGTTTGGAATAATAAAAATTCAATGTCTTTGTTTACGTTACTTATAATTTGAGGATAAATAATAGATATTTTATTGATTGAATTGTAGTTTTTAAAGTAATTATATTTTATGATTAATTTTATAATTTTTCTATTATTTATTCAAAGTATTTAGTAAGAAGAGACCTATAACTACATCTACATCAACATTATTCAGACATGCATGCATATTCTTGTGAAGTACCAATTAAATTTCAAGACTGTCTGAGAAAGGTAGAAATAGTAACTAAAATAATAAACCTCACCTGCTGGAACAAGGAACTTCGAGGAACTTACTATGAGTTGCTCCTTCAACTCAGCAATCCTCCTGAAACACAAGGAAATGGGTTAGATATCACTCAGAATCGTTACATAAAAAGGGAAAAATGTGGTTAATAGAAGGAAATGACTATGGACGAAGTTTAGGCTTGGTTTGGGGAAGCGATGGCTGTTGATAACTTACTGAAATCAACCTGCTGAAATGATAAGTATTTATTCTCAATAAGTACTTATGTATTTGGGATTGCTCTTTTGGTAACTACTGAAACGTGAAAATAAGTGTTTGGTAAGTGCGGATGCGGTTGCTAAAAAGAGATAAAATGACTAAAAAATCCATTGATTTAATAAACTATTATTTTTTGTATAAATAATTGAAAAATATATTATTAGTCATATAAATTTAAAATTATAAATAATAAAATATTAAATTAAAATAAGAAAATATAAATAAAATAAATTTAGTAAAAAATATTTCATAAAAATATATTATTAGTCATATAAATTTAAAATTATAAATAATAAAATATTAAATTAAAATAAGAAAAAAAATGATATGTTAGACTTGCTTTCTATTAGTTGAAGGTATAATAGAAAATAATAATTATTAAGAGGTTATTAATGGAAAGTAGAATTTCTATCACAAAAGCACTTTCTTACCGCAACTTTCTTTTTACTTATCGATTTCTACGGTGGTACCGCACTTTCCTCTAATCTCCGGTTATTCGCTCGCAGATTTAAACATGTGATTACATTTAGAAACTGCATTGTATAAGTACTTATCCCCACCGCACCGCAGATCCAAACGCAGCCTAAATCTTTATGGTTAACCAACATGCAAGATGGTTGTCTTTTAGACATCCAGTTTATGGTCAGATTAATGTAAGTGCTTGTTTGGTTAAGCTTTTGGAAAGTGAATAAGCATTTTTTTCCACTGCCAAAGTTTTTTTTAAGAAAATGAATGTTTGACTGTAAAATCAAAAAGCACTTTTTTAGTAGATATAGCTTTTTTGGCAGTTAAAATATAGTTTTTTAAGAAGCTCAAATTTAGAGCCTCTAAAAAAAATACTTTTTTAGGTAAATTTTTTAGATCAATTAATGAGCCTATTTTTAATCCATTTTATCCTTATGTTTTACACATAATTCCCACAATACTACAAACACATCTTTACGTTTATTTTGAGATTTATATAATATTATTTGACTTTTTATATGTTTTAATATTTATTTTTATATTAATTTTACTTATACTATAATCCATACAAAAGATTTGGTTAGATATATTTTCATTTATGTTTCATATGGTTTAAAATTATATAATAATTAATATATTGTGCTTTGCATATTGTTTAATATATTTTAAATAATATTTATGTGCATCAATAATTTTTATTACAAAATAAAATATAGTTAAAATTAAAAGTGCTCTTTATTTTTATGTTGTCAAGCAGTCTATTATATAAAACTCTTTCCAAAAAACTCTTTTTTAAATGACAGTTAAATAGTCAACTAATTTCTTAAAAAAACTCTTCTTAAAAAAGCTCTATTGATAAAAGCTTCATTAATATAAGCTCATCTAAACAGGTACTAAAAGCCTTACACTTGGCCGTGTTTTCTTACAGCTTCTACCTTATCCTGTCTTTGAAGAGGTTACCTATCTAAAGTATAATTGCCGTTCAGTTGTCTTTTTTAAGAGATAAAAGTCTCTCTTTTGTCCCTTGTGGCTATGGTTTAAAGCATATTGCATGGCCTGTAGCCTAGTGATGTACTAGCTAACTTTGTTATTTGGCTTTATGCCTCGTTGTATTAATTCATTTATTTGCATTTTCCAAAAAAAAAAGATAACATGTGTTCTAATTAATATTGATTTTATTTACTATAATAATATTTAGACAAAAAAATCATTGTTTGATCTTAATTATAATGAATTTGAAAAAGTGAATTATAAAAAAATACATTTATCACGACGAAATAAATTAAAAAATCTATTAATAATCAATTGTTACCTTACATTAAACACGTTTAAAAATTAAAAGATGTATTATAGTAGAAAACAATTTCATAAAATATTAATTTATAATTTATTTAAATGCAATAAAAGATCATGATGGAAATATTTTAGATAAGATTGTAGTTTATGAGTTGTGAAAATTTTAAAATTTTTAACGAAATAAAAAATTATTTTAATTTTATATTAGATTTCATTTTATTTAAAATTTAAAATTTATTATTAATTAATTATACATTAATAGACATTTAATGTATTTTTATTTTAATAAGATTCTTATAATTTTTACTTTATACTTACTATATATATATTGGTTTTATAATAATCTAGTATCTCTTAAAGATTGATGTCCAATCAAGTTCTTAAGCAAAACCCAATAAAACTTAATCTTTTTATCTTTTTTTCACTTTTTCTATTTCTTCCTCTTTTTCTCCTTTTGTTTCTATTTGAATCCCTAAGTTAATACAAACTAATGAAACCTATTTGGCTAAAATACCTTGATCTCAATATCATTGATTAAAATAAATTAATCATAATTGAGAAATAATTAAATCCAAATAAATTACTTAAAAATATAATTAGAACTAATTAAAATTAATTCAATGAAACTAAACATGATTAAAAGGAAATAAACAAACCTAGCATGGTGAAGGTTAACACAAATTGAACTTAATGAAATACATTAAAATAAATTAAATACAATCAAATGTAATTAAATTTATATTAAAATCCAATGAGTGATTGGACACGCATTAAATCCAAACAATTACGACCATTATTATGAGTATCGTATCGTTCCGATGTACCAAAATATTATAATGAAACTAAACATGATTAAAAGAAAATAAACAAACCTAGCATGGTGAAAGTTAACACAAATTGAACTTAATGAAATACATTAAAATAAATTAAATACAATCAAATGTAATTAAATTTATATTAAAATCCAATGAGTGATTGGACACGCATTAAATCCAAACAATTACGACCATTATTATGAGTACCGTATTATACCGGTGTACCAAAATATTAGTTTCAGTACCGGACTTAAATACTGGTCAGTACCGGCCGATATTATAATTACCGACTAAATACCAGTAAATACTGAAAATTTTGAAAAATATAGGGAATAAATTGTAAAATTGTAAAATTTTAATTTAAAAATTTTAAAAATCAAAATTTAAAAAAAATTTTCCCTCTCCCCGCCTCTCACTCCACCCCCTTTTCTTTTTTCAAATGTTTTTAATTTGTTAGTTAAACTTTTATTTTAAGTTTTATTTTTAAAATAAAATAAATATTTTATTACTAATAATAATTATACATTAAACAAACATAAAAATAAAATTTTTATTTAAATTTATTTTAATATTTTATATCATATCATATTTATTAATAAAGTATTAATAAAAATATTTAAT
>JANZXR010000004.1:19874150-19892463 GCA_027575705.1 Erythroxylum echinodendron
CCTAACTTCTCTCATTGGTCTTCTCATAGACCCGGTTCCCTGATCCGACCCGTTAGGTGGGACCGGGATGTTACACTGTAGCTCATATTACGGTTGTCCTATTAAATCTAGAGAGCTTATTCCAGGTTGTTCAATAGCTAGGTTTAGTTAAAAAGCTTATTTTAATTAAACAAGATCTAAGGGAAAACCAGGGTTAATAGATCTTATTATTAACCTATGATTAATAGTTTCTAAAAGAGGTGTGAAAACAATAAGACAACGAAGTATGTTTATTTGTGTGTAGGTTGAGATTGAATCAAGAATCGGATTCTAAACACATTCATCAATTTTATCAATCTTTAATTGTTTAATTTGATTTGCTTTCATTGATTTATTATTACTTCAATTTGTTTATTGATTTCAACCAAATCCCCCCTAATTTGTAAACACTGATTCTTTTCATTTTAAAAGTTACATTTACATTCCCTATGGATATGATCCCTACTCACCACTATTACAAATTTATTTGTGCAGAGTTAGGTTTTATTTTTTGGTGCATTCGACATGCATCAAAGGGAATATATATCAAAACTCAACCATCAGTATAATGGTAGGATTATCATAGCCTCTGATAGCAAAACCATAGAATTGGGATTTGTTTCAATAAAGCAACAAAGTCAAGATGAAAGAGTCTTAGATTATGTTGGGCCCAAAAATTTTTAAATTATTTTGAGGTCTTAATAGATTTATTATTTTGGAGCAACTAGCATGCCAATTTTGGGAGGATTTATTGTTTGAATTGATGGAATTAAAGTATAAATGTAGTAAGAGTGCATGAGGGGAAATCTTGGTAGATCACTTAATTCTAAAGGTTATAAGGCATACGTAGAAAAGCATAAGGGTCATCTTACAATCATTAAGAGTGTAAGTTAGAAGAAGAAGTAATTGTTGTCTTGTGTGAGAAGAGAGTGTCGTGGAAGAGAGGAAGAAGAAGAGAAAAAGAGAAAAGCTAGGGTTTGTGGAAATCTTGAAATGTTTGAAGAATTTGGAGCTAAATCAAGTAAGTATCAGCTTTACCTCTTCTTCATTGTTAGATGAAGTATAATTAGTGTTATCTAGAAGTGAAAGACAATGTGGAATGTGGATAGGAATTTGTTGATGAATGGAGTAATGCTTTAATCTTTTAGGGTTAATGATCAAAGATAGATTTTGATGTATTTGTTAATGATATTGTGCTGAAATGAGCTTTGAAATGAAGTAGAAGAGGTGGTTTAAGGTTAAGATGGGTTATATTTGAAATATGGGGAGTATATAGATGAAGAATGTCAAAAAATGTCGAAAAATGAGTTTCTGGAAAAGTTCATCGCGGTGAAATCCATTTTTCTACACAGACGTGTTTTGGAATTTTGGACATAACGTTTTGTGTAGTTGTCCAAATGAAGTGATTTTTGATTTGAGTAAACTAGAGACATAGGGATACGAGTTTTGTGAAGAAATAAAGTTTAAATTCAGTCTCTAAGGATATCCATGTTTGGATGGAAGTTAAGTATAGAATATTGTCTCAGTATAAGAGTAGTCCCAGCATGCTTGGAGTATAACTTTCGAATTTCTAAACCAAATTGAATTATTTTGGTGTCATTGGAAACTTAAGACAATGGGTACATTTTTTCTAGAAGGAAGTGTTTGCAAATTTCTTCATTCAGCTGATCATAAAGATCATGGAAAATGGACCCGAATGTATGCATTTTGAAGGGGTTATAGTTCAATTTTTAACTTCTTGATTTTTGAAGCCTTATGAATTTCCTTTGAATGTTGTTTGTATGAGAACTTGGTTTGTTATAGGAAACCAAGCAAGCCCGATCCAAGAGCAAGAGGAAAGATAACATTGAACGTGGATCGTCAAGCAAAATTATGTGGGTAATATATTTATAGTTGTTGTGCAGTATGAGCAAATTGTTTTGCTTGCTTGTATATTGTATGTTAAATTGCTTGTTGTGAATTATGGAAATTGTTAAAAATGCACTATGATTGTGATCATGTTATGTCATGGCATCTTGTATAAATGAAAAGAGGAAAAAGCATGATGAGCATGAAAAGTACGAATGTGTGTGAAATAAGTTAAGCATTGAAGTTTGATTATGTTTGGGCAAGAGAGGAACGTTTCTTTAGTTACGTGCATGTCAACATATAGCCTTCTTCCGGCTGCCTGCTTGAGGCCACGAGATCCTAAGAAATTGGACTTGTTTTTTTCACGGTATGAACTTCAGTTTATCCATTTTGTTCCATAGAACTCTTGAGCCATTTGTTGTGCATTTCATCATTGATTTGTCAAGCATGATGCATAATTAAGTGTTATGTTATGATGGGTAAATTACATGACATGTCCTTCGAGATGGCATCTTGGTAAATATGAGTTATGAGTTTCAACTTGTTAAGTATTCAATTGTTATATATATATATGTAATTATGCTTGAATGTGTGGCTCAATGCCAATGGCTATAAATGTATAAGCCACTGAGCTTCGCAGCTCACCCTAATTACCCTCCACTTCTCTGGTGTAGAACGAGACGATCGTTAATCCTTGCAAGGCATCAGAAACTCCAAGAAAGTTAGAGACTTTTGTACTAAGTTAGTGATTTTGGTTAGCTTTATAAGCATATCAACATTGAGCATCCTTATGTATTTTGTTTTAAGTTTTGATGTGTATGATGATATGTATTTGCTCAAACTCTTTGAATTAGTAAGGAAATGATGAATCGAAATTCCATTTGTGTATGATTATGTTAGCTTGTGGTTAGGTTGGATGGTTAGCTTTGAATGCATGTATTTGCATAAAATGTTTGTGGATTGCGGTTTCTAAGGGTTTTGCCACAGCGAACCTTTTTGAAGGCGTCTTCGCCACGACAAGGAATGACTTACGCCATGGAAAACTTTTCCCGAAAGGTCTATGGAGATAACTCCATAGGTTTGCCGCGGCAAACCTATAGCTCGCCGCGACGAACCCTCCTTTGCTGCCATGCTGAGATTTTTTTTATTATATAAATGTGATACCTTTCACTTTTCTTTCCCCTCCCCTCTCGCGACTGTCCCAAATAGTCTTCTCAGAATTTGTCCTAAGACCTGAGTCAAACGTTGTTTGGTATCTGAATCGATTATTGGGCTCCGAAAACGGGGTCCAACAAATTAGCTACTAGGTAACTTTTTTTATGCTTTTATCCATAAATTTTAAAGTGGCCCTTTATGGACATCTCTTTACTGTAGTATCCTGTCTCTCAAATTGTTAAGAGATTTAAAGTGTTAGACTAATAACTCATATAATTGGCAGCATATCAAACGAAATTGGTACAACTATTAAATGATTACATAATTATGTTCAAATGCATAATATTGACATACACACATTAATTGTGAATTAGATAAATTGCACTCAATTGACATATTCCGGGGTATAAAACTAAGATGAAGGTGAAAAATGCCTGAGAATAATGAATTTGATATGAATGTGTATTTCCAATGTCTTGTACTTTGGTTTACCAATGACAAGAATTTATGGATTATAATTAATAAATTGGAATTAATTATTACAATTAGGAGCCTTATGAATTAATGTGTATTTTTGGACTAAGAGCAATGTCATAATTGACAAATGGTAGTATAAATAATTGACACATGGTAATAGAAATAAGTGACCAGTGGCATTAGGATTTATTGACTAGTGGCATAGAAAATTAGGTAACAATTGGTTTGAAATTAGCAGACAAATGGACTAGTTATTAAAGGACTTTGGATACCATAATTAGAAGATTTTACTTGGTTATTTATGTGGTGACACTTACGAAGCATTAACTCATGACATATTCATTTGAAAGGTCTTTTCATTGTCTTTCATTTTCTAAACATGCTCTCATCTTCTTCTTTTCTTCTTTCCACTCACGATCTTCACAACCCACCCTCACCACATTGAGTTTGCTATCATTCAACGCTACCCACTCTAAGATACTTCGTTGCCTTCATCTAGTTGTTGAAGAACCCAACTTATTTCTCCTTAAAAGATGATAATCGTATGGTATAGGAGAGCTAGGTTAACCCATGTTTTGAAGAGACTTTGAGTTAAAAAAGTAACTTGAACATTGTTCTTTATGGTTTGTTTTAAATGAAACATATATGGTGATTGTTTTGAGATAGATTGGTTATAAAAATGGTGTTTGAATGAGAGCTGAAAGTTGATGAATGAAGAGATGCATTTGTGTCCTATTTTTGTACAATTGATAAACAATGATTTATGATTTGTTTTATGGATGTTTTTGAGTTAAGAATAAAGGTGATTTTGATGAGTAAATGAAGTAGAAAGGATGAAATATGTATGTATTTTGAGTTGGTTGAAAGAGTTCAAATCTAGAAAAGTAAAGGAAAAAGGGTGGCACTCATCCCATGACCGTGGCAAATGCATTAGCTTATATCACAATTTGTGGGCAAGGTTTGGAAATGGTAATTTCAATTTTATGCAATCATTGAACCAACTAATGCTAAGGGTGTATTTAGACTAGAATGAGGCCTAAAACGAACCTAGATTGATGCTTGAAAAATTGAGGCTATAACTAAGGAATAAATTGATGATATTAACGTACTAAAAATTTAGAAAAATTAGAGATGTTTTATGAATGAAAGTGTTCTTAAGAATGCTAAGGTGATTCAAAGGAGATGAATAATGAGAATTTGGATACTATTTGATCATTTTAATTCTAGAAAAAAGATTGGAAACTATGTGATTGATGAATGTATGAACTATAAAATTAGAGTAATCAAGTATACTTGAGGTATTAGCCTAAGTGTAAACTAGTTATATCCAAGGGACAATGATAGAATGATCAAGACTTGTGATTTAAGGATACATACCCGAAAATAGTCATTTGAGCATGGAATTGTACAGAACACATATACATATGTATAATTGATACTTTTGTGATTGATCAAATTAGTAATGTGTGTACAATATGTGTATTGCATCGAGATAGATGCAAAAGGTTGAACGTCACTATCCAGATGTTTCCGGATCATAAAGGAAATGGCTTATCTGAAGCTTACTGTGAGTCGACCTAGATGTTACTCACTAGGATTTGATTTGTTCTGTTTATATTTCAGTTATTAAACTATGAATGATCTGAATTTGATAATTCCAGACATTGATGGTCTGAGGAGTTCGATAATTAGGAATGTATTGGAAATTTTATGATTGTATATGAATCTGACAGAAATAAATGTACTCAACAGAAATGTTGAATGTCGGACTGATGTCTGACAAATATGAAAATGACTGTGACTGAAATAAATGAAAGATGTTGAAAGTGAAATATGTGATTTGATGCATTTCATTATATGATATGCATGATCAGATAAAAGAAGTTGTGACTAGAGTAGCCAATGAAAAGAAGCTTAAAGCTCAGAAAATATGTATAAAGAGCCATAGACTCGATATTAAAATGAGTTCGGTAACCACAAAGGATGTAGGATATCTATCAATGAGCTTGGTATCTACAATGGATATGAGATAATTAAAAAGCTGCTTGGTCACATCAAAGTAACAATAAAAGTGATTCATATGTGCATTTGCTTATATGAATTGATATGTGTTATATGAATGATTGAAACGAATTAATTTTATTGCTCTGAACCAGAAATATGGAATCGTGTATACAACTGTAATTTTTGAAGCATGATGAAATGTGAAGTGATATGTAATGTTTGATGATATGCATCATTCGTGAAATGAAATGTGAATTGTCCTACTGTTTAATATGAGTGAGCACATCAAGGATGATTCACTTCCTAAGTTCGTAAAACTCATCAAAATTGCAACGTTGTCTTTCAGGTTCAGCGGGGATATCCAATTAGACTATTTAGAGTATAGCCACTATAATCGAACATGAGTTAGTGATCAGGATCAGTTTGTACTTGCATATGTCTTCAGTTATTTTTGTATTAAGAAATGTATTTCCAAAACTATTATACAATGAATATGTGAATTGTAAAGTGTAATGACAATATTATGACCGGTTATGTTTTTAAATGAAATGGTCCAAAATGATTACTAGTTTGCTTAAAATGTGTTTGATACTTGAAAAATTTGCAATGAGTTCATCGATCATCCTAACATTCCATCCTCGTAGAGTATATTCATAAATATTTGTCAATACATTCGGGTTTATGCTCTATAGGGTGTTGTGTTACATTTACAGAGTAGGAGAAACAATCTACTACCCTTAGCTAATAATTGGTGACTTTAACCAATATATTCAATCTGAATGAGGCTATAGGTGAAGTAATTTGTCAAAAGAAACACTTAGATAAGCTTAGGGTTTATATAGAAACTATTGAAACCATTGAACTTAAAGGAGAAGGTCCTATTCTAACTTGGATAAACAAGTAGGAAAGGAGATGGCTGATCATGAAAAAACTCAGTAAGGATTTGGTAAATGAATCATGGTTATAGGCCTTTTCCAAAGAGTATAGCATATTTTAGGAGTCACCTACTAACAGACCATACTCCTATCTTTGTCTAGAATCTAATAAAGTCTACTCCAAATAAGTAATCATTTAAATTTAATAATTTTCTAGTTAGAGTGGAAGCTTTTAGGAATGCCCTAAGAAGGGGCTTAAATACTAATCACAATAGTACTTAGAAGATCATTTGCAGGAGGAAACTGTAAAGGATCAAAGAGGAGCTCAAAAAACTAAAGATTATGCAACCTCCTAATAATAAAACCATTGTGAAGAAAGTGAGGAATGATCGAGTGGGAAAGTTTTAAAATTTCTTATCCCTTACTATATCGCAAGTGCACGAGTTGTGAATGTAGTATATAAGGTGTCGATCCCTCAAGGAGTTAGTGACTAATTGAATTTTATGGTGACTAATTGAATTCTAAGTTTTCTAAAGCCTAAAGGATAGTTAAAATGAAAAGAAAAACTAAATAGAAAAGTAAATAAGCAAATATGGATTGATTGAAAATTAAATTGTAAAATGAACACAAAGAAATCAAAATCGAGCACCACCAATGAACAGTGAAAAATCACACAAGGAAGATTAGTCGATTATGAGAAGGGGAATTTATCTTATCATCAAATGCTAACATGATTACTTTTGAGTTAATACAGTGAGGTTAGATTATTCTCTAGAGTTATAATCATTAAACCCTAACTTATAACCCCTAATTGAATTATGGAATTTGAAATCTCTCAATTAACAAAAAGCTCACACATTCAACTAGATTTTAAGAACTCTAATAGAATATCGGGTTCTCAAACGAGATCTCCTTTCGTATAAATTACCAATTTAATTATTTACGTGATTTATTAGATTGTTTAACTCTCATTACCCAATCTAATCATTTGCTATTGTGTCACTCTCTTAATTTGTTATCGAAGCATGCAAATACAAAAAATAATCACAATAACTAATGTATTAACATCAAAAAAATCATATTAACATTAATTCAATAACAAATTTCTAAAGAGTTTAAACATCATCTTCAAACCCAATCCATCACTATCAAATCCATATCATACATCCAAAATAAAGAATAACAAAGATGAAATGAAAATGTCACTTGGAAGGGTCAGGATGGATTAAAAAGACAACAGCAACAATAACCTTTATTCTTCCCTCTACCTTTCTCCTCTTTTCTCCTTTTCTTCTCCTTCCTTGGATCTTTACTAAAGTAACAAAATGCAGCCACCCCCCTAAGGATTTCTTCTCCTCTTTTATATTATCTTCTATTTAGGGTAAAACTTAGGTTTCCCCCAAACCTTAAAAGTCCAAAATGTCTTTAAAAAGTTGAATTTTATAAGCCGATTCACATCTGTTGTTGCATAGGCTATGATCGTGGCTTGTTAAAATGCTCTTTGTCATGATCGTAGCAGACCAGACCACGATTGTGACACCCCTATAGCACCCTAGGTCTTCTTCAAGGCTTCGTCAGAGTCTCCTCTGTTCTTTAATATATGCTCCTAAATACTAGCAAATACATCAAGGCATCTCAAATATAAAAAATTAAAGGTCAGTAGTATGCTCTAACCCATGTAACACTCAAAAAGAAAATATCTAACTAACACACACATTTCTATACATAAACATGCATGAATCAATTAATTAACAACTAAAAACATACTAAAATGCTTATTAAAACATCATACAGCCTATAACTATCAACATCCCCATACTTGAACTTTTGCTTGTACTCAAGAAAAAACAAAACAATAAAAAAAACAAACACACCAAACACAATACCCACGTATGCAATAATGGTACAATGGCATAGAACTTTACAAAATAAATTTAACTTTAAACACAATACTTCAAGTTGTTCTAACTTATCAACCTATGAAATCTGTTTCTAGGCACTTCGGAGTAAATATACATACTAATCAAGAATTTAATGTCAAATTCATTCACCCCCATCATTTGCACACATACATTGATAATTATTTGGTCCATCAAAATTGTAACTATCCCTAAGTAGCTTTTCATGAAAATTTAAGCTATTAATAAAGATCAATATGATTTATTAAACAATGCACTACTCTTGCTAATATTCAATAAAATGAACATAGCCTTTTGATGTGAAGGAAAACATTTGAATGTCCCCTGGTTACTCAACCAGGTCAAGTTTTTATTAAACTGCTTAGTTAAAGTATCATTATAGCCTTTTGACGCAAAGGCAGATATTTGTGATGAATGTCCCTTGGTTACTTCGCTAGATCACATTCTCAACTAACTACTAGCTCTATTCATAACCCGATTTGTTTCAAAAAGTGCCAACAGAATAGTTATTTATTAAATAAAACACATATTTTTATTTTTTTATTTTGTATTTTCTTGCCTACCTTATTTCTTTAAAAGATGCTAACGATGCTATTTATTTGATTGATCTGAAATTATAGAAGAATGTGTCAACTTCGGGTGATCGAACTAACATCATATCCTAATTAACATGTATGTTTAACCAAAGCAACCTAGGACACTAATTTCACAAGTAATAAATCTTAGCAACCTAAAAGACTATGTTCAAAGCTAAATTGAGTCCTAACCATTGACACATCCACATAAGTCACATCATGCAAACCTAAATAAAACTAACATATAATACACAAAATTTATAGTCAAAATAAAACATATATTGCATACAACGTAACCCTTCCCACACTTAGGCAACACATTGTCCTCAATATAAGAAGGACAAATACTATATAAGGGTGGGAATCAAAATAAAATAATAAGAAAACATAAAAACAAAATAAAGACAGAAATGAAAAGAAAAGGGTTAGAGAATAAGAACATATCATGACGATTGAGGTGGTGATGGCGATGGTGTCAGAGGTGGAATCTCCACGCCTTAAGTGGTGAAGTATTTGTTAAGGTTCATATATCTCGGGGTTTTCTTCTTTGTTCCTTAGCGATTTCCTTCAACACCTTGATATTACCTACAATAGCTTTATTAATGTTTGAAATGGATTCCATTACCTTCTCCCATCTAGCTGCCTCTTCCTCTCCTGACTCTTTAGTAGTTGATTCCTCCTCTACTTGTAGTAGTGCCAAGTTTGAACTGACCTACCTCGCCCTAGTCTTAACATAAGATTTAGCCCTGATGTCTCGAAGTTCCATATTATAGGACTTTAAGATCTTAGCTCTCATCAGGTGATGAGTGTTAAGGAACTCAGGAAGATGTAAAATTAGTCCATCACAAATGACACCATAATTTTCCACAATATTTGTAACCAAATGCACCATGCTAGATTATTGCTTCTCTTTTTTGGACTAGCAATAATAGCATTAAAGATATAGGTGGAGGTGTAAACTTGGACGTTATGGTCCATCCACCACAACATAAAAATCACCTTCGTTGAACACTTGTTACTTTTGACGTTGTCAAACATAGTTTGACACATAAACTTGTGTAACAACAAGTGTTCGAGACTATAAATTACATTATTATGGGCATTTTTAGTGTCAAAATTCTCCAACCTAGTCAATTCTGTCCAATAGCTTATAACATGGAAGTCATCGTGTTGGTCTACTATGGTTGATTCGGGGAATCCACCGATTTCACCCAGTATCTCGTAGTTTAACTCATATAGACGACCCCAAAATCGAAACCATAGATCCTTAAGGTCACTAAACTCATATTGAAGAATTCTACAGTAAGTTCTTCTTATGTGACATAAATCAAGCACATGAATTTTTCTTAATGATTTCTTCCCCCTAAGCTTTCAACCCATTCTCTCAAACCATCAGTTTTGAATATGTCAAAACCTAAAAATTGAGGCAAAATAATTCTTTTTAGACTAACGTTTTAGAAGCATTTACCGTCCTCTTTCGAGTAAATCGAAAAGGGTGCTCTTTACTCCACAGTTTAGTTCCTTTGTACCCACCCAACATTTGAACCTTGCCCTTCCCATTGGAATGATAGGTATGAGGAAGTTAGAGAGAAATAGATACTTTAAGGATAGTTGTAGAGGGAAGTGAGAGGGAATTGGCTTCTTGAGTCTAGAGAGAGAGTTAGACACTGAGATGTGTAGGAAAGATAAGGGTGAATGTTGAAAAAGAGAAGAGTAAGAATTCCAAGGTTCTACCTATGATTGATCTCTTTCAGTCATTCAAATCATTTCAAAAGCACACACAAATAGAATTGCACCCCTAATCTAATACAAAAGATTGAAAGTCATAGGTTCCCTCTTATGAAGCGCTTTGTTTATCATCACTAGCTCGACGTTCTTTGTTTGCTCATGGTGGTTTAAATGGGTCACATGATGGTAGCGCCACTATAACTTTCATGAATTTTACTTGAGCTATCAAGATAGGCTTCTTGCTACCTTTCTTTTTCATTTTCTTCTTCTTTCGAGTATTTTTTTAGAGTTATGGTCATTCTAATGAGTCCTTACAAGTGTAACCTTGCTCTACTTCTTCACAAAATCCATTGCGCTTTATAACATACACATATTTGAGAGAATTGCTTTTAACATTAGACACTTTAAATGACACCTTGTCATCCCCTACTCTCAGAGTTAATTTGCCCCTATTAATGTCTATGATGGCAGTAGCTAAAAATAATCTCCTTAGGATAATAGATGTCTCCACATCATCTCCTGTGTCTAAGATTACAAAATCTGTGGGAAAAGTGAACTTGTCGACCCTAACCAAAACATCACTGATTAACCTCTACGATGGCGGATTGATCTATAAACTCTTCGAACATACATCCTAGAGGGTGTTATTTCACCCAACCCCATTTTCTTATACAAGGTACAAGGCATCATACTTATGCTAGCTCCTAGATCTGCAAATGCCTTATCCATTATAACACTACCAATAGTGCATAGGAAGTAAAAATCTCCTAGATAATTTTGTTTTAGTGGTAGTGTTATCACTTCAATAGAGTTCTTTATGCTTAGCTATTAATTCTCCAACTTCCTTTTTATAGATTTCTTCAAAGCGAGTTGCGCTTTTAATTACTCTATTATATCCAAAACTTCATTTAGTTCAAGTTCCTTTGATTTTCTCATTGCGCGAATAGGGTATGGAATCAGAGGTTGATATTTCTTGATTTTAGTCAGGTCAGGTTATATTTAACCTGCAGGGAACTTTCATTAGTCTTTTGCCTATCTTCTTCCCCATCATCATTAACTTGATTAAGCTTTTCTTTAGCAACCTAGGTGAGTACCATTATCATTTCCTTTGGATTCATCTCGGTGTTGCTAGGAAGGTTCCCTCACTTCGTGTCAATAACGCGCTTGTTAATTGGCTCATTTGGACTTCCAGGTTATGTATTAAAGAGGTGTGGTTCTTTATTATTTGTTCAAAATTTGCTTCTAACCTTTTATAAGCGTCTTCCATACCCCCAATCTTTTATAAAATTTTATCTTACTTAGAGTCTATTGAGTTTGGTTTCACCAGTTACAAACCCATTGATTCTTGACGTAAGAATTAACCTCCTCCATTGTTCAAACAAGAGAAGTTTGGGTGATTGTTTCACCCAGGTTTATATGTGTTTGAGTAGGGGTTGTCCCCCTTCCTTAATCAAAATTTTCTCCCATATATTTAACATGCTCTGATTCTTGGTCTTTCATCGAAAAGAAATCAATGGTGTCATCGACAATCTAACTTGAATTCCTAGTAACTCTTGTGTTCATGCAATTGCATAAACACAATAGCAACGAAAACTTCTTAGACTAAAAGAATTAAACTAATCCTAATAACTCCCCGGCAATGGTGCCAAAAAATTTTACTAAAAAATTTTAGATGATCTACAACCTGGTTAAGCCAAGTCCACCTTTATTCTTTTCAAGGCATAATTCTTCCCAATTAACTAGTGCTCCCTTGTATTGTCAACCTTTTCAACCTATAAGAAAATTTTATAAATTTTTATTACTCCTTTTTTACTTTTTTAGGAAGGAATAACTGGGAGCTATAGTGTGTATAGGCAAATTCCTTATAATTAAGACAATAAGTTGTAACTTGCCTACTTTAGAGAGAGCCCTATTTTGTCAAACATTGATTATACCTTCGAATTTTTCAATTAAAGGCATACAGCCCTCAAATTTGGGCTTTTTAGAGGAGATTGTCACTCTTAGATACCTTAGAGGAAGTTTTTGACTTCCTAATCCAAAGATAGAACTCAAAAAGGATAGAATTACCAATTGATGTGGAATTATAAAACACACTTTTTGTATAATTCATCCTGAATTCTGAATAGTCAGAGAAAAAAGGCATTGTATTCATCATAATTTCCAATGAAAGGGAATCAACTCCACATAAAAAAATCAATTCATCCACAAATGATAATTGAAATATTTTTCATCTCTTTACATTTTTGATGGAAAACAAAGTTAGGAATAAACTAAATCTTATATTGTAACTGATAGGTGGGATTTGTACAAACTTTTCATAGGATAATTTGTTAATTAATCATGATAAAATGATTGTCGTTAACTTTTTTAGCTTATGTTTTTCCTTATTTTCATATAATTGCATGATTATCTATGAATGTATGTGAATATGCATGAATGTGTGTGAATTAGGTCTTTAAGATTAGGTCTTGCATGAATTTTGCATGTCATTGTTGCATGTCTTTTTCATACATTATAATGGTATCAAGTGAATATGTTGTGGACTTGATTAAGTGATTAACTTTTTGTTAATCCATAGGTTTGAAGGTGGTTTTGAGGGATGGAACGATAGAAGAACCAAAGAGAAAGCAAGTCATGTGACCAAAGGAAAGTTGGAATTTTTCTGGGCCGACCCATCACCAATGTTAAGCTTTTGGAAGATACCATGCTTATTGGATGTCTTTCGTTTTTCGTCCAAAAGCAAGAGGAGCAGTTCAGTTTCAAATTGGTGAAATAACGGCCCAATTTGGATAAGAAATCAATAATATATCACTTATTGAAGTCAAGACAGAAAATAGAGTTTTTTGGAAAATTCCAGCTAGCAACTTGCTCCTTCCTTCGTCATTTTAAGCATTAAATAGGGTATAAAACTCAATTTTAAACCCTAGAAAAGGGAATTCGTGCAAAACATTCAAAGGAGAGAGAAGAACACATTTTTTAGAGCAAAACCAAGAGAATTCAAGATGGAATCAAAGGAATTCAAGGAGACACAAAGCTGCCATCATAGAATTCCATCTTTGATCTTCAACATTTAAGCCTTACTTCTTCTCTTTTCTTGCTTCTTTGTTTTATTTTGTTGATTGAGAAGGATGTATGGATATTTTACAAACATGTTGGATGATATTTTGATGGATGTCTAAGTAGTTATTAGGGTTGTTATTGCCTAAACTATGTAGTACCTCACTTTATTCAATGTTATGGATGTGTTTATTGTTGTTTGATGTTTATGGTATATAGCTCCATACTTAGCTCACATAGAGATATGGAGTTAAGAAATGTGTTAGTAAGTGCCATAAGAGTGGGTTACACTAAGAAAACTCCATATACCAAGTTACCTTACCATTTGAAGAGAGATCTTGAATGGAGAAGTGGCTGTCCAAAAATTTGTTCATATCGTTTTAATGGTTAAGTGAAAAATGGGAAGTGAGATCTTACATAATTCATTTACATCATTAAACAGGGCTTATTTGGTTCAAGTAATGAGAATTAAAGAACCAAGACATTAGGAAATTTTGGACTAAACATAATTAACATTGTTAAAGTGAGGGAATACACAGTTAGGTAATGACAATCCTAAGATGTTAAATTGATGCTTTGATTCACAATTTTCTAAATTTGTGTTCTTAATTCTGTGACAAACCTAAAATGTGTATTTATGACTCTTAATTTTCATATTTTGGATCTTCCAAATCTAATTATTTGAGTTTCCTGAACAAAACAAAATTTAGATCATTTCAGTGACGAACCAATCCTTATGGGACGATTCTATACTGCGATTTTTGATATGTATACTTACAAGATAAGAGGATTTAATTTAAAATTTGAAAAATTACCTATCAATAACATGTGGTTAAGATCTTCAATTGATAGGAAAAACAAGTAGGGGACATTGATGTGGTTAAGATCTTCCATTGATAGGGAAAACAAGTAGCGGCGACTGGGTCTCCTTGTATAAATCCTTTAGAGGATTCAAGGATTCTTGAAGGATTTTTATTAACAAGAATAATGTAGGAAGTGGTTGATACATAGGCATTGATTCTATTAATGAATATCTCTAGATACCCAAATCGTCTGAGGCAATTCAAGATAAAACACCAATAGACAGTATCAAAAGCCTTAAAGAAATCGATTTTGACCGCACAACTATTGATAGATCTCCCTAAGTAATAATCCTTCAAAAGTTCTTAAACAAAAAGGATGTTATCCAAGATAGTCCTACTTGGAATAAAGGCTCCCTTTATTATGTGAATGATCACTTTTAATGAGTCCTTAAGCCTTCTACCAATACTTTTAGAAATCACCTTGTATATTAAGTTGCAACATGATATAAGGCAAAAATCCTTGACGTTGCTAAGATTGGGAACTTTAGGAATTAGATAAACATAAGTTTTATTCAAGTCCTTAAGCATTATATATCTAGGGAAAAAGTTTTGTGCTACTTCATCTATAATACTCCAAGTTGTATTTCTAACCAACCCTTCATCTTCCCACATATTGGAGCCCCTAATAGAATTTGTTCCTAATAACTCTTGATAATATTGTTCTATTAACTCCTTGGTTTGTTTGTTCTGAACAAAAGGATTACCATCTTGATCCATTAAACATTTATTTTCTTTATTTTTATGTGCTAGAATAGAATTATGAAAAGACCTCACATTTATGTCTCCATCTTTTAATCAGTTGACCTTTGCCTTCTACTTAAGGACTAAATTATGATCTACCAAGGCAATGATGTATTCTTCTAATCTCCTTGCTTTAATCATTCTAAGGAACAAATTATTATAATCAGAATAACTTTCTAGTTAAGCTTTTCTTAAGTTATCCTTAGCAAATGAACTTAAGCCTTTATTATAGGTTTTAATTTCAAAAGAAAGTCTTTAATACTGCTATTTACCAATTTTAATTTTTGCATTAGTTGGTAGGCCTTACAACCAAGAATCTCCACCTCCCAAAACTTCCTCATGACCTCAAGAAAACCCTTATTTTTCGTAAGAAAATTAAAGAATTTGAAGGGGGTTGAAAAAAAGGCTTGGTTTGAGTCTCAAGACTTCTATATATGAATGATCTAAACATAAAGCGTCTTTAAATCTCATAAAGGAGTCAGGGAATTCCTTCAATCATATGTGATTAACTAGCACCCTTTCTAGCTTCCTTTTTAAGTATATATCTCCCTGTTGTCTATTGCTTCTACTGAATAGGTTTCCTTTAAATTTTTTGATTTAAAACTTCTATTTTGTGTCCTAATTCTCCCAATTCTTTCCCTATGCATATTAGTTTGACTATGGATCCTTGAGCTTTAGTAGGAAGAAGGATGCAATTGAAGTCACCTACAATCATCCATACATTATTGATAGATTAGTGGATGGTGTTTAGGTCTTCCTATAGCTTGGCTCTATGGAATTCAAAATTGGATGCATAAATCACATTGATATAAAATGGTTCATTTAATCCCTTCTGTTGATATGCAAAATGCATTAATTTATCAGAAATTGATAGTAGGACAACTTAAACTTATTTTGAGTTATAAGCATCAATGATCCTACCATTGTAGTGATACTTATGATTCGAGCCATTGTTCCATCTACCACCTAAGAATTTCAAGTTATCCTGTAATTTGAACCCTTTTATTTTGGTTTCCAATAAAACTAAAAAAACTTAGCCTTTTCTTTATAATTAGATCTTTCATCACTAATTTTTTAGATGTTCATTCAAACTTTTAATATTCCAAAAAAGAATTGAAATATTAATAGGACTAGATTAGTCTCATTGACTTCTAGTTTTAGCTTTCCCTTTTTTCCTCTCTGACTTTCTCCTGGAAAAAGGGCTTACCACTACAAAATCCTCCTTACACATCTGTAAAAGTTTAGATAACTCCCCATTTTTTTATAATTGTCCTTAAGAAGAAGCAGGATCAAGGTCGAGTTCTCAATTAATGTGTTCAATTATGAGATTTTCACCTTCATCCTATCTCTTAGCACTTGGGATTGAACCTCATTATTAGCCAATTGGAGAAATTTACTATCTTCTAAAGGAGTTGGAGTATTAGAACTACCTGTATTCTTTTTGTGTCTTGACCTCCTAAATTCTCTAAAATGACTTCATAATCAATAGTTATGGTACCTATTAGCAGTAAAGACCTAAAGAAAATATTTTATTAAATGGCCATCATATCTAGTTCTTATTTTTTGGTTTTCAGTTGTAAGTTAGTTAAATTTCATCCTTACAAAGATCAACATTAATATGTAGCTTCATTATAGGCAGAACATCTAATAACTCATTGTTGGCCCCCGAATTTTTTTCTTGATGAATAAGCATGATTTAAATTAATTATGAGGTCTTTATGGATTTATATTGTGGAGTTAATTATTATGTTAATGTTAGTAAGATTTTATGACATAGGTTAATTGAATTAAAGTGTTAAGGTAGTAAGATTGCATGAAGGGCTTTTTTGGGAGATCACTTAAGGATAAAAGATGCAAGGCATATAAGGAAGGATAAATGGGACTTTTACCACTCATTAGGCAAAAAATTGGAAAAGGAAAAGTGTGTCTTGCTTTTAAGAAGGACAAAAACGAAATTAAGGGAGAGAAAGAAGAGAAAAACATAAGAAAGGAAGAGAAATGAGAGAGAGAATCGGCAATTAGAGAGAAAAGGAAGAAGAAAGGTTAGGGTTTCATCATTTCTTAGCTTTTAAGAGAGATTTTGAGTTGGTTCAAGAAGAGAAAAAGGTAGAGAAAGAGAAGAGCTTTCATTAGAGCCAACAAACTCTTTGTTTGATGAAGATTCAAGGTAAGTTAATGTTTCATCTTTTGGATTGTTGGAAGAGTTTTGGTTCAAAGAGCTTAGGAAATGCATGGGTATAAGTATTTTAGGATCAATTTCATGCATAGGTTTCTCTGTGTTTTCCAATTGGAATGCACTTTTGAATGGAATTTTGTCAATGTAGAAGGGAGGCAAGTGAGGTCAGAGGGGAAAGAGGAAAGGCGCATTTTTGAGCAACTTTTAAGCAAGGAATTCAAGGCGAGTTATTTGTTTATAGTTGAGTTAATGAGCCATAAGAAATTTTCCAATCAATAACGTTAAATGATTTCAATTTTTTTATAAATGTTGCATTTATTGCCTCTTGAATGATTGAAGTATTTGCTACATGTTTGGTATATGAATCTTGATGATAATTTGTGAAATGATGATCAAAATTGTATTTGAAAAAAATATCATGCTTATGGAAATCATGTTTTCAAAAAAATTGCGATTTTAGGCAACAAGTTTACAAGTCATGAAATACATGTTATGTGGGTTTGGTTTGGTCCATTCTTTATGTTAAGTGCACTTTGACTAAAGGCTTCTCTCACCTGCCTACAAGTGGCATGGAGCTCCTTCAAGGACTCTCTCATGTCGGCCCCCTGAAAATTTTTCCATTTAACTTAAGCAAGATAGTTTATGAAATAGAAGCATGAGAAGAAATTAAGGATATTTTCGGAATATAGCTTAAGAACCAAGGGTAAAATGGACTTTTGGGAGAGGTATGGTGGACTTGTTCTTAGTGGCATAAAAGCAGCGTGAATGAAGGCAAAAAGAAGAATAGAAGAAAAGAGAGTCTTCGGATGAGAGTGAAAGAATAGAGTTGAGAGCTAAGTTGAAATATCTGTAAAGCTTAAAGAGAGAACATCCGAGT
>JANZXR010000004.1:19910629-19931212 GCA_027575705.1 Erythroxylum echinodendron
AAGCAAAAACCCTTTTTAAAACTCATTTTTATTGAACCTTTTCATAACTATAGTAATTTTGCATTTAAAAATCATAAGAAATACTTATTTCATGAAATTCTCAATTTGTCAAACAATTATCAATAGTACAAATCATGTATGCATCCATCTTTTTCAAATATATTATGAGCATATAAGCACATCAAAATGATTTGGGCGGATCCAAAACAGAACGTACTACACATTTCCCATAAGGGTCCTGTGTAGCTGTGAACAGAACGTACTATCGTAATCCCACTTAATTATCTTGCGTAGCCGTTAACTTATGGGAGTCCATGAAGAAGCTCCATGCCACTAGTTCGCAGGCGGGAGAAGCCTTTTGTCAAAGTGCACTTGACTTACTTAGGGGACCACCACAAACCCACATAACATGTATCTCATATCTTGCAAACTTGTTGCCCAAAAAGGCATATTTTCATAACTTGATTTTTACATGCACTTGAGATATTTCAAAAACCTCTTCCAAAAAAAATTTGATTTCATAAACTTGCATCTTTTCAAAAAGAATCATTTCCAAAATCTTTTCAAAAATCATCAACACAATTCATGTAGCAAACATATAATAATATCTCAATTCATTCAAGAAACAATAGATGCAACACTTATGATGCAATTAAAATCATTAAACTTTTTTGATTCAAAGTAAACAAATGGTGGCTTATTTACTCTATTATAAAAATCTACCCACCTTGAATTCCTTGCTTAAGAAATTGTCTTAAGGATGTCTTTCCTCTTGCTCCTCTTGCCTTCCTTGATTTCCCTTAACGATAATCAAAAACTCCATTCAATAGAAATTCCAATTTAGAACCCAAAGAAACATATTTACTAAAACCCATGCATTTCCTAAGCTTTTTGAACCCAAAACCCTTTCAAAAATTCAAACTTTTGGGTCAATTTTCCACTATCATTCTGACCAAGTAAATGAAGAAATTTAATAACATTTCCCCCATAAACATGTTCCTTATTGGCTTAAGTTTCTAATGACACCATAATCATTGAATTTGTTTTAATACTCTAAAAGTTATACCCCAAATATTTTCTGGCTATTCTTACACTAAAACCACATTCTTGGTTCAACTTCCATTCAAAATTTCAAATCTTATACACTGAAATAGTACAATTTGTATCTCTATGTCTTTTCTTTACAATAAATTAGAAATCACTCCATTTGGATCACTACAGAAAAAGTTATGCCCAAAATACCTACGCATGCTCTGTGCTGGAAAGTTTGCCGCGGCAAAAACAAAGTTTGCCGTAGCGAAATTGTCCTGAAACCAACTCTTAGAACATGTTTCGTGTCGGGCAGCGAAATCCAGAAGTTCGCCTCTGCGAAAATGTCTAGAAACCCATTCCGAGAATATTTTTTGGGACATTTTCCATCTTCTTACTTCCCACCTTTCACATATAACCCATCTTATCACTAACCCAACTCTTCTACTTCATTTTTAAGATAATTTCAACCCCATAACATTTACAAATATATCGAAATCTATTTTTGATCATTAACCCTAAAAGAAAACATTTTCCTAACTCATTCATCAACAACTTCCTACACATATTCAACTTCATTTGAGTTTCATTTAACCAAACCAATGAAATTTAGAGCATAACTTACTTGTTGAAGCTTCAATTTCTTCAAACTCTTCAAGATCTCCAAACCCTAGCTTTTCTCTTCTTTTCTCTACTTCTCTTCTTCTCACCCACGACACTCTCTTCTTTCTCTCTTCATTTATAATTCTTCTTCTTCTAATTTATACTCTTAGTGGATGTGAAAGGTTAGCTTTGCCCTTCATTGAAGCCTTATAGCCTTTTAACCTTAAGTGTCTTGCCAAAAATGCCTCTTTACAATCTTACAACATTAAAGTCATAAAATCTACTAACCTTGTAATAACAAATTAACTTCAAAAATTAATCTATCAACACCTCATAATTCATTTAAATCATGCTTAATAAATTAAAAAAATTGGGGCCAACGTAGATCTTGATTTCTTTTCAACCTATCTCATAATAGGTTTCTTTAAAAAATTATTTCCAAATGAAATTTCTTGTTATATGCAGTAATCACTACTGAAATGACATTTCTCATGAAAAAATTGAAGCTACACTGATCATATGAGTAAGACCTATGAGAATATGATATATGTGCATTTTTAAGTCTTCCTTAGAAGCAATACTGAGTGGGAGATCTCTTTTGGATATATGGGGGATTGAATGCTCTTCTTGTGTGATTATGATGCCTAGATATGAATTGATAAAAATATGTTTCTTTGGTAAAACAGTAGCCTATGAGAATTGTGAATATCTACCTTATGCTTAGCTGGTGGCATGTAATGATTATGAGCTCGCTTAATTTTTTTGTTGTGGCCTATCATGAAAAATATGTCTATTTTTTCCTTATGAATTGTAGCCTCTAGGTTTAACGTATGAACTATATGTTAATGTATATAGTTTCTTTTTATCTTGGGAGTTAAAAGATGATAGATGAATGTTAAAGTTTTTATGTCTTGAATTAGAGTTTATATACTTATCTGATGGCTTAGGCAATTGGTAATCATTAGGCACATTATATTCCGTTACAAAAATAGTCTTATAATAATTGGATAGTGTACTTCAATAAGTGTAAGTAACTTTATACGTACAATTTGAACTATTTCACACTTAAAGTATTCTAGTTTTTTACTCCTTAAAGTGAACTTAGACAATGATGCTTTGAGAATGCTGATCTCCTTCTTTAATGCCTTATTATGATTTAATAAATCATGTTAATTTTTTTGCAGTAATAACCATACTCTTAGATTCTACCATATCTTGCATTTCTCATTTCAGTTTCTTATTTTTAATCATGTATACAACTAAGAGTTTACAAGATTTCAATTTTATTTATAAAGCGATGCTTCATTTATGGTAAATATCTTTAACATTCTTAATGCTGATTTATTTAAAGATAGTGATTAGATCATATCATAATTTACATGTTGACATTTTGACATGATCTGTATGTGAGTGACCATGGATTAGATATTAAGAATTGTATAAGAGTAGTAGATATATGCTTACATAGATTTTTTAGTATTAGGGTTAAACCTTTCATAAATTTTAATATGTCCTTGGGACTTGTAATCAGATAAAAATATTAGTGAATCCACTTAAAATAAGTAGTTATAAATTTATTGAGAGCAATTCACTAACTTAAAAAGTTTTACCGGTCTAAATTCTAAAACCTTCTCGATAAATTTAATTATAACTATAATGATAATAGTAGAGAGAATGTTATTTAGATATGTATTTAATTTTCCTTTCCTCATTTAAATAATTGTTTTGATCTATTTATAGTGTTTCTCCTATATTTAGCTTTATTTTATTTTTTTATGCCAATTAACAATCATTCTCTTTAACTAATTTGCTAGATAATAGTAGGAAAGATAACCAGATTTTCATCACTCCCTCGTGGGACTAATGACCAGATTTTTATCACTCCCTCGTGGGAACGATACTTAATTCACTACTACATTACTACTCAGTAATAGTCGTATACCTTAAGTTGTTAATAATATTTTGTGATAAAGAAAACTTTAGTAGAGAAAACACTCAACAAGTTTTTTACATTATTTTTGGGGAAGCAATTGATGTTTAGGAAATTAGAGAACTACTAGTCTAGTTGTTTCTATTTGTATATTCTTCTCTTAAATTCTAATTATATCTAATTATTTTCATGTTTGTTTGGTTTCAAGTTGACCAACTTATTTATATGGAGGGGAACATAGAACCATTATTAAACAATATATCCTATTGTTGACAATATGACAACAAGATACTTTATAAGTCTTAAGAGAGGTATAAGGCTTCGCTAAACATGTTACACATCATAAGCTACCTTTTTGCTTGCAAATTTATATATTCTATAATGGTTTGGACTATGCAACATAATATATGATTAATGTAACAACTAAAGGAATATTGGATTTTAAAACTCTAAAAGCCTATTAAAAGTTGATTGAGGAGATTGCAGTGAAGGAATTTTAATGAACATCAAGTAGGACAAGGAAATTTAACCCAACATGTATATACAATATAGCTGATACCACCACTTTGGCAATTTAGTGAGAGGCTTTTTATGAGAAAAAAGATAAGCTAAGTGGAATATAGACTAGAAGAAAAATTACGGTGTATTGTATGGGAAAGAATATAGAAACAATTTTTGAGAAGTTAGGAATTACTTTGTCAGGACAATTAAACAAGTTGATTACTAGGAATCCTACTGATAACCTTAAATACAACCCTGCAATAATGGATACAATTTGAAGTGGAGAAATCACTCAAATTTCCTACAAAATAATTAGGTAATTCAAGGTCCAACTTTACCTAAATTTTATGAGCAGCATCAACAAAAGAAAAAATCGAGGTTAGAATAATTAATGATATAATTTATATCTATATCTTAAAAAAAATATAAAATTAGTATGGTCAATTCATAACCTTAAAAATTAGATTAATCAACTAGCCAATTTGGTAGTTAAGAACCTTTAAAAGTTGTTACCTATAATACATTGTCTGATCAATATATAATAGTATAATTGAAGAAAACCTTTGTTAGCATGATCCAGTGCCATAAATAATAAAATCATATATTGATATCACAAAAAATTAAATTTAAAATAAAATAAATACATAATAGAAAAGAAACAATAATGTATACTAGGCAATTGAATGTTCTACCCTTAAAATGTTAGCGATTGTGCCCTGCTCATGAGCATGAGAGCTTTTAGGATTCCTAGCGAGCAATCTTAAATGATTTTTTATTTCTTATTTAAAAACTTTATTGATCAGCTAAAATAAAAATGAAGTTAAATAAATAAAATTAAAAGAAAATGTTAGAAACTAAAAAAAGATATGTTGCTATATTATTTTAAGCCTCAAAAAATAAGCTTTGAGAGAAGATCACTTCTAGTTTGGAGAGAAGGGAAAGAGAATCTAAATTTAAGGTGAGAGTTCAAAGAAAGAAAAAGATGTTTGATTGATTTTTGGAAAAGAATAGATAATTTCTAGGATTTTGGGAGTTTTAAATATCATCAAATTTTCATTAAAATTGGGAAATTTCAAGATAGAAGGGAACAATGTTAATGGTGATGAATGACTTTTGGTAGAGAGAATGAAGAGCATTAGAGATGCTACAAGATAGGTGATAACTACAATCCTCATTTCTTTCCTCTTCAGAAAATAAGGAGATTTACATATAAACAATCAAATGACTATAATGGGATTAAAAGAAATTGACGACTAGGGATGTTATTAACAAATTGGAAAAATGTAATATTTAGGAAAAAATGACCTAAGATAAAATCTCTTTTCCTCCCTTTAGGGATTGCAATGGACCGAACTTAGGCTGCTCAACTCCAGCTAGGGTTCAATTGGGCCAGGGTGGCTCGGGCTGTTTGAGATCCGAGCCAATTTATTTTTAAAAAAATTTCAAAAAACATCGTTTTTCCATTACTTGGGCTCGAGCCCAATCTGAAGCTTGTCAGGTCTAAAGAACCAGGCTCGAGGCCCAACCAACTTGGGCTTGACAAAACTGCCAAACCTACCTCCCCTCCCTTTTTCTTTATGATATTTCACACTCATATAATCTTATTTAATTTATTTCATCAAATTATAAATATCATTTAAATATCATTTTCATTAATAAATAAAATTTCTCTACTAAACTAAAATATATAATTATGCATATTTTATCAATATAAAGAAAATATTATGGTATCTATACTATCAAAGATTCAAAAACTACCAAAATTATGGTAGTTTAATTTTTTAATAGCTAATCTATTTATATTCTAAATTTTACAAATTAATTTTAATATTTAGAAACATAAGTTTTATATATATTGGTGGAATCTACCTACCTATAAGTTTTACATCTGTAAATGACAATATTTATTAAGCAAACAAAATTTATATTTGACAATTAAAATATGATAGGGGAAATGATTGCATTACACCATTAGAATATACCTAGTTTCTATATGTTCCAATATGATTATCAATTATATAATACAAGAGAGCATTCACTTATCATCCATAATTACAAAGTAATAATCCTCAATTCTGATGACATATACAATTTGAAGACTGTCCTATAATTTCTTTTATTCCCAATATAAAAACTTACTTCCTATTTCTATCTTTATGACAAATAATTAAGGAAGTTTTTTTAAAAGAATAATTGTATTAAGCCATGAAAGGCATATCAAATGTAATTACAAAATAATGAACCTAGGTCACTAATGTGAAGTGACTGTCAAAGATTGTGCATAGGACTATTAATGATAGGAACCTAGGAATTCCAAAAGGAAATGAGATATTGTTTATCCTGAAGTCTCTGTTTTTGTAAGAAGATTTGCATTATGATGTGTTGTATAAGCTTCTTGTAAAATTACTTCATAGAGAGTCTCTTGTCTTAAAATATTCTATGATTTATTTCATCCCATATTGTTGTAAATATGGAAGAAAGTACCAACCATAAGCATTTGTATGAAATTTTATTGGTGCACCTGCCTGTTGAATACCAATTTTTAATATTGTTTCGACCGGTAAGATTCTCAATTATGAAAAATCTATTAGGAGTGATTTCCAGATATCTTTGATATAGCTGCATTGATAGATGTTCTGAATTGTCCTCAACTTTTTGATATAGAGAGCACCAATTGATAAGATATAAGTATTTGGCCATCTTGTCAATAGTCTTCAACTTATCCTTCATTGCAATCCAAAGAGTATTGGCATCTTGAGGATTGAGATAACTTGACCATATTGCTTTGGTCCTAGGTACAATAGGGAGATCTTTAAAGATTAGTTGCCTACATGAGGGATTAGAGAACTAACCATCACTGGTGTGCTTCCATATGTATTTGTCTTCCTCTCCACTTATATGAATCTATAAGATTTCACGTGTAAGAGAGCTGGGCATGGATGATTGTGTGAGGATCTCTTTCTATGAGAGGGATTTAACTAATGAGTTAATTGATTAGATTGAAATTTTGAGCAGAGTGGCTTCATTGATATTGATGATAGGCCCTACTAACAACCAATTATCAAGCCAAAAACTAATATATTCACCATTTCCTATAAGAACAATGAAGTCATTCTTAATTTCTTCTCTCACTCTCATAATTGTTTTAAGTGAGGATGAAGGGAGGTGTTTAACATCTATATCCCACATGGTTGTTAAGTGAGAATTACATCAATTTAATATATCATATTGCCTTTTTGCATCAATATCAAATAATGTAAAATGAAAGTTGAAGTTAGTTTAGCATAAATTAAGGTTAGGATTAGGGAAGTAAAACTTAATTTATTTAATTTATTTATAGAAGATGATTGATTTTTTCTATACCAATATTAAGTTTATTGCAATTGTATAACATAGTTGTAACTAGTACCGGCAAGTATAGGTCGAATCTTACAAAGACAATGAATACTAGTAATTACTGTTACCCTATTATCTACTCCACGAATTTGATTTTGGTTTTTAATAAAGAAAATAAAACTTAAAAAATTAAAATAAATAGGAAAAAAAATTGAACAAAGAATAAAGAAATCATTTCAAAATAATCAATATCAATAATTAGTGCCTAGGTGATGAATCTCCCTTAAACCATTAGACTATTAACCTTTTATTATACAATTATTTTATTGAATATTAGACTATGGAAATTCCTATCATAACTCACTTGAGACTACTAACAACTAATCGTAGGTTTATCAACCAAATTACTCAAGTTAAAGTTTCTAAGATTGCTTTATTCATTTGTGATTTCGTTATTAGGTTTGGCCATAATCTAGAAGATTTATGTAGACCTATCTCTAAGTTTGCAATCAACACATTTGAATCACGATAGATCTATTCATACACAAGATTTCTCAATCTCTATGTTATGAAATTAAATTATGTACGAATATTCTAGATTTATTAGAAGATATATTAAACATATAATTAAATCACAACAGATCAATAAAAACAATTTCATTAAATAAAAGAATCAAAGCATTTTATATCACAAAATAGGGTTCATCTCACCTAGACACTAAAGATGTTTAGTTACACATGATAGAAAATGAAATCAATCACAAGTAGATAGAAAAATGAATAGAAAACAAATAGTTTAAAATTATAAATCTCCTTTCTTTTCTATCATATGTTATTGCAAGATAAAGGTTTGACAACACATTATATTGGATTGTTGATGATTTCTTCTTGTTTTCAACATCTCTAGATCAATATGACCTATTCTGAATGATCTTTGAGTCTTAAATTACCTATGAAAGTCTGCTTCCTTTAATCTACCCCCATTTATGTCTTTTTATAGTAAATTTTAGGATTTTTGGGAGATACACAATCTGATACACGAGTGCGTACTAGACTATGTATACTTCAAAATACTCAGATTTCGCAATTCAACATGGCTTAAGAGATGTACACAGTCCTATAAACAACCTTGTATCCCTTAGTTGCTTCAAAACTTCTTTTTATTTCGTGTTTTTATCTGAATTCTTCTCCTTTTAGTCCATGAAGATAATTATAACTTGTAAATGCAATTAGAGTGAATTAACTAACAAATATACAATAAAAATAAAAATATTAATCAAAATATACGAACAAATATAGACACAAAATAATTACCCACTTTTTTTGACAGGACATTACACTTTTCATTGTATTATCTTTTGGCTATTTGCTAGCTCAAATGAAATGAGATGTTTTTTTTATCCTTATGATACGACTTCTAACTCATCAAAGGGGGAAAAGATCATAAAGGTAATCATTAGGATTTAAGGATTTAGCATAATAGTTTTAGATAGCTATACATTTTATTAAGGTTAAAATTGAAATAGGTGTATGAAATGAATATGAAATTTGAATAGATGGGATGATCATATGTTGTCTTTTACTTTTTTTTTAGTTGGGAATTTAGTTTATTAAAATGTATATTAATTTCATTAAAAAAGTAAGTATTATCGTAACTATGCCATTTACCATATAAAACTAGGTTTATTCACAAATTATTACTGAGTTGTCGCTCCATCCAAAAGAAAAGGGAATTAGAATTCATAAATGAGGGACTATATAGCAGTGACACGTGATGTTATTTATGTTTCAAAGACAAATTTTTTGGTTCAATTATGCGTTAAAGTTATTACTCTTTTGCATTGACATTTTTCTTAATTTTTTTAATTTTAAAATTATTCAAAAAAGTTTTAGAAGGTTTAGGATCAGACACCCATGACTAATATGATACATATAAGTTAATTAAAATTATTATAAAATCTCAATATTTCTTTTATTTCCTATGATCATATCGTCCTTAATTAATGAATTCAATTTCATCTTATTCATATATATATTTCTTTTATATATGTAAGAAATATTATAATTAAACTGATCAATTCAATTAATTAAATTTACGAATTTTAATTAATTAATAAAAATTGAGAATTTATAATAAATAAATATGTAAAGCATGAATATATATTTTAGAAAATGAATAAAATTATATTAACTGTAGTAAAAGCTAGTTTAACATTACAATGAGAATCCTTTTACTGTTTAGCTAATAGCTTACAACAAGATTGGATTTACAAAAACAGTCATATCAATTGTATGTGAAAAATAAACCATTTACTAAATTTGGTTATAAATTCCATCTATTCCTCATCATATGGGAGAGTAAGTTTTGCATGTTCTTGGTAGTTAAGATAGCTTTAACCCAATTTAGTATTTGATTTACCTACTGATGCTTGTTTACTTAAACTTCTTTGTATATCCTATTATTCCTCTCCTTCCAAATAGAGTAAATTATAGTGGTGAAAGTTGTTTTTAGCATATTCCCATTTTGCTTCCCTGATCTAATGAAATTGACAAACCAATTTAAATTATCATCCGATTCATATGAGTGATTTTTAAATGCCAGCAATTGTAATATTAAGTTCCATATTGTTTTAGAGAATTGGCAAAGTTGACCTTATTTCCCAACTTATGCTTGGTCCAAAGATATATCAAGTTTCTCACGTTCAACAATTGGTTGAAAGTTTAGAAGTAGTCTCTTGAAATTGTAATTTGCCAAAAATTTAGATTTTTAAGTTGATACTCATGCATCTATCTTATCCAAATGGCCTTTTTATTAGTGTACAATCCAGGGATGTCAACGGGCCGGGCTGGGGCCGGGCCTAAAAAACAACGGGCCGGGGGCCGGCTCGTGGCCAGCATGGGTCGGGATAGCCTGGCCCGCCGACCGGCCCGTGGTCTGCCCGTGGCCCGGTGGGTCGGGCCAAACCAGCTCGTCTATATTTTTTAGTATTAAAATTACAAAATGACGCCGTTTTGTTATTTTTATAATAAAAAATATAGACGAGTAGGGTTTGGCCTGGCCCGCCGGGACAAGGCCAAAAACGACTCCGTTTTGTCGGCTCTGGCTGACCATGGTCGGCCCGCGGCCTGCCCATAGCCCGCCAAAAACGGGCCAGGCTGGGATTGACATCCATAGTACAATCTTTAGATTCTTTTACTCAAAAGCAGCTTCTACATGAGTGAAATGGGAATGATCCTTAGCCCAACTTGCCTATTTGGAATTATGATTGCACTCCAATTAACTTTTTCACTTTTGGAATTTTTTGTTTTCCTAATCTAGAGAAACATTTTCACAATTCCGTCAATTTCTTTAATCAATTTTTTTAGAGGAACCATATGAGTTGACCAATGGATATGGAGGCTATTAAAGACTGAGTTAATAAGAGTGTGTCTAGCTGCATATGAGAAAAACTTGTTTTCCCAAACATTAATCCTGGTTATGATCTTCTCTACAAGAGGAATGCACTATAAGAATTTGGGCTTTGTTGTGGTAATAGTCACTCCAAGATATTTGAATGGTGGGGAGTGTAAATTCTGTCCTATAATGTGTTTAAAACTCTGTCTGATTTATTACATTTAATGAGATATATAGCTGACTCTTATCTCCATTGATCTTCAGTAACAATTAGTGAATGTTTACAAAATATGTAACAGAGTTTTGAAGGAATGAGGATCTGCATCGCTGAGGAGGATGAAGTCATTTGCATAGATCAAATGTGTTAAGTTGATTTCTTTACATTTATAGTATAATTGAAATCTTCCATTGCAAGCACTAAATTTAACAAGCATTGTAAACAATCCTTCCATTACTAGAGTGAAAAGATAAGGGGATAAGGGATCCTTTTGTCTAATTCTATTAGTATTGTTGAAAGGTTAAGAAGGTATTCTATTGATTAACACATTAAAAGAGGAAGTTTGGATACAAATCATGATCTAGTTCATAAATGCTTGGAGAAGATCCATTGCTTCAAGACAAAGCTTTATAAAACTCCAACTAACTACATCATAAGCTTTGTAAAAATCAATTTTCAGCAAACAAATTTTGATTCTTTTTCCTGAACTGTACTCCTTTAGAATCTATTACAAAGGTAAGATATTATCACCTATATTTCTTTCAAGTAGAAAGGACCTTTGTGCAAAATTTATGCTTTCAGTTAGAATCATTTTCAACCTTTCAGCTAGAAGCTTGGCAAGGATTTTTCTTCTTTGGGACTAGATAAATGTATGTTTTATTCTCTCTTTCAACATCTTGGATGATGTGAAAAACCCCAAGACGAATTTAGTAAAAAGTGTAACTGTAACCTTCCATGTATTTTGAAAGAATCAGGTTGAAAAATTATCAGGTACTGATGCCTTTAACGGATGTAGACTAACTAACACTCTTTGAACATCCTGAGTTCAAAAAGGATAAACTAAGGCATCTTTCAGTCCATGACTAAGAGGCACTCGAATACATTTTTGATGTTGTAGCTAGGCTGAGGAGAAACTTTGGATCCTGTTAATTCAATGAAGAAATTTCTAATCAGTGCTTGCAACCCAGTTCGTTTAGTTTTGAGTGATACCCCTCTTGTGCAAAATTTTTTTAACGTTTCTTTTGAAGAGTAAGAAGAATGGAAAAATTTAGAATTGGATTCCTATTCTTTGAGCGAATTTATTCTAGCTATTTGTCTAAGGATTGAATTGCGCAATGTTAAAACCTCCTGATACTCCTTTAGTCTTTAAATTTCGACTAATCTATAATCAGTGTTATGAGGAAATGTGTAGCAAGCCTCCTAAACTTCTTGTAATTTTTGTTTAACGATTATGATGCTCTTGGATTTGTCTTTAAGAAAAGTCTTGAGTGCTGCCTTAGGGCCTGTTTGGTTGGATATTAATTAATGGAATGGAATAGAATGTAATGGAACGGAATGGAACGATTTATAATAGAATGGAATGTAATACAGTGAAACGTTGTTTGGGAGGAATGGAAGGGTTCATAATGTAATGTAGTAAAATGTTGTTTGGAAGATGGATAGAATGGAATGGAATGTATAATAAATGACTATTATACCCCTTATATTAAAATGATTATTGCAGGAGGTTTATTATTTTATTATTAATTATATACAATTTATTATTAATTATATAAAAATATTATTATTAATTATTTAATAAATTTTATTATATTATATTAAAATTTATTTTATTTTATTCTATGTGATTTATATTTAAAAATAATTTATTTATATTTTCATTTATATAGAAATATACACAAATAATTAAAGAATAATTTTTATATATTTTTTGTTTTTCATTAACAAAAATTTTATTAATTTTTTATTTTATTATTAATTATATACTATTTATTATTAATGATATAAAAAATAATATTGTTAATTATTTAATATATTTTATTTTATTAAATTTTATTTTATTCTATTCTACGTGATTTATATATAAAAATAATTTGTTTATATTTTTATTTATATAGAAATATTTACAAACATTAAAGAATAATTTTTAAATATGTTTTCTATTTTCATTAATAAAAATTTTATTAATCTTTATTTTAATAATAATTATATACAATTTATTATTAATTATATAAAAATATTATTATTAATTATTTAATATATTTTATTTTATTAAATTTTATTTTATTCTATTCTATGTGATTTGTATTTAAAAATAATTTATTTTTATTTTTATTTATATAGAAATAGATATAAACAATTAAAGAATACTTTTTTATATATTTTTATTTTCATTAATTAAAATTTTTATTTTATTATTATTTATATACAATTTATTATTAATAATATAAAAATAATATTATTAATTATTTAATAAAATTTATCATGTTAAATATTGTTCTATTCTATCTAATATATTAATTCTATTTAATATAATATTATGACTTGGTCACAGGTGATATTACGAAAAATTATTGAGGGTATATTAAGGAGTTTGTATTTATTAGTTTACGTTCCATCCTAAACTCCCAAATCGGAGGTTTCTTATTTTCACTGTTTAGGATGGAATGGAATGTAACATAAAACCCTCCGCTTCCATCCCATCCCATTCCATTCCATTATAAAACTTCCTTCCAAACGATGGAAGCGTGTTACGTTCCATTTCTTTCCATCCTTAACCCCTCAACCAAACATAGCCTTAGTTAACTTCAGTTTTAGCATCAACTGAAAGGATTTATGGGCTTATACATCCTAATTCTAGCATTTTCAAGTTAGTTCTTTTGAATCCATTCATTTGTGTGATCCTATTCAAAAGTTTAAATGGAGCTCCACCTTTACTTGGTTCTTCCATATTTTGTATAAGCATATATGAGTGATTAGAGAACAAACTCTAACCAAAATGAACATAAGATTGGGGAAAAAGGTTTAACCAAGATGAATTGATAAGAGATCTATCAAGCTTTTTCCAAATGAGCATGCTACCTTATTGTTTATTGGACTAAGTAAAGTTCCTACCATTTGAGTTAAGAACTGTTGAGCAAGTTTTGTATCTAATAATAAAACTCTCGATACCAACAGGTATACAGAATATATCTTTTACTATAAGAGGTTATCATTCCTACGAGGATTATACAATAGCTAACAATTTGAAAGTAACTTTGTCTAATGAATTTAGAAATTGAATTGAATTAAATTTAAACAAAAGAAATTGCAAAAAATAAATAAAAACAAAGAAAGTAATCAAATAATAAGTGAGCTGCCAATAAAAATTAAGATTGAATATTTAGCAACTATTCTTTCCTTATTTTGTTCCTTTACTATTGTTAATTCAATTTATGTGTTTAATCTTAGATTTCTTAAGGTATTGATTATTCTCTCTCAAAATTTACTCAATCAGCCCTAACTGAATTCAAAATTTCTAGATATGCAATCTTTAGATTCACAAAACTATCCCTAACTTATTCAATTAGATATGAAGCAATCTATTATTTAATCAATTTCATAAACAATATCTCTCTTTTACTGGTTGTTAATTTAATAATTGTCGGTCTATTAATTGCAAACTTTCATTATACAATCTAACACTGATTACTTTTAACTCAATCTCTCGATTTGTTGTCAAGTTTATGCATAGACAATTATTTCAAACATCCAAAAATATATTGACTTCAACAATAAATAAAGTTACAAAATAGTTCCATAATAATTCCTAATATGAGTTTAGAACTCTATAGATATGATAAACATCTTAGAAATCCAATTGCATAAATGAAAGAAACTAAAAGTAAAAGAGAAAAAATTGTTTGATGCCTTGATCTGGAATGCTAGAATTTCCTGATGTTTTTCTTGATCTCTCTACTTTGATTCACTTTGATGAATGGCTATTGCATTTTTTTGTTTTTTGTGTTTTCTTGTTTTTAAATAGTTATTAAGGATTTTATGGTTCTTTCAAGGGTTTTCCCACTAAATTTGGTTCCAAAATAGCCGTAAAATGTTAAAATACCCAAAAAAAACACGTGAGCTAGAAAAGTTTAACCTTACTAGAATTGCTATCTGTTATGCTTGTCACGATTGTGCTCCTTGTGGATGATTGTGACTAGCCTCCATGTACCAAGAACTTATCTTTTCTTCATATTCCTATTTCCATACATTCACAAACACAACAAACAGCTCTTGAAACATAAAATTAAGATCCAATTCTTGCTATAAACAAAACAAATATGATATATACAAACACTGACAATAACATAATTCTTAGCCTATACACATAATAATCATCTAAGAAATACTTAAAAACACACTTAAACTTCTATAAAACATAATATAATCTATACCTATCAAGATCCATAAGGCTCACCTTGCTGAATAGATTGGATAACTCCATGCAAGTTCCCATACAGAATTTCGTACCACCTTCAACCTCTTGGAAAGTTAATGAGTAGTTGAAATTAACATCTATTAACTAAGGATTTTGAATTCCAGTTTGTATGTTTTGCAAGTCCAACCATAATTTGTTTCTTTGAAAACAAAAATTGGATGCATAAATGAGAGTTAATTTAAAGTTTGGAATCTTACCTCCCATCTGACACTTCAGATGTATAGATTGATCACTTTCACTTACAACTTGTACTTAAATTCTGTCTGAATTGTAAAAACATAATATTCTCCCATTGTAATGTGATTGGTGGTTAGAAATTAATTTCCATTCAACACCCAAAAGTTAAGGTCAACATGTAAGAGAGGTATTTTTTTTTGGTTTCCAGAAGGTCAACTATGCATGGCTTATTGTCTTTTACAACCTCCTTAACCATTGACCTTTTGAAAGGTAATTAAGCCCTCCAGTGTTCCATAATAGGACTGCCATCTATGGGAAATTCCCTTTTAGTTTTATTCTTACACTTTCTCTTAGAAAATCTTATTCTAAAGCTTGAAGCTTCATTTGTAAACTCTTCATTCACGCTAGATTTCAATGGTTGCAATTCATTTTCATTAGTTGTGGATTCTAGATTATGTACCTTCCTATCCTTTACATTCTCAGTTTTTTTCCCAGTCTCCATTAGGTAGTGTGAGTCCACTTGCATGTCATTTTCATCTGAATTCTCCTTGGTTAATTCAACCTCAACCAGATTGGCATTAGTTTTGTGTTTTGGTGAGTCTGGAAGCTCAATCCCCATGATTTCATCATATCATCCAGTCTTAATCATATGCCTGTTGGTATCCATTTCTTACTATCATTATTGGGCTTCCAGGGGTAAGTTAGAGGAATATCAATCTTCTCTAATTCACCATCTTCCTGTAATTTCATTACTGGCAAACTATTTAGTAGCATCAATTTTTTCTTAATTTCAATACAAAATTTGGTATAACATATTCTATCTATATTAGTAGTTTAAGAATCCATGCAAATAGATTTTCTCAAAGAACTAGCTAGGTAGCTCAACCCTTTAAAGGTCTAAAATTCCATTGGCAAGTTATGAAATAGCACCCATATAAGGCTGGTGTCAATGTTTCCCATATCCATCTTAATCCCAGGATTCCATTTCTGAGTGAACACTGGTTAGCCCCCAATGTGCCATAGCCTTTGCTCAATTATTTCATTCAGATAGTTTTCAGCAGAGAATTTAAACAAATTTATTCCATCTTCTCTTAATATTATTTTTTTCTAAACCTTTTTTTCCCCACCGTGCTCTAGCCTAATCATTTACCATTAGAAAAGTTGGCCTCTTGTTCCAAAAAAGCCGATTAAGGCATTGGATCAAGCATTGACTTTGTCCCTAAGCAATTTGATAGGAGGAGAAATAACCCCCTCTTTTATGACATTTTGGTAGTGCTTCAGTAAGCCTTTGTTTTACAGAGGGTTAAATTTGCTCTTCCAAGCTCCTAATGGTTGAGAGTTATTTGCATTCTCCTCAACTCGAGCATTTACATCAGATTTGGCATGACTTCTTTTTCCTCCAGACTTAGAATGTAAGTTATCTTTGAACAGCATAGTAAATTCTTCCAGAGGTGCAATTTTGGAAGTGGAAGAATCTCCATATTACTTCGAAATGGTCGAGGCCTTACAAAGGCCTTCCATGGAGGTTGAAACCTCAGCAACTAGGAGATTGGCATCTAGACCAAAGAGGAAACAAGCCAGATGCGAGAAAAAGATTCTAAAAAAGGAAAAAACTGAGGATATTATCATAAAAGTCTATAGAGAGAAATCAGAGATAATGGGAGTTAAAGAGAGGGGTGGTACATGAACTCTTTAAAACATACATAAATTGCTATAACGAATAAGATGATACAAAATTTATTGATAAAGGACGATACAATTATAGGAAATAAAAGAAAAAAATTATAACTAAAGTGATCAATTCAATTAATTGAAGTTACGAATTTTAATTGATTAATAAAAATTGATATTTTATAATGAATGAATATATAAAAGTACATATATTGGTCAAATTAGGAGGGTAAGATTATAGGAAATGAAAGAAAAATATTATAATTAAAGTGATCAATTCAATTAATTAGAGTTACAAATTTCAATTGCTTAATAAAAATTGAGATTTTATAATAAATGAATATATAAAACTTACATACATTGAAAAAATGAATAAGATGAATCCAAATTTATTAATGAAGAAGAGTATGATTATAGGAAATGAAAGAAAAAATTATAATTAAAGTACTCAATTCAATTAATTGAAGATAGGAATTTCAAGTGATTAACAAAAATTAAGATTTCATAATGAATGAATATATAAAATATACATATTTTGATCAAATGAACAAGTTGAAATCAAATTCATTAATGAAGAAGGATAGGATTATAGGAAATGAAAGAAAAAAGATTATAATTAAGTGGTCAAATTAATTGATTATAGTTACAATTTTCAAATTATTATTAAAAATTGAGATTTTATAATGAATGAATATATAAAACTTACATATATTGATCAAATGAATAAGATGAAACCAAATTAATTAATAAAGGAGGATATGATTATAGAAATTGAAAGAAAAATATTATAATTAAAGTAATTAATTTAATTAATTAAAGTTACAAAATTTACAAAAATGATTATCTAAATTTTCTAAATGATCTAATTACCAAAAATTAAGATAAAATTATGATAGAGATTTGAGACTAGAGACTAGAGAGAGTAAAGACTAGGTAGACTAAGAGAGCAACTAATCGTCAAGATCATCAATAGTTTGCATCACTTTTTCTGTATGTAGAAACATTATATTTAGTAATATAATATTAAAATTAAAGAAATATTAAAGACATGGTAATAATTAATAAATAATTAAATATACCATCAACTTTGAATATTTTATCAAAATATTGTTCACTTGATCAATAAGTATTACTAGTCACCTCCACATTAGTAATTGTGGCTGTATTAATATACAAATTAAAAAAAATACAAGGTAAGATAATATTTAAAAAATAAAAATTGATATATCCAAAAGAAAAGAATTTACCCTCAATATCTTCATCATCTAACCAACTTTGGGCACTTACAAAGGCTTTCATGGTACACGGATGAAGTCAAGCATGATGCGCACTAATAACTTGACCACTAGTGTTAAAAGCACACTCTGAAGCAATGGTGGATGATGGAATTACTAATAGGAACGATGCAATTGCTTACATGATCGGAAACATTATTTCTACAACTCTTCCACCATAATAATGCATGGAATTGCACACCTTTAACTTTGACCACATAAACTTTCGTCAAATATTTATTTAACTTCATCATATTGAATGAAGTCTTAGCCCTTTAACAAACTGCTCATAAAAGATGAGCTCGAAACTAAAGCTATAGTTGAATAACCTAAGCTACTACGATCCTGATCATGAATTTTGTCCATTCTAAGTTGATAATCATTAAAAAAAGTTATACCATAATTGTTTTGTGACATGTACATGCTCTTGAGGTCGACCACCATACAACATATTTTATATAAAATTAATCCCCTCCATCTTATATCTCGGATCCAGCACAGATAAAACTACAACAATATGTCCAACCATATAACAATAAGAATTCAACTTCTCCACATCAACTTTTTCATAACCTAAATAACTTTATTGGAATCAAACATCCAATCAGATAAAACTTTTTTTATCTCACACACAGTGCTAAAGCAATGGTGTGAAGCTAGATATTTTGGTCCCGAGAACAATTTAGTCACATTATAATTTGAATCGAATCTATTGCTTTGTTTATGATATGCAATCCATCCTTCATAATTAAATTCAGAACATGCACGAAATAATGCATATGAAATAACCTTCCACCAACCAAGAAGCTCCCAATCTGTATCTTTTTTTCAACTTTTCAATCATAGCATCATTTATGCTATAATTTTTAACTATTATGGTAGATAATTTGGTCTCGATATTAAAATCTACTAAACAATTTCCCAACACAGTTGCTAACCTTTCACTTGTATATGTTGCTGGCAGATAAATGAACCTATCATGTACAAATATTACTAACATCAATCATAAACATAATGAAAATGTAAATAATAACAATACTAAAGAATATAAATTACCTCAAAAGTTTGTTGCATAGAGTCCAGTATAACCGTTCTTTTGGTTATCAACTGTCCACATGTCTGTAATAGCAATCTGTCATTCAATACTTGACAATGTTCTTAAATTTTATTTCTTCTTATCCTCATAAATCTTCATAATGTCCTTATTCAACGTATTCTGACTTGGAACTTTGAAGGTCAGTTATAGTGAGAAGCAAAACATCCTAAATACTTTAGTATCAACCATAGATAGTGGATGTTCATTAACAATTACTATAGAAGCTATAAAAAACCTTGATTTGTTTCTCTCACAAGATGTTGTAGTCTTTTCATTCTTCCCTCTCATAAGGTCAAGGGTTAAAAAAATGTTTGACTTTCTAATGCCATCTTTTTTCTACTACACAAATCCACGAGTCTATTTAACTGAGAGGTTAAACTTTTTGAAATTCTAGTCAACATCTTCTCACAATATATGCATTTGACTTTTTTCTACTCCCTCCATCGAGCTAGTTTTATTGAAGTGATTGTAAACTTTACTTTTCAATTGACTTCAAGTTGGAATTTTATCTTCACTTGGTATGAGATTAGAAGTTTCCACTTCTATCTTCTGTACTAGATTACAAGTCTCTACTGAAGGAATATGTTTATCCATTTGAAACAATCAACATATAAATTTATATATAATTCATAATCATAATCAGTTACTTACATGGGTGTGTATGTGACTGTGTAAGTTATTATGACTACGTCTCAAACACACTAGGGCATATATACATTTTTGCGAACTTACACGATCATTTACATGGGTGTGTATGTGACGGTGTAAGTCACTGTGAATTTTGCAGCGTGCATGTGATCGTGTAAGTCTGCAAAAACATTCAGTGACATGTACAGACACATACAGGGCATGCAAGTCCGCGAAACACACATCCACCAAACACATGAGTGTATATGGCCATGCAAGTTTGTAAAAACACGTTACTGATGTCAATAATCCCAGAAATTCTAATATTTCATAAAACATTGCATGTATTTTTCCTTGGTAATGGGAGGTTGGTGAAGATAATCCTAAAAACATAGCAGCGAGGTAGCTGTGAAGTAGGGAAGTGGGGCAGTGATGCAAAGGGACAGTTAGAGGCAAGACAAGGAGAAAGG
>JANZXR010000004.1:19951617-19966433 GCA_027575705.1 Erythroxylum echinodendron
AATAATTATTCCATGGATTTTATCTTTATGATTAATAATTAAATAATTAATAAATACACAAAGATAAAGAATGCCTTATATTGAATAATAATAATGTCATACAAATAAAATTACAACCAAAATAAATTGGCTGCAAGGGTAGAAACTAACAGACATATGGGCATATCATGTTTGACAGGGAAAGACAATAGAAGTGGAGTAATCGGTGATGCTTTGGCGACTTTATAGGTTATATACACTTTTTATTACCAAGTTTTTTCTAATTAAAAGTTTATCACCCACTAAGTAAGTGAACTCAATGTAAGTAAGTAATATAATAATAGGTAAGATACTGATCTCACGAAACAGTAGTGTTGATAGAAAATCTAATATTATCATTTAGTTTAAAATGTAACAAACGGAAATATGATTTTAATGAATTTTTCAATCACTACAACAAATAGGACATTCAGTGACAAAATTTAATGTCGTTAAATAATAAAAAATCGTTGCAAATACTCATGTGCGATAAAAACATATCGTCACCCAAATCATCATTGAATCCTAATAGCAAAACAACATTCGCGACATTTTCTCAAAGTCGTCACTAAAAAATGCTTTCGACACAAACAATTAATCGCTAAAAAGTATAACCGACGATAATAAAAAATGTCATACATAGTTATGTGCGATGTTTATAATTTGTAGATAAAACTTTTTAGCGACGAAAGTCTATTCGTAGGTAATTGTTTTTAGTGAAAATTTTATTTTAGTAGCAGAGTAGTTTTAGCTACTAAGTTCTTATTGTAGGGAAACATTTTTAGAGACAGTTCGTAAATGTAGGTAAAAACTTTTTATGATGAATTAGGCTTTGGTAGCCAATAGATTTTTTTGACGATTTTGTTTTCGTAGCAAAATACTTTTAGCTACTATTATGTTATTGTAGCGAGCATTTTTAGCGACGTTTTGTATACGTAGCTAATGACCTTTTGTGACGAATTTTTTTGGTAGCTAATACCATCTGGCAACAAAAATTAATTTTGAATTTAATAATTATTATAATTGTTAAAAATGAATTAATTTAAATTTATTACAATTTGTAAGACTTTTGTGATGAATTTATTTTAGTGGCTAATATTATTTAAAGATAAAATTTAATTTTGAATTTAATTATTATTATAATTGTTAAAAACAAATTTATTTTGAATTTGTTATAATTTTTAAGACAGTTTGAAATATTAATATTATTCATTTTATATTTAATGTTAGTGACATAAATTTTAAATAATAATAAATTGAAATAGAATAAAATATAAAATGGAATGCATTTTATATAAAAATATTTATACATTATTTACAAACTAAGAGTCTTCATCCGAGTCACTACCACTAACCTATACAGAACCTAGTATTTGTTTAACCATTTTTTTAAGTTTGTTAACTTCTTTAATATTACGATCTAACTTAGTCTTCAGTGTCTTGTTCTCCTCTTGAAGCGCTATCAACAATATTGGTCACGACGAAGAGATACCAACAGGCTTAAGGCCATACCCAAGACTCTTGATATAGCCGATCGTATACTAAGGACATTGTTGCAAATGTCATCGACATTGGCCTGATTCCCCTCAACCAATTACGTTTGCAACAATTCCTGCATCTTGTCTTATAATATAAAGTAGAAAATCAAGTTAACCAAAAAATAATTACTTACTATTACATAGAAAAATAAATTGTAATATTAATTTATTTGCATATGCATAATTTCTTTGTGCCTTTTCAAACATTCAGCCTTGACCTTCCTTACAGTCTGTGTGCTTGTAAAGTGTGATCCTATCACATTCTTGCCCTCGGAGCTATGTTTGACTCTATAATATGAATTTAAAAAATTATAACCAATTAGAATTTATTGTATTCAAAAGTAGAATAATAAATTGAAAATGTTACACTTACATATTCTTGTCGAACGACTACAAATGACCTGGACCTAGTGTTATAAGGAGTCTTCATTTTTGCTCCGTTGGCCTTGGCTTTCTCACACTTTTCCTAAATTAAGAGAAGTAGTTATGAGATGTTTAAGCATAATTAATGGAAGGAAATATGGAGAGAAATTTAATTACCTGAACCTTCGCTGAAGCCCAATAATTGCATATTTCATTCCAATTTTCTTCAGTCACCCATTTCAGAACATGTCTCCTTGCCTCTTCATCGAAAGGAAAAGACTAATATTATTTATAAAGTCGATATTGATAAAGACTAATAATATTTATAAAGTCGATATCGATGATCCTTCACCCTTTGTTTCAACAGTGAGCTAACATTGTTTGAAACCTTAGGTGTGTCGATATTATGAAAAAACGTATTACATAAGTTATTATTTTAGTGAAGTAAAATTGCAATACATATAATGAAATTAATTGAAAATTTACTGAAACTTTATCCAAAGCATTTCGTAGCAAGTTGTCTTCCTTCAACTGCCTGACATACTGAAGGCAAGGCAACTCATTCCTCATGACGACGTCCAACTCACTGGTCAATTTTGTAGCTTGGATCTTATTCACTAGGCGCCCTTGCTTAGGTTCAGTCATCACTAACAACTTGGTATTCATTGCAACATTCATCCGTTGCACCTCAGTTCCTTTTATCTTACCTCTACCTCGTTTTCTGAGGCCAGTATTAGAATTTGAAAAAAAACATAATGATAAAAACACACTAAACATGTAATGAGAGCATAATTGTAAAAATGTTTGGTTATCAAAAATAGACTTGAAAATCCTTCATGACTACTAGACGATGTTGGTAAAGGTTGTTGTTGTTGACTTTCCTCATGTGATGATGCAATTGCTGCTTGTTTCGAGGGAGGAACTTCATTGCTCGTTACCACCCTCTTTCTTTTATTTTGACCAGGTGCCATTATAATGAACTTGTGTAAAACATCAACAACATCAATATTGTTAACATTTCAAACAACAAAAACACTTTATTTACAGAAATCGTTAGGGTCAAGATTTTGTCAAAATAATCAACTACCGCAAAAATATCACTGAAACATTAAAAATATGCTTATAGTCATCGTAAATTAGCATAACTACAACATTAAAAATATAAGACCTATAGTTTTCTTATGAACATTTGAAACAATATAAATATTGAAACTTACATTCAATCATTATGATTAAGATGAAGAAAATCATCATCATTAAGTACATTATTGTTTGATTCGTCATCACTAATATATTCTGGTAAAGTATTGTCATTGTCATTTGTAGCACCCCCTTATCATAAGGTACATACCGGGATGCTCGGAAGTCATTTCGGTACATATCCTACGATAAGGGCGGGCTACTATTGATCGCTACATTCACTTCACATAGCCTCATATCATTATTCACTTATAAAGCATCAATAGAAAATCGCAATATTTTAAAATCCAACTTTTTCCTCATTTCATTTCACAAAACCGAAAGCCTACATTGTGTCCTTCAACCTTTACTACATGTACATCATTAACCTAGTATAAAAGTATTACATGAAAAAGGAAAATATTTATACAATTTAGCTAAGCCGTCCAAAAATTCCAGATGGCTGACCTTTGAGCCATGACTTCTCTTGACAAATCACAATCCACACGACTGGTAGAGCCTCTCAATAACTAGAGTTGTCTCTCGGTTCTGAAAAGACAACATTGCAATTTTGGTGAGTTTTGCGAACTCAAAGAGGTAACTATCATCGATGGTTCACTCAATTCATGCAACACATCATTTCACATAACAAATAATCACATTTTCTCATAATTGATCAAGAATCACATTTTCACTTAAGCATAGGCAATTATACATTTCAATCAATCAACCATACTTAACAAAATGCATATGTAAAGTTTATGAGACTCCTTTCCAATTGTTACGTTGTTGTGACCGAGTGCGTGAACTATCTTGTATCTATTTTGGATACCGAGCTCATTGCTAACTGTCCCTTATCTAATGAGGTTATAGGGCTCATTTTATATAGTGAGCCTTAGGGTCTTAATCACTATCTGGGCTTGAGGCTCTTTTCACACTTTGAGCTTTAAGCTCTGATTGGTGGCTACTCTAGTCACAACTGCCATTATCTGATTGTGCACTCATATGTGGAATGCATCTATCACAGTCAATTATATGATGAAGCATATAGTTCTTCACATTCACATTCAAGCAGCACTTCAATATCCCATTCCAAAATCACAGTGATTGGACCTTCATTGTCCAGAATCAACAATCAAAACACGTTCATTCAGTCATTTATAACATAATTTAAGCAAACAAGTAATTAAGTGAGACCACCTAGGTTACTCACAAATTGCTCCCGAAGCTAATGCCTGGAGGTCCCGGCAACGTCTGAAGGTTGACATTCCAGTTGCTCCTCTATAACAAACAACATACACATCCATCACAAATTGTACAATCATAAGTGTTTAACAATGCACATGAATGAAATGAATTATGTACTATGCATGTTCATGGCAATCCTGGGTATCTTATCATAAATTTCATCACAAAATCATTCTCATATCAAAACACATCTAAGTATAATTTACACTTAGATTTATGTCTCACTAAAAACCATGAAATTCACAATTCATTTATCATGGAGTCACTTCAGATTTTTTTCCAAGAAAAACTTTCGGGTCTACTGTTCACGTTCAATCAGAAGGTGAAAATGATGTAATTTGGTCATACTTTATTATACACAAGTGTTCCTCTATGTCTTATGTTTCTATTGACACTAAAATCACTCAATTTGGATCAGTAATGTGAAAGTTAAACTCCAAATAGTTTTGGATTGCTTTTATTCTGAGACAGTACCCTATACTCAACTTCCATACAAAAATTAAAATTCTTAGAATCCGATTCAGAATTTAATTTCTTAAGATAATTTGTATTCCTATGTCTGTAGGTTACTCCAAATTAAGGATTAGTCCATTTGGATAACTATAGAAAAAGATTTTCCCAAAATACTGAACCATGTTCATTGTAGAGAAAATTTCGCCATCCACGTTACACACATTTAACTCACAAAATCAAGTCATCAATCCACATTTCTCATCATTCTAGTTTCAATTTAACAATATCCGTAACATTTAAAGCATAACTTACTTGGTTTCACTTCAAATTCTTCAAAAATAACAATAGCCCTAGCTCTCAAACATCACATCATCTTCTTGAAGGAGGTAAGGATAAGTTTTCTAGCGGCAATGAGGTAGAAGATAGGAAATATGCTAGTAGCAAATGAAGGAAAGTGTGATCATCAAAGTTGAGGTGCTAGAAATTGAAGAAAATGAAAATGATGAAGGAGGAGAGAAGAGAGTCATGAAGAGGAAGATGGGAAGTGCCAAAAAAACACAAAATGGACTTTTAAATAAAAAGCAACATGGAAGGCAACAAAAGGGGCTTTAAAAACTTAATGGACTTAAGAAGTTGTTTGGCAAGTGACATATGTCACTTGCCATATCCAATTATTATATCCTAAATCCAATTTCTGTTCTAATTGTCTTCCAATTTTCAATGGCACTCGTGAATAAATCCTAAAGTCATATATCAAAATTTCCATTGCTATTGGACAGCAATTTCTACTACCATTTACTAATAGTTTTGTCACTTGGCAATTTTCCTAGTTCAACAATACCCAACAAATTTTTAGAAATTTCTCCAAAAATTTCAAAAATTCTAAATCCGCAAATACACTCTCTAAATCAATTTTCAACACATAAAAACCACAATTCTCAAAAAAAAAATGACATTTGGAAACAATTGTACCCAGAATGTCAATGAATGCATGTATAGTCATTTTCATATGCAAATTTCACTATTCACATGTATGTGTATGTCATATTATGCAAGAACATGAAATGTATTTTCTAAGCTCTCATTAATCACTCATATTTACTATTCTAACCTCCCACAGGTAATAGGATGTTACAACTCTCCCCTCCTTACAAGAAATTTCGTCCTTGAAATTTATACTTGTTTGTTAAAAAGGGTAGGGATATTGTCTCCTCATTTGCTCCTCCGTCTCCCATGCTGCTTCCTCAGTTGAGTGGTTCCTCCAAAGGACTTTCACTAATGGAATGACTCTATTCCTTAACTGCTTGATCTGCGATCCCACAATCTTGATTGGCTGTTAAATATAGCTTAAATTACTTTCAACCTCAATCTTTTGAGCCAGTATTACATGTGACAGATCATATCGATATCTTCGGAGCATACTCACATGAAACACATTATGTAGTTGAGGCATCTCATCGGTAAAGCTAACTTATAGGCCAAAGGTCTTATCCTCTCAATGATTTCATAAGGACCAATGTACACCAGAACCCTATGCTATCTCACCACTTCATTCATATATCTCCGGCCAACTGATCAAGTGATTTATTTTCTCTCACTGGTAAGAAGTGGGCCGACTTAATCAACCGTTCCACTATAACCCATATAACATCATACTGCCTCAGAGTCTTAGGCAAACCTATGATGAAGTTCATAGTGATCTGTTCCCATTTCCACTCCAGAATGGGCAATGAATGTAGCTTCCCTACTGGAGGTTATGCTCAGCCTTAACTTGTTGGCATGTCATACACTTAGACACATACACCGCCACTTGCTTCTTAATTTCGGGCCACCAAAAATGCTGCTTAAGTATGTTGTACATCTTGGTAGTACCAAGATGTATAGCATTGGCGGCCATATGAGTTTCCTTAAGAATTTCCTTCCTTAGATCCTCCATATTGGGCACACATAGTCTCTTCTTCACCCATAAAGTCTTATCTCTCAACTCAAACTCAGAATCCGGATTCATCTCCACTTTCTCTATAATTTTCACCATATTGAGATCTTTCCTCTGTACTCTTTTGATCTGATCATGAAACATCGGCTTAAGTTTCAATCAAGCAATCAATGCCTCATCGTGTTCCAGATTGAACTCCACATTTAAGGCTCTCAATTGAATTAAGCTCGGTAACCTTGATAACTGAATCTGAGCTACACTGGTATTAGACTTTCTGCTCAAAGCATCAGCCACCAGATTTGCTTTCCCAGGATGGTACTCAGTTATGCAGTCATAGTCCTTCAATAACTCAATCCATCTCCTCTGTCTCAAGTTCAACTCCTTCTGACTCAACAGATACCCCAAACTCTTATGATCTGCATAAATCTAGATGGTCTCTCCATACAAGTAGCATCTCCAAATCTTTATAGCAAAGACAACTGCAGCTAGCTCTAAATCATGTACTGGATAATTGATCTTGTGAGACCTTAGTTTTCTTGATGCATAGGTGATTACCTTGTCATACTGCATCAATACACATTCCAATCCTTGATATGAAGCATCACTATATACCATATATTCACCAGTCCCCGACGAAATAGTCAACACTGGTGCTGTAGTCAACTAATGCTTAAGCACCTCAAAGCTCTTCTGACACTCCGTATTCCATCTAAACACTAAATTCTTCCTCAGAAGTTTTGTCAGAGGGGCTGAGATTAGAGAAAACCCCTCGATAAAACTCTGGTAATACCTAGCCAATCCTAGGAAGCTTTGAATTTCAGAGACATTTCTTGGAGCTTCCCAACTCATCACTACCTTTATCCTCTTTGGATCTACCTGTACACCATCTCCAGTCACTATATGCCCCAGAAACACAACCTGATCTAGCCAAAATTCATACTTACTGAATTTGGCAAATAGCTGCTTCTCTCTCATGATTTGTAAAATGACTTTCAGATGCTCAGCATGCTCCTTTCGACTCTTCAAATACACCAAGATATCATTATTGAACACAATCACAAATCGATCTAGGTATCCAACCTTATTCATTAAGGCCATAAAAGCTACCGGGGCAATAGTCAGCTTAAACAGCATCACTAGAAACTCATAGTGCCCATACCTGCTCCTAAATGAACTTTTAAGTACATCAACCTTTGCTATCTTCAACTGATAGTACCCTAACCTCAAGTCTAATTTAGTAAATACCTGAGCTCCTTGCAACTGATCAAGCAAATCATCAATTCTAGGCAATAGGTAATTGTTCTTCACTAGCACCCGATTCAGTTACCTATAATCGATGCATAACCTCAAAGTCCCATCTTTCTTCTTCACAAATAGCACTGCAGCTCCCCAAGGTGAAACACTGGGTCTAATAATTTTCCAGCAACTTTTGTAACTGAGGTTTCAACTCCTTCAGTTCCACAGGTGCCATCCTATATGGAGAAACAGATATAAGAGCAGCACCTGGAACTAGATTAATCATGAACTCTGTTTCTCAATATGGTGGTAAACTAAGTAGCTCATCGGGAAACACATCTAGGAATTTCCTAACCACAGGAATGTCTTGTACACTCTGCTATGCTCTAGTATCAATGATGCAGGCTAGATAGGCCTCACATCCTCTTTGCATTAATCTCAGTGCACTTATGAAAGATATCATCCTGGCTGGCACCGCTTGACTAACTCCTCTGAATACTACTCTCGGCTGACCAAGAGATTCCAGTACTACCCCCTTGGTGTAGCAGTTCATGATGGCCCTATGAGCAATGAGCCAATCCATGCCTAGGATAATGTCTATCTCTCTCAACTATAATATAATCAAGTCTACCTCCAACTCTGCTTGATCGATCCTAATCAAGCACCCCTTGTAGACTTCTTCTGTGATAGTAGTACTACCTAGAGGTGTACTCACCTCTAGCCTATACTGTAACATCTTCCTAGTACAATATGGCCTACATGCCAGATGTGGTGTGATAAAGGAGTGTGTGGATCCTGGATCTAGCAGTGCAAATGCCTCAAAATCATAAATAAGAAGTGTTGGGCCCCAAACTTTTTTTATTTTATTAGGCATGATTTAAATTATTTTGAGGTCTTAATAGATTTATTATTTTGGAGCAACTAGAATGCCAAAGTTAGGAGGATTTATTGCTTGAATTGATGGAATTAAAGTATAAATGTAGTAAGAATAGGGGCAATCTAGGTAGATCACTAAGTCTAAAGGTTATAAGGCATAAGTAGAAGGGCATAAGGGTCATCTTACAATCATTAAGAGTGTAAGTTAGAAGAAGAAGTAATTGTTTTCTTGTGTGCGAAGAGAGTGTCATGGAAGAGAGTAAGAAGAAGAGAAAAAAAGAGAAAAGTTAGGGTTTATGAAAATCTTAAAGAGTTTGAAGAATTTGGAGCTAAATCAAGTAAGTATACGCTTTACCTCTTCTTCATTGTTAGATGAAGTATAATTAGTGTTAGTTAGAAGTGAAAGACAATGTGGAATGTGGATAGGAAGTTGTTGATGAATGGTGAGTAATGTTTTAATCTTTTAGGGTTAATGATCAAAGATAGATTTTGATGTATTTGTTGATGATATTGTGTTGAAATGAGCTTGGAAATGAATTAGAAGAGGTAGTTTAGGGTTAAGATGGGTTATATTTGAAATATGGGGAGTACATTGATGAAGAATGTTGAAAGATGTCTTCGAACTGAGTTTCTGGAAAGTTTGTCGAGGCAAACTTCTGATTTTGTCGCAGCGAAATCCATTTTTCTACACAGACATGTTTTGGTATTTTGGACATAACTTTTTGTATAGTTGTCCAAATGAAGTGATTTTTGATTTTGATGAACTTGGATGCTTTTATGCTTTGTTTTTTATATATAAAAACCATGGGTTATGGATTATTATTATATGAATAAATTGGATTGGGATTTTAAGTTAATGAAGGTGAATTTATGCTAAAGAAAGATATTAGTGTAGTGTTCTTGAATTGGGAAAGAATTAGGACTATATGCATAGTGGTGAATAAGTACCTTGTGTCAGAATTGATAAATTCTAATGATAATTTCTGTTTTGATGCATGAAAGACAATAATTTATAAACTAACAATTGAATAATTTTAAGTTCTTATTAAAGATGAAATTTATAAGGAATTGGAGTATAATTAAATTCTAATTGAGTTATAATTGATGGACAACTAAGAAGATGCTTTGAGTTTGGTATAAAAATGTTAAAATCTAGAAAAAAAAAATGAAGGAATTGGAAGGTGAACTTTAGGTTCAGTCATCCCATGATCATGGAAGCTGTATACACAATCGTGGGAAAGGCTTTGAAATGAAGAAAATGCTATTTTGAGTGATTCTTCAACCATCTAAGGATAAGTCACTTTACCTTCATGCATTTAAACTTGATTGAGGCTTAAAATGAACCTAGTTTGATATTGGATAAGTTGGTTAAGTGTTTGATAAGTTTAGGTTGTTAATTGATGTTATACCTTAAGGAAAAGATTGTTTGATATCAGTGTATCTAAATTTGGAATTTATGAGTCTTAAAGGAATGAAGGTGTTCTTATGAATACAAATGTGATCTAAAGGATGTGAATAATGGATAAGGAATTAATGAATTAGAATTGGGAATTGTGTGAATTTATATAATGCTAGAAAAGGGTTGGTAAATGTATGGTTGATGAATTTAGAATAATCAAGTTTACTGAAGGTATAAACCTAAATTGTAAACTAGTTATATCCAAGAAATTGTGAATAATCAAAAATTGTGAATAAGGCTACATACCCAGAAAAGTCAATTGACATGCATTGAACATGACACATATATGTGCATGATTGAATATTTATATGATTGATCAACGTAGTAATGAGTAAAATATATGTGTATTATATGATTAAAGAAGTTAAAGTTGAACGTCAGCATCCAGACATTGCTGGATCATTAAGGTAATAGCTAATCTGTAGAGTACTATGAGTTAACCTAGATATTTTCTCACCATGATTGATTTGTCTCTGTTTATGTTTCAATTATTGAACTGTTAATAATATGAACGTGATAATTCCAGACATTGATGATCTAAGGAGTTTAATAATTAGGAATGTATTGGGATTGTTTTCCAATTGAATGTAAATATGGAAAGTATATACTCAACTTAATGTTGAATGTCAGACTTAAATATGATGAATATGATAAATGACTGTGCATAATGAATGAAAGATATTGATAGCATATTTTGTGAAATGATGCATTTCATCACATTGTTATGCATGATCAAATAAAAGAGTTATGACCGTAGTGACCAGTGTGGAAAAAGCTTAAAACTCATAAATGTGCATAAAGAGCTATAGGTTTAGTTATTAATGAGCCCGATATCCATATTAGGTATCGGGCTCATTACAACTATATTTCAAACATTTCGATAATTCACTTTAACTGATACATATAAGGATGCATATGTGACTCCATTCATTTTCGTTTTGTTCTAATCAAGCACCTATTTATTGTCCCGTATTTATTGTGGATATCGAGCTCATTTCATATACTGTCTTATACCCATTGTGGATATCAAGCTCATTAATAACTAAGCCTGTGGTTTTTTGTGCACATTTATGGGCTTTAAGCTCTTTTTTACACTGGCCACTCCGGTCACAACTCCTTTATCTGATCATACATATTAATGTGATGCATCATTCAATATGCCATATTTCATTTACCTTTCATCATGTGTGCTTTTGTCACACTTATCAAATTCATCGGATCTAAATCCATCAATTCACATTCGATCGCTCACACATTTTATATTCATTCTAAAATTTCTGATCCAATTGTTCTCACATTTCATATTCACATACAATTTGATAGCACTTCCAATACAATCCTAAATATTGAACTCTTCGGACCATCAATGTTTAGAATTATCATAATCATAACAATAATAGTTCAATATCAATAAGGCTAAACACAAACAATTTAGTCATAGTGAGTAAACATCTCGGTTAACTCCCAGTATGCTCTAGATAAACTATTTCCTTGACGATCTGACAATGTCTAAATGTTTCTGGTCAACTTCTGTATCTATCTTCATGCAATACACATATATTTTACACATTATTAAGATATAAATCATATGATTATTCAATCATTCACCTGTATATATGTACACACACTCACACGCACACACACACATATATGTATATATATATATCATGTTTAAATTCACGCTTAATTGACCTCCCGATTATGTATCCATATTCACCATTGTTGATCATTAAAACATCATAGCTTGTATATAGATAGTTTGCAATTAGGTTAATACCTTAAATACACTTGATCATGTTCAATTGATCAACCATACATTCACTAAATCTTTTCTAGTATTATAAATAATCACACAATATTTGAATTCTCATTCATTCATTTTTAATGCATTATATTCTTTAGATCACATTTGTATTCATAAGAACACCTTCATTCCGTTAACACTCTTACATTCCAAATTGAGATAAATTGATATTAAACTATCTTTTCCTTAAGGTATAACATCAATTAACAACTTATATTTATCAAACACTTAACCAACTTATCCAACATCAAACTAGGTTCATTTTAAGCCTTAATCAAGTCCAAATTTACCACAGTAAAGTACCTTATCCTTAGTTAATTTAATAATCACAAAAGATAGTATCTTCTTCACTTCAAAGAATTCCCATGATTGTGTATGGCCTTTCTACGATCATAGGATGGGTTATCCGAAAGTTCCCATCCATTTTCCTTCAATATTTTTGCAGATTTTGACATCTTTATACAAAATGTCTACCTTAATTATACTAAAATTCCTCATCAATTTTAACTCCAATTACAGCTCAAATTTATTCAATTGGAAACTCATAGATTATTGTCTTTAAAGCTTCAAAGAACAAAACTAAAACTATCATTAAAGTATCATTTTTTAGAGCTCATTTCATTGTCAACATCATATATATTTAACTCCAATCCAATCATCATTTTATTCTATTAAACCATGCCATAAAGATCATATTTCTACTTACTTGTTAAGCTCTGATTCCAACTCAATACATCAAGTTAAACAACCTCTCCATTTATCAAGCTCATCACAAACTTGAGGTCAAAACAGGTTAGCTTTTAGTAAGGAAAAAGGACAACAATCAACTAGTTCTTTGGCTATCATATGAAGAATAAAAGTGTGGATTTGGTGTAGCAATTTAGCTAGGATAAAACTAAAATACAAAGAAGGAAGATAAGAGCAATTTTTGGTGGAGAGTAAAGAAGAAGATGAATGTTCCGGTAGAAACTTTGCTACATTAGCTTCACGCAATTAGGTACAAGGTGTCATCATCTTTCAATGACATATGTCATTAAAATTGTCTTCCAACCACTAAATATGCTGCTATGTTTCTCCTAGTTATTGGTCCATTTGTCACTCAATAATTGATCTATTTATCTGTTAGACCCTGTTTCCGGAGTCTGACTTAGACTTACTTTCATGCTGTGATACCACATCTGTTAGGCCTCGATTACGGAGTCTAACTCCTTATACATGATTATTCATGCTTGCTCTGATACCATGTAACATCCCATTTCCATACAAAGGGTTGAACCATAGAAATTGGTACACGTGAGATCAATCGGAGATATTAGGAAAACAGATCTCATGCTCATGCATTATCTAATATACATACACACGTGAACAGTGATTTTTGCACATGAAAAATGATTGTACATGCATTCATGACATTTCCCGGTTTATTGTGAATAAATGTGAATTGTGAAAAATATGCTTTGTGTGTATAAAAATTTAATTGGAGAGGTTTAATGAGGTTTGAAAATTGTTAGAGAATTTTAGAAATTTTTCTGGAAATTTTCAGGAAAATTTTTCGGACTAGGAAAATGCCAAGTGACAGGCTGATTGTGTACCGGTAGTGGAACTGACTGTCCAATGGCACTGTAATTTTTGATAAATGATTGTAGGAGTTATTAAATTGAGCCATTAGAATTTTGGGAAAAATTGGACTAGAAATTGAATTTTTATTTGGAAAGAAACCAAGTGAAGGCTGAGGCTTGTGACATGTGGCAAGTGACACATGTCACTCACCTAACATGCCCCTTTTAGTTAATTAAAAAGCTCTCTATTCCTTCTTGGACATCTTTCACGAAGCTTCTCTCCAAATCATGTGATTGGTATTTTAAAATGGAGAATTCTCCAACCTACGTAGCTCCTCTCCTCCTTCTTCTTCGATGATTTCTTCTAATTATATACCCACTTAAAAACTCATATATAGTAGTAGAAATCATTGAAGAAGAAGGAGGAGAGGAGCTACGTAGGTTGGAGAATTCTCCATTTTAAAACACCAATCACATGATATAGAGAGAAGCTTCGTGAAAGATGTCCAAGAAGGAATAAAGAGCTTTTTAATTAACTAAAAGTGGCATGTTAGGCAAGTGACATGTGTCACTTGCCACATGTCACAAGGCTAAGCCTTCCCTTGGTTTCTTTCCAAATAAAAATTTCATGTACAAAAATCACTGTTCACGTGTATATGTATATTATATAATGCATGAGCATGAGATGTATTTTCCTAATTTCTCCGATTGATCTCACGTGTACCAATTTCTATGGTTCAACCCTTTGTATGGAAACAGGATGTTACAATTCTCCCCTCGTTAAAGAAATTTCGTCCTCAAAATTCATTTCTGATTAAGAAGTAAGGCAGGGGTACCATTAGCTTATCTACTTATCCATTTCCAATATCACTTCACTACTCGTTTACTTTCTTTCGAAGGACCCCAGCTGATTCATTTAGGAGGTCTATCAATCCCTTGGTTATATATCACGCTTTCTTAATTATTTTCTTGATGACTTTCAAATTACTTAACATTTCACTTCCAGTCTCAACCACATATATCGGATCATAACAATACTAGCCATATCACACTATGTGAATCCGATAACTATAAAACAACTCACACCTCCATAGTCCTATTATCGTCATAGTTTTATATGGATCACTTTATGTCAAACTTAGTTTCC
>JANZXR010000004.1:19985984-19997473 GCA_027575705.1 Erythroxylum echinodendron
TTAGAAAATCACTATGAACCTCTCCGACTCAATTTATCACTCACAAAGCCCATTTTACAAAAAAAACACACTTATACTGGGAAAAATGTCATGAATGCATGTACAGGTATTTTCATGTGCACATATCACTGTTTACAAATGCATGAGCATGAGATGTGTTTTTCCTAATTTCTCTGATTCACCACACTTGAACCCGTTTCTCTGGTCCGACTCGTTCTATGAAAACGGGATGTTACACTATGTGTGATCCTGATTGTGAAGTCTGTCTCAACCTAGAAACAGACAGTGAAGATGATGATGACTACTACAGAAGGAGAAGGAAGAAGAAAAATCCCAAACCTCAGTGCAGACCTTCTCAACAGTATCATCCAGATCTGGATGATCAAAATCCATCCTCTAGACTATGCTCAGTGAGCAATCACCTACTGAAGGGTGATATGAAGTCAGACTCTTGGTCTGACCTCCACAGATCTCCTCTACTAAAGAAGGGGACATCATTATCTCATTCTCATCTACTAAAGGGTGAGAAAGTTCCCGATCCAAAAGTTGGACAGATCAGATCTCATAGTTCTACAACATCTACTGGTCTCCTTGAACAGATCCACAGATCACGACCTAGATCTCTTCATTAGATGTTGAACTCTACATGTCAGCCAAAGTCAACTATTCCTACTTTGACTCCTACTCTTATACACTGTATGATGGTAAGGCCTTACGAGGATGACTTTCCTCAATTGTCTAGGAGTACTCATGAATCACAGAAGGTTATCTTTAACCCGTATATTCGAGCTGAATCACTTCACAAGGTACTCTTATTTCAAATCCTTCTGATGAATTGTTAAATTGGCAAACATCTAATGCAGTAGCATAGAACAAACTTATGAAGAGGATTCATTCTAAGCTAGATGGAATCAGTCAACAAAATATTACTATGTAACATAAAGTCGATTCAGTTACTACACAGATCCAACAGATGTATCATTCTTACAATTAGCAGATTCAAAATCTTAATGTTAAACTTTGTCAATACATCTCTGCCCATTGTATGGGGCCTGACTTCGACTTTAAAGTGAAAGAGATACAAAGGATACAAGGAATCATAAAATAGATGGAAGCTGTTATGCACTCTGCTCAAACCAAAATAGTATATGGTTCGACTTCTATAGTCTTTCCAAATACCCAACCAGTGTATTCTACTTCTATGTATCAGAAGTATCCTGAAGAAGCTGACTATTCAAAGGTATTCAAGTTCAATTATCCTTTAATTAGACAGTATGTTCATCCACAGGCAAATGAAGCAAGTCGACAAGAAAATTTAAATCAAAGCCTAAGCCTGAGAAGGTTCAGGAGCCTTCTTCGTCGTCTTACACCAAGACTGAACCAGAATATCAGTAGAGAAAACCTAGAGGAGTTCGTATCCACTCTCCAAATGAGCCAAGTTCTCCAAAATGACAGTCTCATCCTTTTACCTATACTGGAAAGGATAAAGCGCCCATGTTAGAGTTCATTGCAACTCTTGAGACACAAAATACAGTAGAATCAACTTCTACCTCAGATCAATCAGATCCACAGTCAAACGCTTACTTTAGAGTTTCTAAAATATCTACTTCATCATCAAAACAAATTTCTGAACCTTCAACAGATGATTCAGCACAGCTAGCTGATCTTTCTGAACTTTCCAAAGTTCTCATAATGATGCTTGAACCTACTAAAGAACATCCTGATATAAGTGAAGCAGAATCTACAGGTACTAAACACTTCAGATTTACACCAGCACCACAAACTGATCTAGCTGCATAGGATGCATAGCCCAAGCCGTCTTCTGGTCTGTGGTTTATGTTTGATGATCTTCCACCTAAAAAATGGAGAGATCGATTACATGAATTTGGTGCATAAATTGACTTACAGATGACTCGACCTAATCATCCTTTACAGGAGATTTTGTCTAATTTTACTTCACATTTCACTGGTACTTTGCGAGAATTATAGAAAAATATAAATGATTATCAATGACTTTAGTATATCCAAGTCACTACAGTCGGAGCTCTCCTCGAAATCATTCACAAGGAATTTATTGATGACTTTCAACTAATTGACAAGCAGATCTGTCAAAAATATTTCTCGATGAAATGTTGTTCTCTTGATAAGTGCGATATTCAGAAACATTACAAGAGAATGACGGACAGGTATTATCTCCTGAATGGATGGAACGATGTCAATCTTCGTTACACTTTTATTTCATCCCTTCCAGATGAATTACAACTAGAGTTACAAAGGACCATAGTTTCTCTACAATGTGATATGGTAAATATACCTCTTGGAGAAATCTATCAACTTGCGTTATCATTGCTTGATAAGTTGTGTGATCAACATGCCTTATTCAAAAATATCATAAAAGGTGGTCTAGTCCTGAAGCAGGCTTGTAAGAAACCGTATCTCCAGATCAAGTGCAAAGGCAAAAAGACTTGTGAGTGCCATAGCAAGAAGAAAGCTCATCTTGCTCAAGTCTACTATAAAAGGATAACGTTCCACAGAAAGAAGGAAGATTCTAAACCATTCAGAAGAATCAAACGTAGCCAACGTCATAGCCCAAAATTTTATGGTATGAGGTTCTTCAAAAAATCTTCTCATAGATAGAAAGCCACTCGATGCTTTCTCTGTGGACAACCAGGTCACTTCGCACGTGAATGTCCTTATAAATCAAAGAAAGATATCAAGTTGTTAGAACATATGGAATCAGTTCTTCCAATACATTCTTTTAACAACTTTGAAGATCTTATTGAGGAACAATCTCAAGAAGAAGAAGACATGAAGTTTGTTATTTCTATGTCTACAGAATATGAATCTACTGATACACAGTCAGATGATTCAATCTACATTCTACAATAGACCTGTAAGAAATTAGATCGTACACCAGTCTTGAAGCCTTATATTCAAATCTATGTTTTTCAATAGGATAAATATGATCGACCCATCAGAGCTATTGGGTTTATGAATACTGGATCAAGTCGTACGATCATGAAGCCCAACATTTTGCCTCCTAACTCATGGACTTCCCATGATGAATATTTCACAGCTGTTGATGGTAATTCTTTCAAGATAGGGCTTATTTCAAAGAAAATAATCGGTCTCAGATTCTTTCCTCAGTATGGACCAAAGTTCTTGACTGCAACCTACCTAGCCCAGACATATTAATTGGAATGGATGTATACAGTAAAGCCTCACCTTTGCAAATCCTACCCACATGCCTGAGGTATCAAAACCTATTTAGTCCATACACTGCTCTTACTAACGTGTTTGAACCTAGCTTAGTTCCTACACGATACACCACGATATAAGATAAACTATTAGAATATTATCCTGAATCTCATGCACAGTTTACTCATCCATATCCTCTGTGGAAAATGCTGACTTTTTCATAAGTCTCCCATTTAAGAAAAATGAGGATATCAACCCCACAAAAGCAACTCATCTAGGGATGAACCCTGAAGATTTGAAGCTCGCACAAGATGAGTGTGCTATCTTATTGAAGCAAGGAATGATTGAGCCAACCAAGTTAGATTTGGCATGTCAAGCATTCTATGTTAACAAACAGATTAGTCATTGACTGCAAACCTCTGAATGCAATCCTGTAAGATGATAAGTTTCCTCTGTCTAAAATTAGTACACAGGTACTGTTTCTTAAGGAAGCTGTTATCTATTCAAAGTTTGATCTTAAGGTAGGTTTTTGGCAATTGGGTATTCACCTTAAAGAACGTTATAAAACTGCATTCTGCATTCCCAATGCACAGTAGCAATGGACTGTTATGCCATTTAGACTTAAAGTCGCCCTATCACTATTTCAGCGATCCATTACCAAAATCTATGAGCCTATCCTCCACAGTGCACTGATCTACATAAATGATATCTTATTGTTCTCAAAGACCCATGAGGAATATCAAGCCCTGTTATCAAAATTCTTGGATCTTACTCAACAGTATGGCATTATGCTTTCAGCCTCGCAAAGCACTATTGGCACTACAAATATTGCATTTCTAGGTATGCAATTCAAAAATGGATTATATCAGCCTGGTCTACATATTGCAAAAGAACTATTGCAATTTTCAGATGAAAATCTCACTATAAAATAGATACAACAATTCCTCGGGATTGTTAATTACATCAAAGATTTCATTCCTAACGTGGCGGCTTATATTTCATGCTTATCCAAACTTCTGAAAATGAATCCACCATCTTGGACTTTGGAGCAAACCAAAGCTGTCAAGCATCTTAAGAAAATATGTCAAAATCCACCACCTCTAAAGATTCCTGACAAAGGCCAACGTGTCCTTCAAACAGATGCTAGTGAGCATTATTGGGGTGCTTCTTTGATTGAAGAATTCAATGACATACAACATTATTATGGACACAGCAGTGGTTGTTTCAGTGTTTCTAAAAGCCATTATCACATTAGCTATAAGGAGATCTTAGCTGTCAAAAGAGGTATTGAACATTTTTGCTTTTCAACCCACTCCTTATCATTTTGTCATTGAAATGGATAACACCTCTTTTCCTAAGATGCTTGATCAACCCAAGAAAAAGATTCCCACAAATCAAGAGTGGTTTTCTCGCTATAAATTCACCATTAAACATATCAAGGGTCATACCAATATCTTTGCAGACTTTCTCTCACGACCATAGAGACCTTGCTTGCTCATTTCCTCTTCTCTTTCTTGTGTTATTCCTTGATTTGTAGTTATGGAGTTTCTTCGATATGCAAAAACCTAAAAAGAGTTTCCTCCTCTGTTTAGAACTCCTCTTACAAGTCTAACAAAGCTTTTCCCTCTTTTAAGTTGGAGTTTGTTTTATTACATGCATCTTGTTCTCCTCCATAATGACATTCTACCCACTCCCAGCCACTTTGATATTTTTGTTCCTTATAAGGTTATGTATCATATTTATGATACTCTTCATGATACAACTCTTTGGCACCTCTAGTCTTTATCTGCCATGTATGCTTGTTCGATCTTATTATCACCTCTCGTGTCTATTCCACCTTTCGGATCCAACATAGTTCAAATCCCTTTTATGAAAGTTTTTGGTATGGTTTCAAGCGCATTGATACGTCAAAAATATTAACTCAGTATAAATTATGGGATCTTGATATTCATGAAAGGAAAGCTTATGCTATCTATATTATTCATCGTCCCTATTGCATGAATTCTACTTGACATATATGCACTTTAACTCATCTTTAGCATTGGAAAAATACTACTGATTGGCCCCTTGAAGCTAATCAACTTATTGCTGAACTACATTATAAGTTAGACCATCTCAATCAGTTCCCCACTACAACTCCCTCAGAGCTATACACCTCTCTTGGCCTTTATTTTGGAGATACAGAAATATCGATACCTGTCAGTTTGCCATCCACTCGACAATGGCTATCTATCCATTCTCATATTATTCATCTCCAACGTGGTGATATTCCTTGTCCTACTCATCGTTCTACCACTCAATCGAGTCCAGCTCAGTCACCTCTCAGTCCTCAATTATCTCAGTAGACTCCAAGCCAACATCTGGATGACATAATTGCACAACTTGACAATAACATGGCTCTATCCAACACATCCAGTAATGAAGACAACCTTTCTCTTCATCTGTGTCAGTGGAGTTTTGTCCTTAAAGCAACTTTGATATTAAAGGTTTCTTTGTAGTCCCCACAACTACTGTTCCAAGATTCCTTTTTTGTCATGGCAACTGTTTACTTTAAGACTTTATCAAAAGTAGTTTACTTTTGTACTATTTGCTTTATGACTTTTGTAAAAGTAGATTCCTTTGTGATAAGGTTAGGTAGCTTTTTCTAAAGTTGTAGTCATGTTGTCTTTAGGTAGATTTACATTTCTAACCTTTGCTTCGCCTATAAAAGCAAGGTTCCTCTTCAGTTGTAAGCAGACTTGAATTAGATCTTCGTTTGATATATGAATAGAAGTGTGAGTGTTTAAGTTTTATCTCTCTTCCCTGAAAACTCGTGGTCTTATAATGTTACATCTTTTCTTGAAATGATGACAAGTATGCTCTACACTCGCCTCTTCTGAGGATCTAGTGTATCAGAACGTGTTATTACGATAATCTAGGGCTGTTCTCTTCTAAACAATTCCGTTGCATGGAGATTAGAACTAACGGGGAAAGAAAGTAGTTATTGAGGGAGTAAGGTTCCTAAGAGGAAGGATGAGAGTTAAATCTGTGTGAAGCCAAGGGGGCATGTTAAGGGTGTGTTGTCTCGGCTGTCATAGCTGGAACTTACTTGTGCCAGTAGTCTATAGTTCACCTTTAGAGTAGTGTATAGTCTCCAAGAAAGGTGTTGTTTAAGGTATGGTGTCATATGTCTAGGACATATTAGTCGTACTTGGAGTACGTATTTCCCTAGTTTCCCTGTGTCTCTGCCTTCATCGTGAGTTTTGGATAGCTCAGGGTGGTAGGTCCTAAAGAGGTTGGTGTACGTTCTTCTCATTACTTTTGTTTCAAATTTTGCATCATCTAATCAACTATTTTATATTTAAAAAGATTACCGTTTATTTCAACTTTTTAATTTCAATTTTCTGTTTTTATTTTTAAATTCAGTAAAAAAAATATTTAATGATTTTTTATTTTTAGTAAGGCAATATCATGCCCAATCACTTATCTTTAATTCTTCTTAGATCTTCCTTTTCTTCTCTTACAGTCTCTAAATATAATACTCTATAGCTTCTCACTAAGCATCAGGATGCAAGGCTGTTTCTAACATTTTATAGGCCCTAGACGAAATTAAAAAAATAGAATAAATTGGCAATATACAAACATGTAAAGTTTTAGAGCATATTTTTATTATTAAAATTTAATATCCATACATAAGTGACTAAATTTTTAAGTCCACAAACTCAACAAAATATTAAATGATTATATCATAATATCTTACAGATGTCAGTAACAATAAAATCACTAAAAATAGTAACAGTAACAACAAAATAGCAATAGCAGCAATCGAACAGCAATATTAAACTTCAAAAACTAAGAGAATTGCGCTAATAAACACCCATATGATCATTGATTTATGAAAAACAATTTCTCTGTGCATTTCTAGACACAAAAATGGTTGATAATATTATCAAAATCAATATTGTCCAACATATCCTTCTCAATACATAAAATAGCTAAACAATTCAACTTTTCTTGTGACAATGATGACCTCAAGTAGGTTTTCAATAGTTTTAACTTTGAAAAACTTCTCTCAATTGATGCTACAGTCATAGGTATAGTCAACAGAATTCGATAAGTTATTGAAACATTTGGATAATAATTTGCAACGTTAACAAATCCTAAAATTTCAACTGATGACATTAACTCATTTAATAAAGTCATTTGTAACATTTTTAATTAAGAAAAAAATCATCTAAATTCACATCTAACATATTATTATGAGAAAAAGTTGTTGTAAAATTAGTGCAACAATTCGTTATCATCCAACAACCTCAACTTCTTTAAATCAAATAAGAATCTAAAATTATTTTCAACTGTCCTTAATTGTTCAAATATATTCTTCAACAAAGCAATTGCATATCCACAATAACTAGAAAGTAATTAACTCTGAAAAAATCCTCAGTTGATTGTATTTCCTAATAATACAATGTCTAGTTGGAAATGTAGGCTCCACATTCATACCATATGCAAGACTTTTGGCAATATTCATCCTTGAGCCAAACCCTTCATACCTATATTTCTAAAAAATATATAATCATACCTTCCAATTGCTTTATGGTAGCATTAATGCACATAGATTTAGATTCCAAATTTTTACTCACTATATTAATAGTGAATAAAATATCATACCAAGTAAAAAATCAGAACTCTCAAGTACACTAACCAAGTTTTTTGCTTCACTCTTTGACTTGGCATCATCACAAGATCTGGATAATTCCATCAAAACTAATTTTACTTGAGGAGCTTCAAATCTAATAGATTTAACACTTTTTATTGACTCTTCCAACGAGTGTTAGATAATGATTTCATAGTTAAGCCTAAAACATTATCAAGCAAAACCTTCCACCTTTTAGAAGAACTTGAAAATAATGCATATATATGTTACACAACTCCAAAAAATGAAACAGCTTTAACATAAGAATGTGTTCTATGACTAAGAGTAAGATTAAGATTATGACAAGCGCATAGCATACATAATGCTCTCGGATTTATTTCAAGTAATCATTTTTAAACCCCTTGGTGTTTTCCCTTCATATTAAAACTATTTTCATAACCTTGACCCCTTACATTATAAACATTAAGATCAAGAGACTTAAATGCATTCAATAATTTATCAAAAAGTCTCAACCTATATGTGTCATTTACCTTCAAGAACTCTAAAAAATACTTCTCTATTTTTTTATTTGACATATTCACACATCGTACTAACAAACTTATTTGTTCTTGATTTCTCAAATCTGGGGTACAATCAAGAATAATAAAAAATTATTTTGCCTCTTTAATGATCCCTATGATAGAACTTATAACACTATGGGCCAACAGAGAAATCAACATATTTTGAATTTTGTGACCAAGATAATGATGATGAATTTCATGATTTTGAATACATATAATATGATATTACATTATTTGTTAGACCCCGAACTGTTCTTATAATACTAGAACTAATAAATGAGAAATGTGGAGAAGTTCGTACTTGTGTTTTGGAGTTTTAAGTGGATAAGAGATTTCGAACTGAAGAGAATTAGTTGAATCTATGTAGTAAGTTGATTAAGAATATGCACATATATGTATGTATGTTTGGTTATTGATGTTCATGATTAATCATGGATTATTGATATTAAAGATGATATGGAGTTGCAAATGAAGTAGAAAGATGATCTTGTTATCAGCTGTGGTAAGGAAAGATTTGGATAATGAAATGTGTATGTGCACGTTGTGTTTGATGAAAGTATCAATTTCTATTAGTCTTAAAATAGCACGTCAGAGTTGGAAAGTTGCAAGTGAAAAACACAAACGAAAGGATTCGTCTGTGCTGACATCACAACACAGAGGCAAGAATGAAAACAAAAGTGAAATTGAATCTGTGTTGAATTGGATGAAGTTGTTTTCTTATAATTGTAGATTGTTTTTCTAGTTTTCTGATAATATATAGCATGAAATTTTTGGACATCGAAGTCGAAAGTTAGGATTTTTACAAGTGAAGATTTCAGAATAGAAGTATCCTCTATGATGACGTCAGAACATAGAGGACACATCATCACATAGAGGATAGAATGTAGAGGAAAGAATGAGTAGAAATTAGAAATATTCGTCTGTGATGACATCAGAACACAGAGGACACGTCGTCACATAGAAGATAGAACACAGATGAAAGGATGAGTAGAGCATAGAGCTATCGTCTGTGATGATGTCATCTTCCTCTGGGTGTCGTCATCTTCCTCTGTAAGGATGCATCGTTTGTAAAGATGCATCCTCTATGAGTCATTCTCTTTTATAAGTTATCTTCTTCTATGAGGATGCATCATCTGTCAAGATGCATTCCTCTATGAACCAGCTTTGTCTGTGTTTTGATGCCCTCTGTCTTTTGTTCTGCTTATCTTTGTTCATCTGACTTTTGATTCATTTGTTTTTTGCCTAGGTGTCCAGAACTCCTTCTATGTCACTGTTCGTGAACTTCATCTGTGTCACTGTTCATGGACTCCTTCTATGTCACTGTTCATGAACTCCTTCTATGTTACTATTCATGAACTCCTTCTGAGTTACTGTTCAAGACAGTTTGCGAACTTCTTCTGTGATGACGTCAGCTTCCTCTGGGTGACGTCATCTTCTTTTGTGTTTTGCTTCTTCTATTTTCGGCTATATCTATTTTCTGTCCTATTTTTTATCCTTTAGAAGATAGAATTGGCCTTTAAAGTCTTCATAAGAGTTGTAGATCTTGGAATCATCTTTGAAACCATATAAAGAACACCTTGATCCAATATCTCTGGAGAGAGATATGGCAATTGTAAAAAATTATCTATGTTTCCCAAACTCCTTCTGGGTTACTGTTCATCATCTATCTTCTGTCTTATTTTCGACCCTTCAAAAGATAGAATATGTCTTTAAAGTCTTCAAGAGAGTTGTAACTCTTGAAGTCCTCTTTCAAACCATATATAGAACACCTAAATCAGATATCCATAGGAAAATTTATGCTCTTTGTAAAATATCTTCTGTGTTATTACTCACAAACTCCTTCTGGGTTTCTGTTAACCATATATCTTTTGTCTCATTGTTGACCCTTTAGAAGATAGAATCTATCTTTGAAGTCTTTAAGAAAGCTGTAGATACTCTTACCAGCTTTCTAACGATATAAAGTTTGTAAATTTTAGATATCGGAGTTGAAAGATACGAGCATTACAAGTTATGAGGTTCATCATCTCAGTTTGACTTTTTGCTTCTCAGTTTGACCATCTCATGTTGCTTTATCTCAGAATGATGTCAGCAATCGTCTCATGACGTCAGCATCATCTCATTTTGGCTAGAACATCTTCTAGCCTAAATTTGATCCTCTAGATGATATAATTAGTCTTTAAGGTTTTCATGAGAGTTATAGATCTTGAAGTCCTCTTTCTATCCTTCTAGAGAACTCCTGAATCCGAGTTCTGAACAGAAAGTTATACTTATTTTTCTAATTCGTCTCAGAATGACGTCAGCAATCATCTCATGGCATCAGCATCATCTCATTGTGGCCATAACTACTTCTATAGAAACCCGAATGACTTGGTTCTTGAATCATTGGATTTGTAAGACGTTGCTCTATATCTCGTACAAAAATCATAGTTATCTAAAATGAAGCGAGAAAGATTTAGTGAAAAGAGTGGGACAGGTGCAGTGAGTGTGTTGTTCAATAATATGAATTGATGTTATTCCACTAAACATATTTCAGTATTTTTATAATTTCTTCAGCTCTACAGATCCAAAATGAGTCGGTTTCTGATTTGTGGTAAACTAGAGACATGGAGATACAAATGGTATGAAGAAATTGGAATCTAATTCAGTGTCCAAGATATTCAAATTTCAAATGGAAGTTGTTCATGGTATACTATTATGGACAAGAGCAGTCCAAAAATGTTGAAGTATATCTTTCGTACCACTGAACCGAATTGAATGATTTGGTATCAAGAAGAGAATGTAAAGTTGACTCGAAGTGATGTGCTATAGAAGAAATATGAAAGTAAGTAAGATGTTAGGTAAGTAAGACAATGAAGAAGATTTTTCTAGAATAAAGTGTTATGTCAGAATATTCAAGTATACTTTTGGCAAAATACTTAAGTCCAAAAGATACAAGGTATAAATGGAAGGACAGATAGGACTTTTCTGAAACATGAAGGGCAATAATTGGAAGAAAAAGTGTTGTCTTGCATATAAATTCAGAAGAAACGTGAATGAGAGGCTAAGCAGTAGAAAATTTCGAACATGAGAAAGAAAGAGAAAGAAGAGAAAACACG
>JANZXR010000004.1:20009451-20032456 GCA_027575705.1 Erythroxylum echinodendron
ATTATTATTATTATTATTATTATTATTATTATTATTATTATTATTATTATTATTATGATTATTATTATTATTATTATGATTATGATTATGATTATGATTATGATTATGATTACGATTATGATTATGATTATCATCATCATTATATATCCTATATTTTATTAGAGTTATAAACTTAATTTCTGTAAAATTAAATATCTAAAATTTAAATTCTTATAAAAATATTCAACGAAATAATATTTATGTTTTTATAATTTTTTTAAAGTTATGTCTTCATTGGTTATTTTACACATAAACAACTAATATTAAATAACTAATTTAACCAACATTTCTAACAAACAACTAATATTAAATAACTAATTTTACGAAACATCTCTAACAAACAACTAATATATTCCGCTGGTCAAATCAGCTGATATTAATCAGCTATCAGCTAACAGCTAATATAATCAGTTGATTGCTAAACAGGGCCAATGTGTCTATGACATATCGCTATTCGTAACAAAGTCAAAACGTACATGCCTCTTTACAACTCTATGCTCAATCTCGTAATAACTTATCTCAAGAATAGCATTAATAATTATATTTCATCATCAACTTTTTAGAGTAACTATTTACACCTCATAATTATTAGATTAATTTAACTTAAAAATTAATCATAAATTGTCAATCTCAAACAAACATATTTTGTAGCATCTCGTTATTTGAAGTTGCAACGAAATTCTTGCCACGTAACATGAACTCACACCTTGTTTTATGTCCTTATGCTCTTCCTTAAACTCTCTACCTAAAGTCACAATTACAATATAAGATCCTTTATTCACTACACAAATAATAAACTTATCATTTGTGTCTACATGATGCTATATGATCTCTAGGAACTTATCAATAAAATATTATACAATACACATATATAATTATATCAAAACATAAAAACACCTAATGCAATATCTAATTATATCAAAACAAATTAAACAATGCCCTATATCAATTCAAGCAAGTGGTAGATATTCGTCTCGTCCAACAAAATATTAGTCCTAGACACAAATTACTTCTACTTCAAATCTAATTTCGGATATTCTCACAAGGACACATTATTTTTTGCCCCAGTTTGACACCACATATAGGCCTCAATTAAACAATGCATCTACAAATCATAACAATCACATACATCTCTCGTGGATCTCACATTATAACATACATAAGTCAATCATATAATCATGCCAAACGCATTTAAGTTACTAATAATATAATGTAAAATCCACGCATAATTAATCATGCATCGTTGGCCTCTTAGCGATGTTAGCTCAAGGTTTTTAAATTATTGATTTTGATTATAACAATCAATAAATAATATTTAGGTTTCAAAATTCAAAATTATTGGATTTGTCCTGCAAGATAACGGTATACAAAAGGTTATATAACTTAGTTATCTCTTTAAATAAAAAGAAAAACGTTTTCATGTTTTACAGGAATCAATCTAACAAACTCACTCTAATAGTAAGAAATAGTTCTGACAAATTTGGAATGGATAAGCTCCTATCGTTTTTGTACAAACAAAGGATCCTTCTATTCAACTAATTCGATAGTGGCTTCGAAGACAAAGTCAAAGGTTTATTCAAAACAACCAGCTACTTTAAGATTCCATTAAAGATAGTGAGAACGATGTTTTAACAGAATCAAAATCGATTCAGAAGCAACGACTAGTTGAAAAGAACTTTTATTTAAGAGAGAACTACTGCATTCGATAACATATATCAGATTTTGGAAATACACTAGTAGCATCAATACTTGTTATAGAAAAGTTACATCTATACCCTCTGAGCTTTAAAGAGTAAAAACACTCTATTGAGAGAGAGATAAATATTTATTGAAGCTCATATTGAATAAATCATACTGTCATTTGTTGATAGCTTGTAGAGGCTTGTTAAATATTACTAGTGAGGAAGGTTGACAAACCTTGAAAAATATGCACTTGTAAGCTTGAAGAGACTCATCAAATTATTACTTCGAGATTTATTAGTGAAACACTCAAGTTGGACACTTGTAGACTAAATGTTGGCTTCTTTATAAGTTGAACCAGTATAAATTGGTTGTGTCGTTCTTTCTCTTTCCTTAATTTTTAAATTTTTACATTTTATTTACTGTTATTTTCAATTTGCAAGAGGCCCCTTTCGTTTAAAATTTTAGCAGGCTCCTCTCGTTTTAATTCTTAATAGACTCCTTTCATTTTAACTTTCAATATACTCTTATTGTTTATACGAATTGATAGTAACTTGAAAAAATTTTCAAGTCACACAAAATTCACCCGCCTTTTCCATATGTTTGCTTTATCATTTGATATCAAAGCCAGGTTTCACATTTATTGTGTTTTACAACACCTGATAAACGATGGAAAACAACATAAGAAGTCTTTGAAGGACAATCTATCACAAAAGCCTCCTTATTTTAATGGAAAGAACTATTCTTATTGGTAGGAAAGAATGACAATTTATCTCCAATCTATGGATATTGAAGTCTATCAATCTATCAAAATGGGAGCTACATCTCATGCTACTAATGATGTAGAATTATGGATTGATGCTGATAGAAGAAATGCACAGTTGAATAGTAAAGCAAGACGTCATCTGATTTGTGCACTCTCTAAAGAAGAATATGAAAAGATATCTTACTATTCTACAACCAAAGAAATGTGAGACAAACTTTATGTTACCTTTGAAGGAACAAAAGAGGTGAAGAAATATATGATAAGTCTTTTAGTGCATCAATATGAAACTATTAGCATGAAATAAGGAGAAACCATAAATGGATTCTTTAGACGATTCAACATCATCACAGCCTTAAAGAACTTAAGAAAGATATATCCCAATGATTAGCTTATAACAAAGATCTTAAGGTCTATGCTAAAGGAACGAAGACTCAAAGTAATATCTCTAGAAATTGGAAAGGATCTAAACATTATTTCACTTAATTGGCTAAGAGGAAATTTGATGATTCTTGAGACAGAGTTTAGATGAGATGAAGGATCCTCCTATAAAAGATGAATGATTCTGAAAGTTGCTAATGAATTAGTTCCATGCAACGGTGATGAAAGTGACATTGAATGCAAATATATGGAGATGATGAATTCAATTTAATAGTAAAAAAAATGCATGCTTTTACAAAAAGAAGCTGATAAAGAAAAGAGAAGGAAATAAGAAAACTAGAAACAATAGGTACCTATAAAAAGACAGTGGTAGCAGTAGCAATACACAAAATGCTCAAATTATATATTATCACTGCAAGAAGCCTGGACACACTAGACCAAAATGTCCCCTTCTTCTTTAAAAGGACAAAATTGAAAATAGAAGAACCAGAAAGCAAACTATGACTGTAGCTTGGTCTGATGAAGATTTTGAAAATTTTGATGAAGAAGAATCTGAAGAAGTAAGGATTGTTTGTCTTATAGTTGAATCAGGAGAAGATGAGGTATATTGTTGTGAATCTAATATTGAATTTGATGAATTATGAGATGCATATCATGAACTGTATGTTTAATATAAAAAGTTAACAGTGCAGTATTTCAAAGAGGTTGAGAAGTCTAAAAACAATTATGCTTCTTTGAACAATAAAATTAAATCATTAGAATTAGAGAATAAGAACCTCTTGTCTAAGAATATATCTCTTGAGAATGATTATAAGCAAAAGGTATCGAAAAAGAAGTATTGGAAGAAAAAGTGACTCGGTTAGAAAATGCATTGCTTGACAACGATTATGAAAAATGTATAAAAAATAGAAGAAAAGGTTACTGAACTAGAACTTGAAAAATAAAATTATGTTGGGAAAATCATATCTTTAGAAAAGGATCTTGCTAATTTTGTTGATAGAAAGAATAATCTTGATTCATTACTTGTAATGGAAAAGGTGTCTTTGATAAGGCAGGAATATGATAGATGAAAATAATAATATTAAGCTGTATAAGAGCTTCTTTCTTAAAACCAACATTAGCCTTAATCGAAAGAGCAGGAACCTATTACATGCCAAAAAGATAGTAACACTAATTTATCTATTTTGCGCTTCTACTATGGCAAACATTGACATATTAGTCATTCTTGTAACTTTCGTAGAATGAAGAAATTATTTGAGATACATGCTTGGAGACTAAAAGGTCAGACTACTAATTTGAAAGGACCCAGAAAAGTTTGGGTACCTAAATTGAGATAATACATTTTACAGATATGCTTCAGAACAGTGATAAGAGAAAATCAATGGATAGTTGACAGTGGTTGTTTAAGACACATGACAGGTGAAATATCACATTTCAATTATATTGTAAGAAAAGATGGAGGTAATGTTGTCTTTGCAGACAAAAACAAAGCAAAGGTTACTAGAATTGGTAAAATTGGTGCCTCTTACTCTACTTTTATTGATAATGTTCTCCATGTTAATGGTTTGAAATATAACCAACTGAGTTTAAGTCAGTTATTTGATAAGGGATATAGAGTCACATTCTATACATCTCATTGCAAAATAATTGATAATAATAATGATAACATTGTGATTGTTGGTCCTAGAAATTAGAATATATGTTGTGCTCAATTGGAACATAAGTCTTCTAAAAAAGTTAAGAGTTTGGTTTCTTTAGACAAGGATTCATTAATCTGGAATAGAAAATTTGGAAATGCTAGCATGAGCATTTTATTAAAATTGTACAAGAATGAATTAGTAAGAGGCCTACCAAATTTGAAATTTGAGAATAATCAAGTTTGTGCAGCGTGCTTAAAAGGAAAACAAGTCAAAAGTAGCTTTCCACCCAAGAATGTTGTATCTGCCAACCAACGTCTTGAGCTTATACTTATGGACTTATTTAGTCCTACTAGAACTCAAAGTTTTGGTGGTAAACACTATGCTTTTATTATAATGGATGATTATTCTAGATTTCCATTGGCTTATTTTCTAGCAAATAAGGATGATGCTTTTGAAGTTTTTGAGAAATTTTGCAGAAAAATTCAAATTGAAAAAGAGTACTGCATTACTTCAATTCAGAGTGATTATGGAGGAGAATTTGATAATAGAAAATTTGAAGATTTTTGTGATAATAATGGTATTAATACAATTTCTCATATCGAAGGATTCCTTAGTAGAATGAAGTTGTTGAAAGAAAGAACATAACTCTTATTGATATGGCGAGGACCATGCTATTTGAAAACGGTCTATCTCATGGCTACTGGGCCAAAGTTGTATCTATAGCCTGTTACATTTTGAATAGGTATCTTATAAGAATTATTCTCGAAAAGATCTTGTATGAGTTGTGGAAAGGAAGAAAGCGAAATGTTGTCTATTTTTGAGCTTACAAGGTCTTATGACGCATATTTCCAGGATACAACACTATTAGCAAAAGATTTAGAGTCTACAATAAAATAACTAAGAAGATAAAAGAATCAATACATGTATTATTTGATGAATCATTAACCTTAACAACAACTATTGATTCAGATGATAAAGAACATCCTTTGGTCCCTAAAGATACACCACAAACTCAAATTGTATCAGTAGCACCTTCAGATTCACAAGATCAAGAAAGTCCTTCTGAAATAAGGACAGAGAGGCTCCTTATCTAAGTACAACTCAACTGGCTCTTATACTTCAAAGACATCAAATACTCGTAGAGGAAAAACATTAAGAGCATGGAGAGGTCTTGATACAATTCAATATATTCTAAGCCACCCTTTAGAAGAACTAAAAACAAGAGCATCTTTCAAAAATAATTATGTTGCTTTTGTTTCACAACTAGTACTAAAAATTGTTGAAGAGGCACTTGTTGATGAAAACTGGATTTCAACTATGAAAGAAGAACTTAATCAGTTTGAAAGGAACCAAGTTTGGAATCTGGTACTCCATCCATAAAACAAGTCAGTCTTTGGAACTCATCAAACTTGACAAAAATGGTAAGGTGGTAAGAAATAAAGCTAGACTTGTAGCTCAAGGCTATAACCGACATAAAAGTATTGATTTTGATGAGACTTATGCTTCTATTGCTAGATTAAAGTCCATCATAATTTTACTTGCTTTTACGTCCTACAAAGATTTTAAATTATTCCAAATGGATGTCAAAACTACTTTTTTAAATGGATATATTAACGAAGAAATGTTTGCTAAGCACCCTCCAGGTTTTGAGGATATAGGCCATCAAGATTATGTGATGAAATTAACAAAAGCTTTGTATGGTTTAAAGCAGGCTCCTCAAGCATGGTATGAAAGCTTAAGTAACTTCTTGCTTGAGAATAAATTTAAAAGAGGAAAGGTGGATAAAATTTTATTTGTCAAGAAAAAGAAAAATGATTTACTTATAGTTCAAATATATATATCGATGAAAAAATATTTGGTGCTACTAATCCATCTTTTTGCGAAGCATTCTTAGCTTTAATGCAGGGGGAGTTTGAAATGAGCATGATGGGTGAACTATCTTTCTTCCTTGGATTACAAATCAAGCAAACAGAAAAAGGAATTTTCGTTAGTCAAGATAAGTACACAAAGGAACTTATCAAGAAATATCATTTTGAAAATGCCAAAACCTATAGGAAGTCCAATGTATACTGGAGCCAAGCTTGATAAGGATGAAGATGGCAAAGCTACTGATGAAACAAAATACAAAGGAATGATTGGTTCACTTCTATATCTCACAAGTTCAAGACCAGACAGATATTATGCTTAGTGTTTGCCTTTGTGTATGTTTTCAGTCAAATCTTAAAGAAATTTACCTTTAAGCAGTCAAGAGGATTTTTGATATCTTCTTGGAACTATGGACTTTAGACTGTGGTATCCAAAAACATTTATCTAACATTGTTAGTTATTGATGCAAATTATGCAGGTGATAAATGCACAAGTGGCTACTCTCAATTCCTTGGTGGATGTTTAATCTCTTGGTCCTACTAGAAACAAAATTGGATAGAACTTTCCATAACTGAAGCAAAATATATAGTAGCAGCCAGCTGTTGCACTCAAATCTTGTGGATGAAGCATCAACTCCAAGATTTCTCTCTAAACTTTAGTCATATTTCAATATTATGTGATAGCAAAAGTGCAATTAATTTGTGTAATAATCTAGTGCATCATTCTAGGACTAAGCATATAGAAGTTAAGCACCATTTTTTTAGAGATCACATTTTAGATGGAACTATTGAATTATTGCATGCTAATACTAAAAATCAAGTAGCTGATATCTTTACTAAACCACTCGCACAAGATATATTTTATTTGTTAAGAAAAGATCTTGGTATGTGCAAATTATCAGACATCTAAATCTATTCAAGGAATTTATGCTACTTTTGCAGGTATTAGAAGGCTCCTTCAAATGTGCTTACTTAGAAGGATCCTATCAATTTAAAGGGGAAGAGTAACTGTATTAAGAGATCACAGTCACTAAAACGATGTCATTTCAATTTTAAAATCACACACGCAGTTCTGTCAGATTGACAGAAGATACAAAAACGATCATACCCCTAGGAATGTGTGCATTCTTTCACCTTCATATAAAACCCACTCTTATAAATCGTTCAACATACCTTGAAATGATTCCTTACTACTTCCTATCTTTACCGTCCTTTGAAACTCATTCTATCTCACTGCAATTGAACTTTTTCTTTATCAAATCTCTTCAGTAATTACCAGAATCCTTTGTTTTTGAAAATGGAACGAACAAAATATAAGGGCCAGAAAGAAATCTTTGACACCCACTACTAGCCATAGTGAAACCCTACGCTATAAACAAGCCTCTGAAGCTTTTATTTCTAAACCCTCAAGATCACCTACACCAAAAATACCACAAGTCTATTCTGAAACCCATTGTTTCCTCTTCCACAAAAAAGTCCCAATTTTTACAAGAATCCACAAAGACACCCTTACATACCTATGGCAGGAAAAAAAGAATATTCCTTCATCATCGCCTTTGGAAGAATCAACATCAGATTCATCCATAAAACATCATGAATCAAAGACCAACGATAATTTAATTCTAAGTATGATGAAGAAAGTCATGATGACTTAAACCCTAGGTCGTCAGAAGAAAAGAAGAAGAAGAAGAAGAAGAAGAAGAAGAAGAAGAAGAAGAAGAAGAAGAAGAAGAAAAATCTTCTAATGAAGAAGAGCATACTCTTGTAAGAAGAGTCTCCAGTAAGGGGGAGCTGATGAGAAAGATAAGATTCCTCTCTCCTTCTCCTATCTTAATACCTTTCTCTCCGTTGTTTATAACTTTACCTTCACCGTCACCACCACCGACCCAATTGCCTGCACCTACTCCTAACATCTCTGCACCTCAATCGTCCTCCACTCCTTAACCTAATCCCACAGGTCTAAATGTATTTAAAGAATGTTAGATTGTGGCTAATGATGATTCTGATGAGGAACCAGTTCGCCTAGTTAGAAGACCACGAACCAGAGGCAGTCTATTAATAATGCAAGTTGAGAAAATGCCTGTGGTTGAAAAACAAACAAGCTTTGAAGAAGAACTTAGGAAAGAAGAAGTATTGTTAAAAAGAAAGAGAGAAGAAATAAGAAAAGGCAAGGAGCCTATGCTTGAAGAAATTGAAGAAATGCTTATCAATAGGTAAGAATCTCTCTTTGAAGAAATTCCTAAGGGTAAGAGATCGAAGAAAAGGAACACAAAAGAAAGGAGAATCTTCAGCACCATAAAAAATGTTTCAATTGATGGAAGTTGAAGCGAAATACAAAATGCGTTATTAGAAAAGAAAGATGGTTGCCGAGTGAATCCTGCCTCCTATGTTGTTTAATGACATAGGTATTCCTATTTTTCCTCATCTTTTATCTATCGGCTGACACAATTTCCTAAACTTGCATCAGACTATATGTGATGAACTAGTATGATCAATTTGTACACATATGAGAAAAGAAATTATTAATGGCAAGTAGGTAATTGTCTGATGGGTGCGAGAATGTGAAATTTTGTTGACTGGAGAAATATTAGGGAATTTGCTGGGAATAACTCCAATTGGATGAACTGACTTTCCATGCCATAAGTGGAATGTGGATGATCTAGATTTGGTAGGAGTTGTTCAATCCATCTGACTTAATGCTGAACACACCTAAGATAAGAGATCCTACTGTAGATAGTTGGATCTTTTTCAAAGATACCTTGCTTCAATTTCTACCACCTCAATTTTTCGAAGGAGTTGTTCAGTCAAACTATGCAGTCTCCTCAATGCATACGTTGTCTATAATTTTCTGAAAGGTAATCGGATGAACCTTCCCTCAATGATCATGCAGTTTATGTTGGATAAGGGGAATCACAAGATTAGTATAGGATGCTTGCCTTATGGGATGCTACTGACCAAGATATTTGCGTCTTATGAAGTGTATTTTGATAATTTAGAATGGTACGAGCATGGTAAGTATCATTCATCAATTCCATTCCAATTTAGGTATAAGCTGAAAGACAACGTGTGGGTGGAGAAGAGGACTGAAAGGGTAGCTGAGTCTTAGGTCTTACTCTAAAGCAACAAACTCTTATTAATTCTTAAGCCAACAATCTGGTTATCCAATAACAATTGAGGGAGATGAATGGCCAGATCAACAGAATGTGGAGTCAACTTAATGATGTGCAACTACTACCAAGAAGCCTTATTGAATCCCTTAAAGAATATTTTTGATAAAACACATACTCTTTTTAAAGTTTTCTGTTAATGATTTTGTTTTATAATATTATGAATATTTTTTTTGGTTATGCATGTTCAAGATTTTACACTTGCATTTTTGTGTTATTCTAACTCTTCTTGCTTTATGGTTATTTTCCTTGATTATTTCCCTTTCTTTTTGATAATGACAAAGGGGGAGAGTAGAAGGAGATATATTTTTTCTTTGATATTGCTTCGATAATTTTGAAATGTTAAATATGTTGATAAATTTGTTGATTGATTGATGAAATTGTCTATGCTAATTGAAATGCTAAAATCGGTTAAAATGATATATTTTGCTAACTGTTGAAATGCTCTAGTGTTTTGAAATCTATGATATACTCTCTCTGTGATAGATATTTGATATTCATATGTTTACATCTAAGTTATCTTTCAACAAACGATAGGTTCCTTACTTAAAGGTAGTAAGAAAGGCTTTTTCTAATCATAACTATGAATAAGTAAGGATATGTAAAGATTACAGGAATTTCTCAAAATCTTTTTTAGTTATTTGAATTTTTGAAAAATATATATATTATTGCTTGTTATCATAAAAAAAGAGGAGATTGTTAGCTCAAGGTTTTTAAATTATTGATTTTGATGATAAAAATCAATAAATATTTAGTTACGTTTCAAAATTCAAAATTATTGGATTTATCCTGAAAGATAACGATATACAAAAGGTTATATAACTTAGTTATCTCTTTAAATAAAAAAATGTTTTCCCATTTTAAAGGGATCAATCTAACAAACTCACTATGATATTAAGAAATAGTTCCGACAAATCTGGAATGGATAAACTCCTATCATTTTTATACAGACAAAGGATCCTTCTATTCAACTAATTTGATACTGGCTTCCAAGACACAGTCAAAAGGTTATTCAAAACAACAAGATACTTGAAGATTCAATCAAAGATAGCAAGAAAGACGTTTTACATAATTAAAGCCGATTCATAAGCAATGACTGATTGAAAGAAATTTTTATTTAAGGGAGAACTATTGCATTCGATAACACACTTCAGATTTCATAAATACACCAGTAGCATCAGTATTTATTCTAGAAAAGTTACATTTATACCCACTGAGCTTTAGAAAGTAAAAACAATATATTGAGAGAGAGATAAATATTCATTGAAGCTCATATTGAGCAAATCCTACTGTCATTTGTTGAAAGCTTATAAACGCTTGTTAAATACTACAAGTGAAGAAGGTTGAAGAACCTAGAAAAATATATACTTGTGAGCTTGGAGAGGCTCGACAACTTACTACTTGGAGATTTATTAGTGAAACACTCAAGTTGGACACTTGGGGACTAGACATAGATTTCGTTATAAATTGAACAAAATTGGCTGTCATTCTTTCACTTTCCTTAACTTTTAAATTTCTGCGTTTTAGTTACTGTTGTTTTCAGTTTGCAAGAGGCCCCTTTTGTTTAAAATTTTGCAGGCTCCTCTCGTTTTTAATTCTTAACAGGCTCCTTTCGTTTTAACTTTTAACAAACTTCTATTGTTTATATAAATTTATAGTAACTTGAAAAAATTCAAGTCACATACAATTTAGCCCCCTCTTTCGTGTGTTACTTTATCAAGTGACACCTTAATCAAAAACCAAACAAAAAAATATGAGTACATATTACAAATCATGCATAATCATATTATAAAATCATGAATCGAACCTTCAAATCCATTAATCAGTGAAAAAATGATTTACCACAATCATCATGAAGTGTTTCAACCGTTCTTATTCTATCCAAATGCTTGGAATAACGAAAATAATAATGAAAAACATAAATCAACTTTGAAGAACATGAATATCAACTAAACACATATTGTATAAAAACCTAACTATAAATATCACTTACTCTTACAAATGTACTTTGTATTTTCCTATTGTAAATTCTCATGGTTTATTAGTCCAAGTCCAGTCTTCAATCAATAGGGTTCTGTCAGGAATGCTTGAAATTAGTTTAGAAAGGTTAAAGTTTATGACCATTAAACTTGAACACTTGAAATATTGCTAAAATTTTAAATTTTACACTACTCTATGGGGAAAATAATAGTAACAATGAAAGGTCCCAACGAGAATGTAACCTATGTGAAATTAAAAAAAGTTGTGAATAGTATAGCGAATTTTTTGACCAACATTAAACTCCTTCCTAAAGATTATCTGTTATGGAAAACCTTTTACTTTTCTATGTAAATCCTTGCACTCTCATAGGTATTATTGCGAATTTCCTCCAATTCTTTTGAATGCAACTTCCTATGCTTTCTACTTTCATCCATCTTTATATTGAAATTTTAATATTGTTTTCTTATTGGATTAAAAGATGGCATGATTTTCTAAATGTCAACCAAGAAGGTGACAGATTAATGTGTGTCTTATATTTACTACTATACCTCTATATTGCATCATCCAAATGCAAAATCCAGTTCATTATACTTAGATTAACTACTCTAATGAGGAATTTGATCTTTCTATTTGACACTTCCACTTATCCACTAGTTTATTGATGATAGACATTTAATACCTTTTGAGTCTTATAGTACTTTCTCAATAAAGCCTCTATAATTCGATTGCAAAAGTGAGTGCCTCAATCACTTATTATAGCTTTTAGATTTCCAAACCTAAAGAATATGTTAAACTTGATAAAATTTATAATAACTTTATAATCATCAATCCTTGTGACTTTATCTTCCTCCCATTTTGAGACATCCTTATTGATGATCTTATGTCTCTATATGCATATATAGGCTTAGTAACCCTTAATATGCTTCTACATTCTTTCCGTATTACTTTTAGATGTGAAAAGCTTATAAGAAATTTGTTAAATATAAATGGGGCTTTCCTTGGTTTTCCATTATTAAAGTTGGTTAAGGCTATAAAGAAGTGATCCAAGATGATGGACTTTCCAAAGAAGGTTTAGCTATAAGGAAAGATTCCCATCCATTCATTATTAAACAAAGCATTATTTAACTTCTTTATTCTCCAAGTCCCCTCTTATTTATTTTTCTAGGTGAAGAATTTGCCTCTAAGTCTTACCTTAGTTCCTTTTACACATTCTCTTAAATCATCATTTAGATGACTTTACTTTCCCTTAAAGCTATTAGCTTCGTGAGAAAAAATTATGTTGTTAGAGTCCCCCACCATAATGTAAAGGAGCTAATTCCTAGCTTTAATTTCCTATATTTGATTCCAAAAGCTACTTATTTGGAATGCTAAGTTTGCTGCTAGAAAATAGACACATTGAATTGTATATGGTTGTTAACCATGATTATTATAAATGAATTACTTGATTAGTTAAGTAGGATTGCTAAACAAGTATTATATTATTCTCAGAAGATACAATGATTCGACCATTATAATAGTGTTGGTGATTTGAGAACCTTAATTCTCTCCTTAAAACCATAAGGCATTCCCTTTATAATTCTCCTTTATTTTGGTTTATAATAAGGCTATAATATATGGCCTTTTCTTTAACAATATATGCTTACTACTATTTTTTATTGGGTTTATTATGCCCCTTTACATTCAATATTAAAAAGAAATTTAGTGGGGAGAATAAGAGGGAATTGCACGACTTTTATTCTTGCCTTTCTTATAGGACTATTCTTACCTATAGTAAAAGTGACGTCCTCTTTCTCACTACCATGTAACATTTCTTTAATAGTATAAGTTGGCTTTTAGTTTTTCAAAGGAATTGACAAGTTCATTGTATTACTGAAAGAAGACTTTTCAGAGTTCAAAAAGTCCCTTCAATCTGGCTGTTGTTAATGTGTATAAGACCATTTTAAGAAACTTCCACTATAATAGACATCTCTTTTTTATGTTTTTTTCCCACTCTTATTTGTAATTTCATTTGAGCCCTAATTAGTTCCCTCTCCTTTTTCCTCACTGCCTCTTTTAACGTCATTCTTGGAGCCATTATTTATTAGTTCTTTGGCACTTCCTAATATAATGATTCAATTGGTTAGTCTTTATTCCTTCTTTTTTGGTCTTTGTAGTTTCCATTGATAAGAGATTGAAATCTCTACAAGTTACCTTCTTATTTTATCATTAATTTTCATAATTTTTAAGGTTTTTGGAATCTCATTTTCCTTCTCCACTTTTACACATATCCTATCCTTTTTAGTTAAGCTACCTAAGTATCAAGGAAAATTGGTTTTCCCAAAAAACTTACTATATAGCTTAGGCCTATCATGGTAAATATTACAAGGTTATTGACTAGGCTTTCATTTCTGTATAAAGAATGATTTTCTAGATATATCCTATAACTCTAGCACCTAAATCTTCTAACATTTTGTTTCTAAACTAAAGTTGAAGATGAAGAATTTCTCTTCATTTATAAAAGTTTTTTCAAGGCCAAATTTCACCCTTTTTCTCTCTACCCATAACTTTACTAAAGGGAATGAAGAAAATTTGTCTTTGAAGCATATAACTAGAGTAGTAGACCACCTTTTAGCTCCTACTTGTAGTAGTTCTAAAGGGGAAGAGACCATGTGCACTTCACCTATGACAACTTTTAGCTCACCGTTAAATGCATTCCAAGTTATAATACTAGAAACCAAGGTAGTTTCAACTGCCAGAGCTCCTTTGCCTCTTGTAGTTAAAGGAAGAAAAACTTCAACTCTGGAAGCAGGCTCTATATTTTCACTCTAGTTTAAGTAAGTTGGTAAGTTAGAAACTAAATTTGGAGAAGAAGTTGGCCCAGAGTAAAAGTTGTTGCCTATTGCATGTTTCCTTAGTTGTAATATCCAATGCTAAAAGCCAAAGTCGAAATTTAATCAGTTCAAACAATGAGCATCTTCACATGCTAACAACTCAAATTAGTGCTTGTTGTCATAAAAATGGCCATGACCTCAAAACAAAAGATTGGCAATTTATGGCAATATTTTCTGTTGACTTTCAGGCTCTAAATTAAGGGATAACATTATATTAAGTCATTCATGGAAGTAATCAATTCGCATGTAACAAAACATGTTAACTTAGATCAGTCACAATTCAGATCATCTGTTCCCATTACTCTGTGCCTCTCATGTTCTATAAGTATCTATCCATCTAATTTTTGTGGGTTTCATTTATTAGATGAATGGATACCCATGTAATAAGGTAGGCGTAAGACAATAACAGGTGATCTGTTCCCATCAGTCACACTCACACACCATAAAAAGTTTATTCCTTCATCCACGTGCCCACGAGTAACACGCAGCCCATTTTTCAGTACAAACTGATCAAATTCTTTCATCCTCAGCCCATAACATAACATAACATAGATCTCAATCAAAATTTGAAACCAGAAATTGCAATACTTTCACAAGTGACCTTATCCCAATATGTTTTACATGGAATATGTGCTGAATTCAGTTGCAAAATAAAAAAACAAAACATGATGATTACAAATTGTTATGATGACGTGTTCTATTTATGGATGTCAATAGGCCGGACCGGGCCCAGGCCGCCCTCGACTCAGCCCAACCCGGCTTCATTCACGGCGGGCCACTAGGTCACCAGCGGGCTGGGCGAAATCTGGCCTGTCTATATTTTTTAAATTTAAAAAATACAAAACGGCGTCGTTTTGGACAAAACGATACCGTTTTATCGGGCCGAGGGCCGGGCCGAGCCAAGCAGATCCGTAGCCCATGCGAGCTGACAAGCCCATAGCTTAGACCGGGCCGAAATTGCCATCCCTAACTCTATTAGCATCTCCCGTATATTAATTTCAGAATCCCAGGATTACTTTCACAGACAATCGTTGATGCCGAAACTTCAGTACGCAGTGATTAGTGAAGAAAGATACCAACTACAAGACAGTACAAAAAGAATTGCTGTGTTATATATAATGCAAAATATGGGACAAGAAGTCTTGTGATAAAAGCGTATTATATAGCACAGGACTTATGGTATATGATACGGTTTAGTATTGATCCGGATCTGACCAACATCTTTAAAATTTCTACAACCATTTTGCATTACAGAACCCAAGAAGACTCACACCTAACTTGACCAAACGAAGGGAACTGTCTTGTTTTTTGCCACTATTGCACTCAAATAATATCGGCTATAGTCTATACTGCGTCAGTATAACATCTACATCATGACTGGTCTCTTTGTTCATTCTTCCATGAATTCTTTGCAGCTTCAGCTGATGAACCGCTAGGATCACCCTCCCCCTTTGGTTTTGAGAAGAAAGGATCCCATTCATGACCCACAACTTCCCGTTGTCCTTCATCTAACAACGCATATTTCCAACTGTTCTCTTCAATAAAATTATCATATTCAGTTCGCCCCTCAATAATATTCTTCCTCAACCTTGTAACTTTGTCAATCACTGCCTGCACAGCAACATCAAAAGCATCTCTAAATGTTTCCAACTTTGAGCGAGGATCAGCATATATAAGCTCTGGGATGAGACCTATAACTGTCTCCCTCATGATTTTCACCTGCTGGGGCGATATCTGACTAAGGCGTTCCTCTATGCTCACATTTCTTTTGTGAATATCATCCTCCGGAATGAACACTGAATAGCTGGTATAATTCCTAGGAAGATGCCAAGTATATTGGGTGTATGCCGATCCAGGATGGAAGAAGACTGGAATACAGCCAGCTAACATTGAATCAAAAGCTGACCTTCGTGTATATGAATCACCCTGAGGTTGCAAGCAAAAAAGTGAGCTTTGAAACATCTGCATTATGCTGCTGGGAGAATGACACTTGCTTTCCCCAAAATCACATTCCAGCAGTTTGCAAACTTTTGAGTTTTTACACTGATCAATGATCTGCCCCCTAATTGACTTTGGGTTATCTGGTCGAGGTGCCCCAGCAAAGGAGAAGAGCCATTTCCTCTCTAGTTTCCTCATCCGGTCTTGCCAAATGAAAACATCAGCATCCTTTGCAGGATGGAAGTATGTAGGGTAGGGAATTCCAAAGTCATTGGCATTCCATGGACTAGATTCAACCACAAGCATCGACATATTTTTTGCAGCAGGCAGAAACAAGAGTTTGTTACCCCAGTCAGATTCTTCATCAGACAGTCTCCTAAAATCTCATGTTATCCTCCCTGCTACCAGAAAATGATCCCTGCCATTCGCGATCCCCCACTCAGGCCTCTTCATAAGCCAATCAACCAAATCAAGGGAAGCAGCATCCCTTGTCGAAATATTGTATCCCCAAAGATACCTGGCGATGTCAAACCCTGCATAGAATGGCACAAAAATTGCTGCAGCAAGTGATGAATCATTTGTCAGGCACTCATACTGCTTCATTCTATTGCTGAATATCACATCCACAGCAAACTGGTTGGTGGCGTACCAACCAGTATTTGAAAACACCCCTTCAACATTCTCCAGTGGAGGACCCATCCCAGCATTACTTGTAAACTTACACATGTTTGTCCAAAGACTCAAACTTCTACACTCCTTTAACATGTCCTCATTAAACCTGGGAGGCAAATCGTGGACATAGATATACCTTCCTCCACATGGATCGCTCTTGTTGTCTATGGTTCTCAACGCTTTAATAAACGGGAAATAATCAGTCTTCTTTTGACTACTGCTAATACTGCTGCTACTACTAATAGGAATAGTTATAGCAGGGATGTTCGTCAGATGAGCATTCGCTACAAGAGAAGGGGTTTTTGGCTCAGTGCTTACAGGATTGGGTTCTAGTTTAACAGAATCCTCAACAGTTCCACTACCCAACACAACAAAATGGAAGTAAAGCAATAGAATCCATAAAAAAGCAGAGAGTGACGCCAACAAGCAAACACGGTTCTGTTGATTTTTGCCTGACCCCTTTTCCATTTGCTCAAGACGTAGGGTTGCCGCAGAGCGGCGTCTCGTCAGAGCCCCCAAATCCAGGATTAATCACTCCCCACTTCCATACAGCACAAGCCCACTTCCAAAATCAAATATTTTGATCCAGTAACAACAAAACTCAACTGAAAATAGGCAAACTTGTACACCCACAAGCCCCCAAAGCAGAGAGATAGAGAGACTAACAGCTTTCAAAGCTGGACCAGAGATTGCATGAAGCAAAAATACCGTGAACAAATGTTTATGGAAAAGAAATGCGTCGATACTTTGAGAAATGAATGAAAAGAAATCAACCTAAATCTCGCAATCCGAATACAGGATATCTCTAGTCGTGGCCAGAGATTGAAAATAGACCGTTAAGATGGAAGCTTTCAGCAAATGAAACGAGAGTTAAAAAAACCAAAAACAAAACTTGAAAAGACTGAAGAAGAGCCAATCGGCAGTAGAGATAGAAGAACTTACAGAAACTAGAAATTGCGGGAACCTAAGAGGAGATGCAAAGTGGACGCGTAAAAGAAGACGAAAACATTATAAGAATGGAATGGAAGGCGCAAGTTAGGAAGAGTGCGCAGGGTATTGTCTGTTGTCGGTAGCTGGTGGTGCCACGTGGGACATGTTGATGTGGGTCTAGATTGGTAAAAGAAAAGAGAATTTTATTGGTAAGATTTATTTTACTAATAATTCAACTTGAGCCCATGTTTTATTGGTCCTCAATATGAAGAATTATACTAGTTCTTATTTTGTAACAAGTACTCGAAAGGTGAAAGAATCACTCAATTAAAAAAGTATTTAACTGAGGTTAAAGGAGACGTAGAATTCTGTAAAAAAGTAAATCTTGATATAAACTGACAAATGAAAACTTGGCTTGAAGAATATTATCAGGAGAAAAATAGAAGGGAGAGATTGAATTATAAAATTAGTAGTTGAAGTTCATTTGCTGATTTTCATGATGATAGTAGAAATGTTGAAAGTGATAGTGTTCCTACCCAGCAAGAAGTGAATGTTACACTTAGATCTGATATTAGGAAAAGAATAAGGTAGATAATGAATTTTGCACCATTAACAACTCATGAAGCCCAACTTTTAATTCGTAATGTTATGCAATCAAGCGATGCGACTCATAATATAGATATGACATCTAGATGGCGATATGATACAAGTGCAACATTCAATACTTTCTAATCTTACTATTATTAGCCTATGGTTGATGCTACAGCCTTTTACGGTCAGGGATTCAAAGCTTCTTCCATGGATGACTACAAAGGTAAACTTTTGAGTTGCTTAATTTCTAAAATTAAAAGTTATTTGGAAGAAAGAAGAATGAATTGAGCTACTTATGAGTGTTCCATCGTGTGTGATGATTAGACAAATAGAAGATATGAGCCTATTATTAATTTTCTAGTTTATTCTACAAAAGGTTCAATATTTTTGAAGTTTATTGATGTATCTGGTTTTGTTAGGAATACTGATATTTTATTTGAGATATTTTTGTGAATGAATTAGGGTCATAAAATATTGTTTAGTTCATTAATGACAATAATTTCATTTATAAAGCAACTGGAAAAAGGTTACAAAATAAGTATTTTTTCTAGACCCCTTATGCTTTACATTGCATTGACTTAATGCTAGAAAATATAGGGGATGATAGGTATTTCTTATTATTAATGAGACTGTGCAGAAAGCTAAAAAGATGACCAAATTCATCTATAATTATATATAGATATTGAATTTAATAAGAAAGGATTTTACCAATAGTAGGTAGTTGTTTTACCAATAGTAGGTAGTTGTGTCATCCTGTTATAACAAGATTTGCAACGAAATTCTTATCACTTCAATGTTTTATTATGATTAAGAAATAATTGAGACAAATGTTTACAAGTGATAAGTGAGTTGCATTTCAACGTGCTAGGTCTAATGCTAGAATGGAGATTTCCATGATTATACTTGAAGATACTGAATTTTGGTATCAATGCCAATTTATTATCCAAGCTGGTGACCTTTGGTGAGGATGCTTCATTTAACTGATAGTAATAAAAAGGCAATAATGAGTAATTTTCTTGATGCCATGGAGAGGGTGAAGGAAGCAGTTAAGGCTAATTTAGAAAATAAGCCTTCTTTATACACATCTTATCTTGCATTCATTAATGATAGATGAGAAAGACAACTTTATTATCTATTGTTTGCAGCTGCGAGCATTTTTGAATCCTACTGTCTATTTTAGACAAGGTTTTACAAAAAATCTAAAGTTAATAGGCGAATGTTATTAACTATTACAACAGTTGTTGCCCATAGGATGATGCAAGATATCCTAAGCTCATAAATAGAGCTTTATAAACAGCCTTTTGGAGATTTTGGGATGCTAATTATTATTCGACAAATAGCAAAACTTTTTCCAAGGATTAGCATTTTCCCTTTTCTTACTTGTTGAAAATTAATTATCATTTTATTTTGTTTAAAACACTTCTTTTGTTGTCTTACGATTTATAGTTTCTTGGTGAAATCAATTTGGAACTAGTGTTCCAGTATTACAAATGTTTGTAATTCAAAATTTAATTCAATGTGTGAGTGCAACAGGTTCTAAAGAAACTAGAGCACATTTAAATTTATCTATTTCAAGAAAGGGAATAGATTAAAGCACAAGAGATTGAATGACTTGGTCTTTATTTGTTACAATTTAAAACTTCAAGAAATGTACGATATTATAATTATTAATTTAGATATAATTTCTTATAATTTTTTAATAATTAAATTTTATTGCTTACTAGAACTCTTAATAGAGCAAGTAGTTAAATAGATCCAATTAGCATTAATAATATTGATCTTTTGGCGGATTGAGTTTTTGGGGAACTGCGTTTGGTAGATTTGAGTGATTTAGAAGATAATCTTAGATGAGAAAGCATTGACATGTCATTTGATGCATTGAATTTGAATGATAATAATGATTAGGCTCTTCTCATTGATTAGAATTTTGTACCAAATGATAATTAGGGTCAGTATAGTTATAGGGGGTATCCTCTCGTAGACGATTGAATGAAGTTCCAAGTTTTTGTTTCTCCTCTTCTTTTAATTTTACTTATATTATATATATATATATATGTTAAATTCTATATATGCTATATAATTGTAAATGTTTTTGTTTCAAGTTTAATTTTACTTAGTTATTTCCTCGTCACGAATTCTTGTTGAGAATTATAATGGTTAGAGAGTTAAGGATATTTATTGTTCCTTTTATTTGATATTTTGATGTAATTATTATTTATTATATGATGAAATTGTAATATTTTAAATACTTTATATTGTTCTTAATTTTGTATTTGTATGATGATTGTCCTTTTCTCATATTAATTTTGTTCAGTATTTATGTTGTGTCCAATACCTTCGGAGGGACAGGTTCCGAGAAATGAACATGTTTGCTCCCTTGAATGTCTTCGCCATTTGTACTCTGAATCAATCTTCTTCAATCACTTAGCGTTTCTTTAATCTCCACAGAGATCCTTTTTCAATTTAGGGTTTATTAAATATCATAATAATAATCAGACATTGAAGTTGAGTCTCTGCCGTCAACATCCTTTACGCCCCTATTAATGACCTGCTAAGAGGCAGCACTAGCCTGCTCTTGTTTCTCTACATCTTGCTCTTTTTTGTACGTCTTTGTCCTTTCCAGATCTCCATTCTTTTTGTTGTGTTTCATTTCATTTTTTGTGTTTGGTTTCTTTGTTCTGTTCTCTCTATTTTCGCTAATCCTTTAGGGTGCTAGTAGGCCACAGAAGCCAGAGATCACACTGAAGGTACTTTCATTTTATCCCTTGTTTTTTCCCCATTACTTAGTTCACAGCTTATTTTAAGATTCTTCGTCTCTTCACCTTCATAAGTTTTGTGCATTTCGTGGACCAAATTGATCTCTGGATAAGAGATATGTTTCCGTTCATTTATTAATAGATTCATTTGTTTGTTTGTTTGTTTGTTTATCGGACTTTGTATTCTGCGAAATTCTTCTACTAAGTAAGTTTTATAGGGAGATTTAAAGGTCATGTTTCTCATATGTTTTGGCTCAGGAGGAAGACATAAGAGAGAAGTCGAAGGTGTTGAATTTAGGAAAGCAAGAACAAAAATGTCATCTCTTGATTACTTTATGTCATCCCTGGCTTCATGTTTGTATGGCATTTCTTATGTGTTAATGTTTTCTATTTTTAAAGGCTTTTACTAGGTTATAGGTAGGAATTGTTGGCCTGTGTTCTTAAGCTTTTACTGGGTTATAGGTAGGAATTGTTGGCCTGTGTTCCTAACTCTGATTCATTATATGAAGATTTGGGTTTTTCGTCGTCTTCTTTTGCTTTGGCGATCTCCCTCATTTGCGCCCTCATGGCGGCGCTCCTCTTTTGAAGCTTTTTCTCGTTGCCCATTTTGGATCTAGATCCATTTGATGCGTCTATCTATTTTCTATGTGTCCTGCATCTGTTTTTGCGTATTTCGGATTGATTTTTGTGTTATTGTTTGAGAAAGATGCTAGCTTTAAATCTGAGGAATGGATTTTGTATGTTAGAGTGTAGTTGTGATATTGGATCTGTTACTGATTATCAACTATCGGTTCATATTTGCTTATGATGATTATTTGTTTTCAATGGTCATCTCTGCTTATATTATTTGATATCGGCTGTTTTCAATGTATTATTATTTTCATTGGTCGTCTCTACTACCGGTTCATATCATAGTCAGGAAAATATCAGTTGTTTCCATATTCTTTGTGATGCCATACAGGTTAAATGAGATTACAAGTTATATTGACTATGATCAAGTAAATCCCTTTAGTTGTGGTTGTTATATCCTAATACAAATGAGATTAGGTATGCTTCACCTTAGTGCTTTCTTTCTATGATTTTTCTATACGTATTCTTTCCTTTTTATTTTTGCTTATTCTTCGTGTTCTTTTATTAGTTAGTAGTTGCGCTTTTAATTTTATGCAACTGTGCATTTTATTTCGTATTTTCCTTATTAATTCGTTTTGTGCATAAGCATTTACTATTACTTTGCTTCTAATTGCATACCAACATTATGATTAGCAAAGTTTAAGTACATCATTTGCCTAATCATGTCCCTATAAGGACATATGATAAAATTAGTAAGATACAGAGAAGATTAGCATGACCCTCACTTAATATTGACATGCACAATTAGAGTAATAGTGAGCAGACGTTTACAGCATAACAGGTATGAACAGAACTTTAAAGTATTTCTAATTATTTTTTTCTTATTATATATATATATATATATATTTAGTAAGTTTTCTTTTAAACTTGTATTTACTCATAACGATTTTGGTCACCATATCAGCTATTTTATTTGGTTTTGTTTTATTTTATTTATCTATGTACTTATTTAATTTTATTTTCCTATACTCTTAGCATATCAGTTTTCATCTGCATTACTTTTATTGTCACATCTGCATGCACTATAAGAAAATAGTGAATTACAGACGGAATTTACCGACGGAAAAAACCAATAAACCGTCGGTAAACACAATTACCGACGG
>JANZXR010000004.1:20043758-20055515 GCA_027575705.1 Erythroxylum echinodendron
CTTGCTTTTCATATCCGAAAACATGATTTCATAAAGTTTGCAACTTTTTGAAGAAAACATTTTTGTTTTTAAAACATACCACAATATATAACACTTTTTGCTACTCCAAGTAAAGAACAAAAAAATGCACATTAAAAGAAAACATTTATGGCTTATTGCTTCATCATAAAACTGTAATCCATCTTAAAATCCTTGCTTGCTTAGGTATTGGACTTAAGGATGTCTTTCCTCTTGCCTCTTTTGCCTCTCTTGAATCCCTCCTTGATTTCCTTCATAAAAGACACAACTCTCATTCAACAAAAATTCAGATTTGACTAATCCATAATGCGCATTCACTAAAATAGATTCTAGAATACTTAACCTATATATTTCTTAAGCTCTTTGAACCAAAACCTTTCAAAACTCTAAGAGATAAAAACGACTTACCTTGAATCCTCACCAAAAAATGAGATTCTTAGCTCCAAAGAAGGCTCTTTTCTTCCTCTTTCTTTTTCCCTTCTTGAGTACCCTCAAATTCTCTCTTTAAGCCTTAGAAAAATTGTGACCTAGTTACAAGCTCTATTCTTTTCACTCTTCTTCAAAACCTCTCTTCTTCTTTTCTATCCCATTCTTGTTTTTCACTCTTCTAAGATAACAAGACAACAATTCCTTTTCCTATTTTACCCTTAATAAGTCCCAAAAGTCCACTTTACCCTTCCTTATAAGCTTTGGCTCTTTTGATACTTAAGTTACATGCCAAAAATGCCCTCAATTTATTCTTATGTATTTATTTCACTAACTAGCGAAATAAACTTTTATTCACATTTTACTAAATAATTAATCTCCAAAAATGATTCTATCATGATCCCAAAAATTATTCTAAGGGAAAAAAATTCAAATCTCATGCTTATTCCATAAACTATTATGCTTAATTTAACGAAAAATTTCTGGGGGCCAACAATTAAAATAGAGCACATCCACTTAACAATTGAGATATCACATCAAGAAAAGATCAACCAATTATGAGAAGATGGGATTTATCTATTGTCATTTTGATACCCTAATCACTTTTGATGTAATTAGTATCGGTCCTAGATCTCCGAAGGCTTGATTACTCTTTCTCAATATCTAATCATTAAACCATAGTTAATAACCCCTAATTGAATCTAAAATTTTGATTTTGCAATTTCTCAATTAATAAAAATGGCCTACTTCTCCAGTTAGTTCTTAAGCAATCTACTAGACAATTGGGTCCTCACACAAGATCTCTCTTTGCATAATTACCGATTTGATGTTTATATGATCTATTAAGTTGTTAATTCTCATTACCCAACCTAATCATGTTCTACAAATTCAGTCTCTCGATTCATTACCAAAGTATACAAAACTATAAACATCATAATACCCAAAAAATTTCATTAACATCACAAGAAAACAGGTAACAAAATGATTCAAGAGTCAATCCCAAAGTTATAACATCCTTAACAATATGTTTAACATCCTCATATCCAAATCATACATTAGATGAAATAAAGAACAAGAGGATTGTAGAAATAACTTGGAATGGATGACTAGAGTGGATGGACAATAACACCTCCTTCTTCTCTCTTCCTTGTCTTCTTTCCCAAAGTGGCAACTAGAGGCTCCCCCTCATTAGGGTCATTTTTTGTTCTTATATAGTTCTTTTACCATTTAGGGGAAAACATAGGTTTTACCCATGCCAAAAAGTTCAAAAAGACCCTCCAAAACTTAAAACAAAAGGAGATCCCTGAGAGGAGTCACTATTATGACCTGTGAAAATTGGTTGGGAGACCTTCTGTCACGATTTTGAAAGGCATGTCATGATCATGACCTTCTTTTTTTTGTCCAAGCTTTCTCCAACTTCCTTCAATCTTCTTCATCTGATTTCATACACTAACAAACACATCAAAACACCTTAAGCGCATAAAATTAAAGTCCAATATCATGCTCTAAACCACAAAACACTAAAAAACATATACACACCTTCACATTAACATAATTCTAAATCTAAACATACATCTAATCAACACCTACAAAAATACTAAAAAACCTTCTAAAACATAATGTAAAATGCGAATATCAACATCCCACACTTAAATTTTTGCTTGTCCTCAAGTATAAACAAAACAAATACAATCTCAGACACACCAAATAATAACACATACATTCATGCATATGCAATAATGTTACAATAACATCTAACTTCACAAAATTATTTTATTCTCAAACAACAATCAGTTAAGTTGTTCCAACATATTAACTTATGCAATCTGTGGCTAAATGCTTTGGATTGAATATACATACTAATCAAAACCTTAACATCATATTCATTCACCCTAAGCACTTGTACGCACACATTGATAATTAGTAGTCAATCAAAAGTACAACTATCATTAAATAGCTTTTTATGTAAATTCTTGCTATTTTCAAAGATTGGTAGGATTTATTTATTTAAGCACCACTTTTTTTATTTCCTTTAACATTAACCAATTATTTTGACGTGAAGGTAAATATTCGTGATGAATATTTCTCGATTAATCAAGTATGTCACACTTTATTGATAGGCTTGGTTAGAATGTTGTTCTAGCTTTTCGATGTGAAGGCAAACATTGTTATGAATGTCTCCCGGTTACTTAGCTATTTCACCTTCTCAACTAATTACTAGTTCTATTTATAACCTGAAGGTTAGTTAAATAGTTATTTATTAAAGTGACACTTTTTTTTTCACAATTCACATAGCCTACTTCATTTCTTTTAGCTAATCATCCTCATGAAAGTTTATTAATGATGCTGCTTATTCAATTGACTTATAATTATAAATGTATGTAACAAATTTCCTAAAGTGAACGAACTAACGTCATATCCTAATTAACATGCATATTCAAGCAAAGATACTTAAAACACAAATTTCACAAGCTAATATGTCTTTACAACTTAAAAGAATATGTTCAAAGCTAAACTAATTCCAACAAGTTAAAGGCATTGACGCATTCACACAATTCACACTTATGCTACACACCATATCAACCTAAACAAAAATGATGTAATGCATCATAACACTACTCAAAATAATTAGACTTACAACTATAACAGTGGTGAGTTTAGGTCGATCTCACAAAAAGTGTTTGGTTAGAATTTTTTAAGAAAATAATCGATGTTTAGGTTATGGGGTTTTGGTTTGTTCAAATGAGAAAATAAAATGAAACTAAACTAATAAAGCAAATTAAAATAAACAATTTAAAAATGATAAAAGTAATGAATTCGTTAGTGACCCAGTCATCGGTTCAATCTTGACTACACACAGTTGAACATATTTCATTGAATTATTCTTCTTATACTTCTTCTAGCAACTATTAATCTTAAGTTAACAATAAGCTCTATTAACGTAAGTTTTCCCTTAGGTCTTGTTCAATTAAGAAGAACTCGTTAATTAAACTTAGTTATCGAACATCCTATAACAAGCTTTTTAGATTTAATTGGACAACTGCATTATGAGTTAGGAAAACAAATTAATTAAGGCAACAACTATATAAGCTCGAGTCATTTAACCTATGTTATATTATCTCTAATGATTTGAAATCATTAGTTGCCACAAATGAATTTCAACATAACAATTACAGATTATGTTGAAGATTCTAACAATGTGTTTGTACATAAAAACAATCAATTAGAGCATTAAATTATTCTTACACAACACAGAAACATCACATATAGGATAACAGAATTAATCCCTAAGAGAAAGAACAATAATACAAAAATGTTTAACCGAGTTCTTTGGTGTCGATGTCACCTATGAATCAGTGTTAGGAAGCTAGCCCTCTATAGGTCTCCAAAGGAATGAAGCTTTGCCCCTTCTCTCCTTCAAAACCGAGAGTTCACCACTCCAAAACGCTTTTTCCAAATGAAACATCTCTTGTTTTGTCACACATTATGTCGTTTTATACCAAAAAGTAGGGATAAAATGGGTAAGCTGACATTTGTCTCACAGTGGTGCAAAACTTCTCATAGGTGTGAGAAGTGTCTCACGGCCATGAGACACCTTGCATGGGCATAAGAGCTGTCTCATAGCCATATAAATCATGTAATGGTCGTGAGTTAATGCTCACGGTTATGACAATTTGGTTTTATAGCTGTGAGTTCTCAAATGTTTCATTCTTTTTTATGCTTTATCTTGTCTCCTCTTGCTCTAATCCATCTCATTCTTGCTCTATGAAGACAATTGATTATGGATCTCTGAAAAATGGATCAAATATTATGCTTTCGACTCACTTTAGCTCTTTTGCTTAAGAATTGTACCTAAAATCATATATGAACTAAAGTGACTATCTTAAGCATTTTTATATCATTACTAACTCAGTGTTATGGAATAAATCTATAGTCAATTAAGCACATATCAATTTCCTCCACACTAGCTTTTGACCATCCTTGGGCAAAACATCAAAATCAAAATCACCAAAAATACTTACTTATTTTTCATATTTCTCTAGAATACATAGTCATAAGCAAAGATGAATAACTTTCAAAAACCATAGCAAGAATTCAACATTCAATGCTTTTATTCATAATCAATTGACATTCATCACCTTTAGAAACTGAGAAATCTAAAGGTACACTTGGAAAATGTGTTTAAATAAGATGTATTCATGGGTGCGCTCAAATATCATTCACAATCAAGACATTCCATAACTTTGCAAATCATTTCATTTCTCCACCACTAAGGTTCACATGCAAAATCATGAATCAAAGGACTTTTCAAGGTTGTAATATGAGTAAGGGTGAAATGAGATGTGTTTGGGTAAAGTAGCATAACAGTCGTCAAAGCTAGTGAAACAAGAAAAACACTCAATATAACATCAAATACAAAACCAATATTTACTCACAATTGTGTACATCAAATGTGATGAATGCAAAAGCCATGTTTCCTAGCTTAAATTCAAGCTCTTACACCATAAACCACATCAAGCATATATCACTCATAAAAGTTGATAATAAACAAGACCTTGTAACCATAGGGAGTTACCCTTAAGAACTACATCTCCCTCATTTAAATTATACTTAAGTAACCCTTTCATTACAACTTTAAGAGGAAAGACTAATAATGAAAAACTTTGCAAAACATATGCATTTCATCTTTTATAATTTTATTTAATTTTTTCTTTTCTTTTCTTTTCTTTTCTTTTTCTTTTCTTTTTCCTTTTTTTCTCTTTTATTTTGCTTTTCTCTTTTCTTCTTCTTTTTTATATGTAAAAATTAAAAGAAGCTACACCAATAATGGAATTCATAACATGACATTCTGAAAAATATAACCACCCCACACTTAAACTTTTGTACATCCACAATCATCAACAATTAACAAATGCCCCACTAGCTTTACGGCTTGGGTAGGATATTTGGTTAAGTTTAAATGCATATAATATGGTTAGTATAAAAAGAAAGACTAATGAAGCTAAAGGGGCCTTAACAAAGGAAAATTCATATCAATGAGTAGGCTATTTGGCTAATGTAGCTTGGAAAAGCAAAGAATGCCTAATCATTTTCATGTTAATGTATGTGATAAAAATATGGTCTTGAATATAAAATCAAAGCAAAATCAAAATGTACATGTCATGAGGTCACACATAAACCAAAGACAATGGGACTGATATAAATCTTTCAACCTATAAAGGCTCAAAATCTCACTGGCTTTTTTCTATCATTAGTCACTACTCTTCTAAAGATAATGCACATTGACCAATCATAAAAGTAAAAGTACACGCTAAGTCGATATGGATTCTTCTAGTTAATTCACTCTCTAATCATGGCTATATAATCCTAGAACCAATAGAAAAAGAGAAATTGTTTGTTTGATTATCTCTCTTTTTTCATTGAAAACTTAAAAACAAGTAAGAACAAACAAACTTTAAAACACATATTCATATAAAAAGAAATGCAAAAATGTAAAGAAAAGAAATTAACGTCCTTTGAGTTACCTCCCAAGAAGCGTATTTGTCTCGACTCCATACTTTCCTCACGTGACGAAATTATGATCTTCTAGTGTCACAGTTTGCACTCTCTCCATGTGAGGTTGTTCAGGATAAGGCCTAAGTTGATGATCATTCACCTCCAGTGTCTTCCTTAGCTTTAGATTTCCAATCTTTACTGAGTCTCAACACTCTTGGAATATCTTGAATGTCTCTTCATCTTTTTCCTTCTCGTTTAATTCCTCCATTTTGCTATGTAAAGGTGAAGGACTAATTTTAAAAATAGTAAGGGACTTAAAATTTACCTCTGAGCTAAATAATATTTCCTTTCTTTTTTGGGCTCCTTCTCACTTCTTCAAAACAAGCAATTCCTTGATAAGTTCTCTCAAGATTCTTAAGATCCTTCTCACTCTGTAAGGTTTCTCAAGATTCTTAAGATCCTTCTCACTCTGTAAGGTTTCTCCACTTATGTGTCATTAGATGATGGAATTGTTTTGATGGGTAATAATGCTAACTGTAAAGTTTTTGGTAAATGTACAGTCCGGATCAAGATGTATGATGATATCATTAGAACACTTTCTGACATTGGATATGATTCTGATTTGAAGAAAAATCTCGTCTCTTAGGGCACTCTGGATTCTCAAGGGTGCAAGTTCTCAGCTGAAGGTGGAGTTTTGAAAATTTCCAAAGGTGCTCTTGTATTGATGAAAGCTTGTAGGTCTGGTAGTTTGTATGTTTTGTAGGGATCTACGATAACAGGTACTGCGGTAGTCTCTACTGATAATGACATTATCAAATTGTGGCACATGCAGTTGGGACACATGAGTGAGAAAGGCTTAACATTGTTAAACAAAAGAGGCCTAATTTATGGTCAAAGTACTGGTAAGATGGACTTTTGTGAGCACTGTATCTTTGGGAAGAAGAAATGAGTCAGTTTCAGTTCTTCAGCTGTCCACAAAACTAAAGATACTTTAGATTATATTCATTCTGATCTTTGGAGTCCCTCTCGTATTCCATCTAAAGGTGGTGCCCGGTAGATGTTGACTTTTATTTATGATTATTCAAGAAAGGTTTAGGTGTATTTCTTGAAACATAAGAATGATGTTTTCTTAACCTTTAAGCAATAGAAAGTTTTGATTGAAAAGCAAACAGGAAAACATCTTAAGTAGCTACGGACAAATAATGGTTTGGAATTTTACGGAAGTGAATTCAATGAATTTTGTAAGAATGAAGGTATTGCTCCGCATCACATTGTCAAAATTACTCCGTTCCAAAATGGAGTCGCCGAGCGCATGAATCAGACTCTTTTGGAAAGGGCTTGGTGTATGATTTCTAATGCAAGTTTGAACTTAATTTTTGGGCAGAAGCCATTGCTACAACTTGCTACATAGTCAACCGCTCTTTTTGTGCTCCTCTTTATTTCAAGGCTTCGGAGGAAGTTTGGTCAGGTTCTCCTACTGATTACTATACTTTAAGAATATTTGGGTGTCTAACATATATGCATGTAAATGAGGGAAAGTTAGAGCCTAGGGCTAAGAAATGTATTTTCCTTAGTTAATGTCCTGATCCCAAGTCAACTAAATTTGTAATGTTACTGATTACTGTACTTTAAGAATATTTGTAATGTCCTGATCCTACTGATTACTCTACTTTAAGAATATTTGTAATGTCCTGATCCCAAGTGAACTAAATTTGTAATTTGTAGTGATGTTACATTTGATGAGTCCTATATGTTGTATCTTAGAAAGAGTCTTGTAATTTAGAAAAGGAGGATAGTGCACAGAAGCAGGTGAATTTAGAGATTGGTAGGTCAAGTCCTTCACAGACGTCTTCTACACATCAGACAGATCAATTTGATGAACCAGATCCTAATCATGTTCAAGATGAACCAGTAGAAAAAGAACATTACATATCCAAAAAATAGACCAAGATGGGAGATTTGACCACAACAGAGGTATGCAAATCTAGTTGCATATGCTTTATTAGTGGCATATGAAGCAGGTGGAGACGGTGAACCTTCCACATATAAGGAGGTAGTTTCAAGTGTTGATGCTGATAAGTGGGTGGTGGCTATGAATGAAGAAATGGAATCTTTGCACAAGAATGGTACTTGGGTTATGGTAGAGTCGCCAAAGGGTAAGAAAATTGTTGGTTGCAAATGGGTCTTTAAAAGAAAAAAAGGTACTTCAGGTGTTGAAAATGTAAGGTATAAGGCACGTTTAGTTGCAAAAGGCTACAGTCAGGTATAAGGTGTTGATTTTAATAATGTTTTCTCACAAGTGGTGAAACATTGCTCTAGTCATGTATTACTCGCATTATTTGCCATGTTTGATTTGGAATTAGAACAATTTAACGTCAAAACAACATTCTTGCATAGCGAATTAGATGAGCAGATTTATATGAAACAACCTAAAGGTTTTTAAGTGGCAGGAAAAGAAGACCAGGTGTGTTTATTGAAGAAATTCTTGTGCAGGTTGAAGTAGTCTCCAAGACAGTGGTATAAAAGGTTCAATTCATTTATGCTAGGTCATAATTTCTCCAGGAGCATGTTGATAGTTCTGTTTACTTCAGGAAGTTAGATGACGGCTCATTCATCTATTTGTTGTTATATGTTGATGATATGCTCATTGTTGCCAAGAATTTCACAGATATTCACCATTTAAAGGCCTTATTGCTTGATAAATTTGAGATGAAAGATTTGGGAGCAATAAAGAAAATTACTAGTATGGAGATAAGACATGATCGAGGAGCTGGTAAATTATTCTTGACCTAAGAGAATTATCTTAATAAATTTTGGAGAGATTTAGCATGTGAGATGGCAAAGCAGTTAGTACTCCTCTGACTAGTCATTTTAGACTATCAGCTGCTCAATCACCACACTCACAGGAAGAAGAAGATTATATGGCACGGGTTCCATATTCTAGTGTTGTCGGTAGTATTATGTATGCAATGGTATGTACTCGTCCCAATATTTCAAAAGTTGTTAGTGTCGTTAGCAGATATATGGCCAATCCTGGTAAAGAAGATTGGCAGGCGGTGAAATGGATTCTCAGATTCTTGAAGGGTACTTCAAACTTTTGTTTAGAGTTTGGTAGAACTATCAACACTTTGGTTAGTTTTGTAGATTCAGATTATGCCGATGATCTCGACAGACGTAGGTCTCTGATGGGTTATGTATTTTGCATTGGAGGTTGTGTCGTTAGCTAGAAAGCTACTTTACAACATGTGGTGGCTTTATCTACTACTGAAGCTGAATATATGACAGTCATTGAGGCAATCAAGGAAGCACTATGGTTTAAAGGTTTATTCGGCGAGTTATCTCTATATCAAGGGGTTACTACTGTTTATTGTGACAGTCAGAGTACTATTCATTTGACGAAAGACTAGATGTATCATGAGAGGGAGAAACATATTGATGTGAAGTATCATTTCATTCGGGATACTATTGTAGAGAAGAAGGTCCTTATTTAGAAGATCAATACTAAGGACAATCCTACTGTTATGTTTACGAAGACTCTTCCAGTTTACAAGTTCAAGCAATGCTTGGACTTGATTGGTGTTCAATGTTGGTGAAACAGCCCATTAGAGCATTGTCGGAGAAGGTGGAGCAAATCACTAATTGTTCGGGACCAAGTCAAAGTGGAGATTTGTTGACAAATGGGTGCCTTCGCCCCTCCACTAACAACTAAAAGGCATCGAATAGGGTTAACCACCAAATACTTAAGGAAATGTTGGGCAATTATTGGCCACTTGCATGATTTACGTAGGAAATTGAGGAATCAAATTCTGGACAGAAGTTCACATATTTGTCTATAAATAGAGGACAAGTTAAGGTTTTAGAGAGGCACCAAACTAGCATTCCTTCTTTCTTCTTTCATTTCTTTTGTAGAGAAATTTATTAAACCCCTTGTACGTTTTGTACATTTCTACATATTAGTAAAATTGCTCACTCTTCGGCTGTGGATGTAGGTCACATTAACCAAACTACGTAAATTTTTATATTTTGTTCCATTTTATTTTGCTTATATTTATTTCGTTACTATTTTCGGGCTATTAAATTCAACCGATATCTATTCCTGAGGGCATTTTTCTTAACAAAGATCAAAAGTGACATTACCTTATGATGGGAGGAAACCTTGGCTTCAAGTACCTTCAAGGTGAAGGGTGAGAAGTGTTAGTTTAAGTGCTACAGTAAAATGATTGGTTGTAATTTAGTGACAATTATTTAAAAACATTATTTATCTTGTACATGTTTAAATATGTATGATAAAGTCCATGAGATAATTATACATTATAAATAAAATTATAATAAGATTATAATTATAAGATTCATATTACAGTAATGTATTATTCCCAAATTGTTCCTAATCATTGTTCTATTAAAACTTGAAATTAATAGAACGTAAAAGTAGTAGCACATATTTTGTTTTTCCTTATGAAGAAATTAGTCAATCTCATAGACTAAAATATGGAGATATTTAAATAAATATATGGGTGCTTGTTAAAGAACAAATTCACTGAACAAACTCGATACGAGAAATCCATTTAAAACATTACTTGCATATTTATAGAATTCTTATTATGATGATTATATAAGTGATATTTTGATTTGAGATCTCTAAAGTTATCTTGTATAGGGATTGCTATGTTATACTACTTATGACCTATTTAATCATGGATGGCTCATTCAGTCAATAGTTATTAGATGGAGCATAAACTGTATGGAGGTAGCTGAGTGCTTAAAATAAGATTCATTACCCTAAAGCAATTAGGGGGAATGATATGTTGTTCTCAATCAATATATTCTTGGTCAAGGTAGAATGATGTTTTGTAAATAAGTTTACAAATGTCATTATTTGAAGCAATAGCTAATGACAGAGAACTAATATGATTGGACTCAAAATTGTAGAAATTAATTTCATGCTCTATTTAATCGAAAAATTATATGATAAAAGGTTTGAATAATATAGAAAAATCATGCACGAAAAGGTTAATCAAAACCACTTTGACCTTCTTAAATACTTTGGTGTCATGATGCATTGCTAGAACCTAATTTTGATCTATGAATATATATTGTTTAATTTGAGAATTAAATATAAACTAAAAGGATTCTTAATTTATCTCATTCTAATTATGAATTATAATTATAATTTGTAATCATTGCCAACATATTTAAGAACCTAATAGATCTCATATAAATAATGAGCTGAAGAGAGCACAGATATTTTAATCAAGTTCAACTTAATTGTAAAGTTTGAGAAACTTTATCATTACATATGAGATATTGAATCTTATTTGGGCATAATTGGTATTTAATTAGAATTATTTGTAATTCTAATTAAAGATTGATTGAAATTAGAATTTAATTTCACTTAAATTACTAAAACGTCCAAATTTTATTATAAATAAGCTTGAGCTCTATTGGAATTGACATTTCTTGATTAATCCAAGGTTTTAAAAACCAGACCGGATTGGTCGGTCTGATAGAAAATAGTTTGAATCGGCCAGTAGTTTGGTTCCGTATGTTGAAAAACTGATCGGTTTATTAGCGAACTGACTGGTTTTTTCGAACTGGTCTAACCGTATAAAAAATACAGATATACCTAAAGTTACTTGATTTTTATTTCATTGAACCTCTCAGGCTTCTCCTTCCCTCTCCACCACCTTCTCTTCACCATCTTCTTGCCACCAAACTCATCAAAGGACACTTGTTCTCGACAATCTTTGGCTCTACTCTCTCTGTGTTTGTTTGGCCACTTATAACTAAACTGAGAGCTACGGGAATGGGTTCCTTTCT
>JANZXR010000004.1:20055615-20069478 GCA_027575705.1 Erythroxylum echinodendron
TGAAATGTCTGACTATTGTATTATGTTGATTGAACATGATTATGGTTTAAAATAAAGAAAAATTTTATACCGATTTCCGAGTGATTGAGTGCTCTAGCACACCACCTTTGCGGGACACGGACTTGGATATCATCAACGATGTCGGGTTCGGGTCTTGCGGGAGTGGGGTGCTACATTGTTAGAGTTTCTAAAGTTCTTCCATTTTAGTCTTTGATCTCCTTATAGTAAAAATTTTCAAAGATCCTACATGTTATCATACATTTTGCTTGTATTTTCATATATGGGTTCCATAATTATGAAACTAAAGTGGTTATTTCCTCTATATTGTCAATGGAATCAAGCCTTTTTATCCTTAATGTTCATGGTAACTCCTTTTTTACCTTAGTTTCAATTCATGTCTTAGAAAACCCTATCCTTTTAATTATTGATGCGTTTTCATCTACGAAGAGAGTATTACCTTCAGAGCTCACATGGTAACTCAATCCTATATTGCTTTAATCCCAATTGAGAACTATCTTAAAATTGGATTTATGGAGCTCCATTTTAGGTGTTCACATCTAGATACTGATTGGCCTTTTATTGTAGAGTCAAGGGCCTAACTTAAGTACCTTCTTTGCTAGTGATTCAGAGATGAAAGAGAATAATAAAAATCCTCTTGGTTAATAAAGACTTTCTAAAGTCCAAGCTTATTCTATTAACTCTCAGCCCATGCTTTAATTGATGGGTAAGAGGGTCATTCATCAACAAAGTATCCAACAATTGTTCTTAACCATTTGGAACAACTCAACTTAAGAACTTCTAAAGGAGGAGTGATGACTCCTTCCTCTACACAAGTCTTGGGGTGATAAAAATAAGTTTGTGTGAAGGGGAATCATACCCCATAATTTAGGAACATGATATTTTGAAAGGGAAGTTTTGCAGCTTCTTGAATATCATTTATTTCATAAGGTAGGGTGATTGAAGTCAGGGTTAAGTGAGAAGATGATTGAGGTTTAGAAATAGGCTCAATGGAGGGAGATAAAAGAGAGGATTAATTCATAGGACAAAGGGTTACTTGAAGTGTGGTTAAGCTAAAAGGCTTAGGGCTGTTAGAGGTTATGGATGGATGAAGAAGGTGAAAATATCCAATTAGAGAATTGGTCTGTTCTAAGTTTAAGCTTGAGGGGGACATTAGCTTAAAAAGGAAAGCCAATAGTGTTTTGAGGGAAAAGTTCTAAAGTACTATTTCCAAAAATGGTAACAAAGCAAGCTAAAAGGGGAACTAACAATGTTAAGCATTGAAATTACCTATGAAAGAATTATAAGTAGAAAAATTAAGAGCAAGTTAGTTCTATAGTGAGAAATATTAAGACCCATAAATGAAGAAAATGAGGAAACATGCAAAAGGAGAAGAAAAGGGTAAGTAGAAGGAAAGCAATGAAGGAATAATAAAAGAGAGAGTGGCTTGCTAGGAGACTATACATGGAAACGTCGATGGTCAGGTGGAGCACACTTTCTCACTTATAACTCTTATGCTAAATAGTTATTTGTATGCATAACTTTATTAAAATGCATCAACAAAGTGATGAATTATGTAAGTGTGTACCGAAAATGAAGTGAAAATTGTGTCAAAAATGAAATGAAAATTGTGGAAAGTATAAATGAAACTAATATCACTACAACTCAACACTAGAGTGTGTCTCGAAAGAGAGACCAATTGTTAGACAAATGTTGAATTATTATTCTAGTTTATTCATATTTCTTTATACAAGTGATACTAATATTATATTTTAAAACATTATAGCATGTTAAACATCTTTTTTATTTAATTAAAATGACTTAATATAATTATTATATTTATACTCTTATTATATGAAATTGAAATGTAAATTTTTTAATTATAATAAATATTCATACCTTTTTATTTCTAATGATAATGAGAATTAAAAGAATATAAATTGATATACTAAAAATAAATTAAATTAAAATTTAATATTTACAATTAATAGTATAAAAAAATAAAAAAATAATAGGATGATTAAACTAACAAGTTATAGTTTTCAAATTTTATTAAAATTTTATGCAAGCACATTTTTATTTTCAGGTTTTTTATTACAAATCTTAACCAAATATGTGTTTAGTTATTATAAAAAATAGAAAACAATTAGGAAACAAAAATAAAAAACGAGAATAGTAAAATGAAAGTGGAACTAAATGACCCCTAAGTTATAGAAGTTTTTAAAAACAAATTCAAATGTAACATAAAGTTGGCTCTAACTTCTCTCTAATCCTAACCGCTTTTTATACTCTTTCCTACTCTCAAATATCTCTATTTCTTCTTTTTTTATTTTTCAACTGCCTTTTCATTTGGTGTCTTCCTCAAGCTATTTGAATTACTCTTCTCCTACCTCCCTTTCTGACTAGTCGAGCTTTATTCTAAGGTGGTTCTCGTGGAGGGACAATTTGGTATTTTTCATCTTCCTCCTTTTAACATTATCATTTTTAAAAATGATTTTTTGAAAATTTCCTATCTATACTTCTTAAACTTTTCTTGTTTTTGCTCCATATCCCATCCCTTATAGGAACCCTCTCTGATAACACCATTCACACTTCATATTTTCTTCTTTTGCCCTCGGCTTAATTGAAACCTACCCCTTTAGTCGCCAATCCTGATGAGCCATCAACCCCTCTTATCACTCCCAGAAGATAGTTGCTTTAACCTTTCAAAGCTCTGATAATATAGCTACTATTAGACTAAGTAGGAAGTAGATGTTAGGTGAGTCACTCCCATACAAGCTAAAACTTTATCCCCCATTGTCAATAGAATGATAACAAATTTTAGCTAAGCCTTTTAACATACTAAAAAGAGCACACAAGTGGAATGCAATGTTAGTAGAGTACTTTGTGAAAAAGAAGTCAACATTCCACACAATTTAGGCTTGAGCATTAGCCAAAATAGAAATAGATAGAACTAAAAGAAACCATGCTTTTGAAAGGGAAGATGTTCCTATTTAGCTTTATATTCAAAGAGGTTACATAAAAGGTTCTAGATGACAATCCTTGACAATTATGTGGAACACACATCCATCTCCAACTTTGGAAGCTAATATTGCAAGAATCCATAATGTGTTAGCAAATTCCCCTTTGGATCAATAGTCATAATAAATCACTACAATATTGGTCTATATAAGGGTTAAACTACTTAGTATGTGATATAGGCTCACCAATTGCTATGGATGAACAAATAGTTTCAATCAAAAGAATAGGTTATGCTCATCTTTGTGTCGTAGTAGAGCTAGGTAAGGAACTTCTAGACGAGATACATTCCCCCTTTAGTCTTATATAGTTAAGGTCTCATATTAATGGAGACCTTCCCTAGTTGAGTAAGATAATATTGAAAAATCTACAGATAAACTTTTTGAAAAAGGGACTACATGAAGCCTTTGAAACTAAAAACTAGTTCAGATGATGCAGAATTTGGTAAGGTGAAAGATGTTGATAGTCCAAAGAAGTGAAATAGCATGTCATAACACTACTCAAAATAACTAGACCTATGACTATAGTAGTGGTGATCTAGGTCGATCCCACATAAAGTGTCTATAAAGTTTTTGAAATGAAAATAATTGGTGTTTAAGTTATGGGGGGCTTGGTTTTGGTATCCAAACAAGAAAATAAAATGAAACTAAACTAACAAAAGAAAATTAAATCAAACAACCTAAAAATGATGAAAGTGATGAATTCGTTAGGGAACCGGTCATCAATTCAATCTCAGCCTACATATGGTTGAACATACTTCATTGAATTGTTGTTCTTATACCTTTCTTAGCAACTATTAATCGTAGGTTAACAACAAGTTCTTTTAACACCAATTTTCCCTTAGGTCTTGTTTCATTAAGAAGAAGAAGAACTCGTTAATTAAACCTAGCTATCGAACAACCTAAAACAAGCTCTAGATTTAATTGGACAACCGTATTATGATTTAGGAAAATAAATTAATCAAGGAAACATCCACACAAGCTTGAGTCATTTAACCTAGGTCATGTTATCCCTATTGATTCGAAACAATTAGTTGCCACAAATGAATTTCAATATAACAATTATGGATTATATTAAAGATTCTAGCAATGGTTTCGTACCTAAAACAATCAAATAGAGCATTCAATCATTCTCACACAATACCCAAACATTGAACATAGGATAACATAATCAATCCCTAAAAGATAGAACAATAAACAATGAGAGAAATGCTTATCCAGGGTTCTTTACCATTAATATTACCCTTCGAACTAAAGTCGAGAAGCTAGCACTTTATAGGTCTCTAAAAGAATGGAGCTTTCCCCCTTCTCTTCTTCAAAGCTTACATCCTCAAAACGAAAACCCCAATGAAAAACATGTATTTGCCATCACCAAAATATTTCTTTTATATTAAAATGTAGGTTTTGAGGTAAGGTGGCAGGGCTGTCACGGTGGTGTATGAGTTATCACGGTTGTGACTAATGTGTCACTGTGGTGATATAGGTGGTGACTGGTGAGAAATTTCTAGCGCTCTTTTTTTCATATATAATTTTCATCTTCATGCATTTTTTTGTCTTTACTTGATCTAATCTTTCTCATTCTTGATCCATGAAGAAATAGGATTGTGAATCTCTAGAAAATGGCTTAAATATGATACTTTCGACTCATTTTAGCTTTTCTCTTTCAATTGTACCTAAAACCATATATAAACTAGAGTGAGCGTCTTAAGCTTTTTTGTATCATTAATTACTAAGTGTTATTAAGTAAATATATAATCAATTAAGTACATATAAATTTCCCCCCACACTTAGCTTTTGACCATCCTCGGGCAAAACATTAAAATCTAAATCACAGACCCAAAACATTTACTCATTTCCCATATTTTCTAAGAATAGATAGTTATAAACTAAGATGAATAAATTTCAGAAACCATAGCAAGAATTCAACATTCAACGCTTCTACTCATGATTAATTAACATTCATCACCTTTAGAAACTGAGCAATCTGGAGGTAGACTTGATAAAATGTGTTCAAATATGATGAATTCATAGGTACGCTTAAGCATAAATCATGATCAAAACATTCCACAACTTTGCAAATCATTTCATTTCTCCACCACTAAGATTCACATGCATAATCATGAATCAAATGACTTTTCAAGGTTGTAATATGGGAAAGGGAAAGGTGAGATGTATTTGGGTAAAGCACCATAAAAGCCATCAAGCTAGTGAAGCAAAAGTAATAATGAATGAAACATCAACCACACATGCTAACATTCATTCAAAACTGGGTACCATCATCTATGATAAATGTAACATTTATATTTTGCAGTTCAAATCCAAGCTCTCACACAACAAACCACATCAAAAATAAATCACTTGTAAAAGTTGAACATAAACAATAATTTGTAACCATAGGGAGTGACTCTTGAGAACTACATCTCCCTCATTCACATTGTCATCAAACAACCCTTTACATACAACTTTAGGAGGAGACACTAACCATGAATAACTTTACAAAGCAATTGCATTTCCTCCTAGATACTTTTATTTAGACATACTTTTTATTATTATTTTCTTTTCTTGTCCCTTTCTTTTTCTTTTTCTTTTTACTTTCCTTTCCTTTTTCTCTTTTTCTTTTCATATAAATATTGAATTTCATTATTAAGACATAAAATAGCATCCCAAAAGTTATAACCATCCCACATATATGCTGACCCCCACACTTATATTTTTGTACACCCACAATCATCAACAATTAACAAATGCTCCACTAGCTTTAAGGCTTGGGTAGGAAATTTGGATAGGTTTAAATAATATAATGTAGTTAGAACAAAAAGTAAAGGCAAAAAAAGCTTAAAGGGGCTTAACAACGGGAAAATTCATATCAAAGGTTGGGCTATTTAGCTATTATAGTTTATAAAAAGAAAGAATGCCTATATCATTTCCATGTCAATGCATGTGATAAAAATGTGATCTTGAATAGAAAATCAAAGAAAAGTGAGGATGTACATGTCTTGAAAGTCACACATAAACAAAAGACAATGAAATGATATGAATGACTTAGTCTATACAAGCTCAAAATCTCACTAGTTTATGTCTACCACTAGTTGCTACTCTTTTAAAGATAATGCAAATTGACTAATCACAAGAGTAAAAGTACATATTAAAGTTATTATGAAATTCTCTAGTAAATTCACTCCTAATTATAACTATATAGTCCTACAACTAATAAAAAATGAGAAATTGTTTGTTTTTTATTTTATTCTCTCTCGCATTTTGTTGAACACTTAAAAACAAGTAAGAACAAACAAAATTAAAACACATCTACATATAGGAAAGAAATACGAACATGTTAAGAAAAAGAAAAAGAAAAAGAAAAAGAAATAAACTTCCCTTGGGTTGTCTCCCAAACAGTGCCTTCGTTTAGTGTCGTTGGCTTAAATCTTTTTTCTCCTCATTACGTGAAAAAATTATGATCTTCAGGTGTAACATGTGCTTCCTCCATTTGAGGTTCTTCAAGATAGGGCTTAAGTTGATGATCATTCACCTCCATCATTTTCCCTGTCTTCAAATTCTTAATCTTTATTGAGTCCATGCACTTTGGAAATATCTTGAATATCTCTTCGCCTTTTTCTTCTTCATTAAAGGTGACAGGTTAATCTTAAAAATAATTATAAAGTCATACTCACATTCAAGCTGAATGATGTATCATTTTCTACTTCGAGCTCATTCTCCCCTTCTTCGACACAAGTAATTCCTTAAGTAGTATTCTCAAGATTTTAAAGCTTCTCTTCACTCTATAAGGCCTCTACACCAATGTCCCTTGGGTATACCTCAGGTTGAGTTAGTTGTGCCTATTCACTTTGTGATGCTATATGGTTGATAACTTCTGCTAGGTGACCTACTTGGCTTTCCAAGTTCTAGAGTTTAGACGTTGTATCTTAATGAAATTGTATCATATCCTCTTGGAACTGTTGTAATTGCAAAGTATTAGTAACAATAACATTAATTGATTCTTATAAAAATGTACCTAAGTTTTGCTGCCACTCTAAATTTGGAAGTTAGACCAAAATTGTCTTTCCTCCTGCTGAAATTGTAAAGTGTTAATATCGACAACATTAACTAGTTCTTCTAGAGATAGACCTGAATCATAATAAGAAACTTCTAATTTATACAGGAATTGTTGTGTATCCTGTAAACTATTATAGAAGTAATTATGCTTGTTATCCCACCCATAACTAAAGTTGGTATGATCATTCCAATATAAACTATAGGATTGGAAATAAGAGTTATGGAAAAGATTTCTTCCGTACATATGAGTTTAATTTTTCACAAAAAACACTAAAAAGGTGAAAAGATCAGGAAATAAATACGAAAACTAATTACGAACAAATATTTCCAAAACACCAATTAAACTTAAAAACTAAAGCACCATACTCCCCGGCAACGGCTCGAAAATTGACGTAGCGTGTCGTAACACTACTTAAAATAACTAGACATATAATTATAACATTGGTAAGTACAGGTAGATCTAAAGAGAGTGTCTAAAAAGCTTTTAAAATGTAAATAATTGGTGTTTAGGTTATGGGGGTTTGGTTTTAGATTTCAAACAAGAAAATAAAATGAAACTAAATGAAAAAAATAAAATTAAATCGAACAACCTAAAAATGATATAAATGATGATTTCATTAAGGACCCACTCATCAGTTCAATCTCTGCCTATAAATGATTTAACATACTTTATTGAATTATTGTCCTTATACCTATCCTAGCAACTATTAATCGTAGGTTAACAATAAGCTCTATTAACTTAAGTTTTCCCTTAAATCTTGTTTAATTAAAAGAACTCGTTAATTAAACCTAGTTATCGAACAACTTAGAACAATCTTTCTAGATTTAATTGGACAGGTGCATTATGATTTAGGAAAACAAATTAATTAAGCTAACTATAACACAAGCTCTGGTCATTTATCCTAGGTCATGTTATCCCTAATGATTCAAAACCATTAGTTTCCATAAACGAATTTCATCATGACAATTACGAATAATATATAAAGATTGTAGCAATGGGTTCATATATAAAAACAATCAAATAGAGCATTATATCATTCTCACACAACACCCAAACATTAAACATAGGATAACATAATCAATCCCTAAGAGAAAGTATAACAAATAATGAGAGAAATGTTTAACCGAGTTCTTTGACGTCAATATCACCTCCAAACTGGCATCGGGAAACTAGCACTCGGTGGATCTCTAAAGGAATTCAGCTTTTCCCTTTCCCTTCTTCAAAACTAAGAGCTCACACCCTTAAAAACAAAAACCCCAATAAAAAAACATATCTTTGTCATCACAAATATGTTGCTTTTATATGAAAATGTAGGGTTTTGAGGTGAGGTGGCAAAGCAGTCACTGTGGTGCATAAGCTGTCATGGCTATGATTAATGTGTCACTGTGGTGATTAATATGTCACCTCGGTGACACAAGTGGTGGCTATTGTGTCACCGAGGTGACACAGGTGGTGACTGGTGAGAAATTTCCAGTACCCTTTTTTTCACATATACTCCTCATCTTTATGCATCTTCATGTCTCTAATTGCTTAAATCTTTCCCATTCTTGCTCCATGAAGACAATGGATTGTGAATCTCTAAAAAAAGCTCAAATATGGTACTTTTAGCTCACTTTAGCTCTTTCGTATTCAAATTATACCTAAAACCATTTATAAACTAGAGTGAGCATCTTAAACATTTTTGTATCATTAATCACTAAGTGTTATTGAATAAATATATAATCAATTAAGCACATATCAAGAAGTATATTCAGACACTTCCTAATTATATACAAAAAATATCTTCCAATATAATCTCAATAGATAAGCAACATGATTTAGCTAAAATAACCAAACTTGTGGCATAAAACTAAAAGAAATGGAACCTTTATAAGTAATATGATAGCTCAACTAGTACAATAAAAAAAGTGAAGCAACCATTCAACATAAGAATCATTATAGTGTAGGTTTTGCAATTCATACTTGCTCACCAAAAATAAACGAGCATAATAAAAAAATAACTAAAAAGGAACTGAATTCAAATATGGAATCCATAGAAGCAAGGGAAAGACAATGAACAAAGGCTACTAAATCTTTACTATATGAATGTATATCCTAGCTTAGAAGTTAAAGGGCATTAACTGCCCTAAATAGTAGCTTATGATTCAAAATTAGTTAATAGAAAATGAAGCCTTTGATAATAGGCTTATTGGAAATCAAGTTCAAGAGGAAAATGTGTAAGAAACACAAATTCTTAGTTAACTGTTAGTGCATTATAACAAATTAACAATCCCACTACTTTAAAAAGATTATTCTAACTTTGATCCTAATATAATTTGAGTTTCCCCTATACTTACTAATAATTAGATTATTCAACTATGTGCTACTTTGCTACCTAAACAAGTGAATTGTGCATTCTTTTTTATATATGATATAAGCATAGCCTTTAAAGATCTAAACTTTGATGTACACAAGAAGTGTTCACTAAAACATCAAAATTCCATAGCTAATATTAGGTCACTTCAATAAATTATTGAATTTATCAGAGTTTCATTGAATTTTTAAGAGGTTAAGGAAAATAAAAGCTTGAATAATCTGAATTCAGACTCTAGTGATTATGTAAAGGAGATAAAGGCAACATATCTAAAGGTTGAAGGGAATCATTACACAAAGAGTAAAAAATAAGAAGGAAAATAGTAGATTAGGAAAAGAAGCTTCCTAATAGTTTTTCCTACTTCTTTAACCCCCTTTTTTCAAACCATTATCCTATTCTAGTGCAAAATTTCACCTCACTCTCTTCTAAGACAACTCTATTTCAATTATACAATTATCTTGCTGAGGTAAAAGGTTTTGAGGAAGAAATATTAAATGGAACCAACTATGAAAATAGGGGAATGATGATTTTATTTGCATGTGGAAGTTGTAAAAGATTAAGTGTTAGCTTAAAAGAATACTAGAAATAAGGAACCAACTCTCAGCATTCAACACCTTCCACTGTTAATAGATAAAAAGCAAGCCAAGCTAACCTTTAACTCAAACTTAGAGATCCAATTTTATAAAGGAGGAAAATGAAGCCATCATAGTGTACTCATAAGTCATAGACACTCATTACTCTGTGGTCAAGTACACAGGATAAAAAAGGGTAACAAAAACATCTCTTTTTTTCCTAAGTATATAGTAGCCAGAAGAAATATCAACCGTATCACATTTTTGGCAAAAAGAAGAAGATGGTGTTGCTAAATTAAAAGAAGAGCTAAAGAAGGAAGTTTATGATTACTTCAAAAGATCCTTAGGCACTTCAGGACACACAAACTCTAACGTTTCACTACTCAACTCCTTTATTATAGGTCATATCCTTATGAAGGAATTAGAAGACCTGATTTAACCCTTTGCCTCCATTAATGTGGAAAGAGTAGACTTTTAGCTTCATCTAAATAAGTCCACTGATTATGATGGTCTAAATGGTTTTTTTCTTAAGATCTTGGCCTCACGTAAAAGATTTAATAACCAAAGCAATTTTGGAACTTTTCACCAATGGTAAGATGTTAAAAGGGATTAATATGACCTAACTTTGTCTAATTAGTGAAATCCAAAATCCAAGTTCCCTCAGGGATTATAAACCTATATCTTACTATACAAAATTTACAAGATCACTTAAAGCTAATTTATTTAACACTAAAATTGGTATTGAAATCCCTCTTCAAAGAGGTGTGGTTTAGAATCTCTAGTTTATATGTCACTAGCACAAGTTGTTGTAGTCTCACAGATACATTGCTAGAGATATCTCAACTGCATATCTCTACAGGAAGATCTAATAGCCTCCTCTCTCTTATAAAACTCTCTACTGTTAATATTAGGGAAGAACTGATTATAAATCTGTTAGGACAGCATTGTAGTAGAAGAATGGCTCTCTTTTAGAGAATATCGTCCTCAATATTTATTCATAGACTAGGCATTTCATTAATGGGTTATCTCTATTTGGGATACAATAAAGAAAATAGTACTACCCATGTATAGTGCTTTCCTAAGCAACTCAAACAGATTTTTGAAATAACCAACTCAAGAAAGAAGAAGAGAAATGAAGATTAGAGGGAATCTGACTCAACTGTAGATATTCAAGAGCATCTTGGCATACCTCCTCTAGATCTATTGCCTCACCAGTCAAGTATCATAAAGGAAGGTCCTCTATTTATGCTGGTGTGTGTACTCCAGACCCCTGATATTCAAAATGAAGCTTGTTCCATTTTAAAGATTCATAAATCCTATAGAATCTGATCTACTACCTGTGATGAAATTCTCTTCAAGCCTAGAGACAGATTGAAGAGACGTTGCACTACCATTGTTGTATCACAGCATCCAGAGCTTTCCATCCTAATTTAGTAATTGATTGAAGATTCGAGAAAGGAAGGGAGAGTTTTACCCTAATTACTAATATATTGTCGTACAACTTCTCCCACTTTTGGTTTCAATGTTGTCGTTTCATTCTTTTGTGTTTATAGTATTTATCGTTGTCGTTTTAACTAATGAGGGGCATTCACTCTCCTTAGTTGTAAACTAAACTTCTTCTCTTTAATGAATTTTTTAAAATTCTAAAAAAAAAGTTCTCTCATGTCAGAAAAATGATGAAAACAATACATTGCTTGCATAATAACTTCTTAAAGGTTATAAGAGGAAGCATTACAATAAAAATCATGCCATTAAGGTAGATTTTTACAAAGCAGTTGATTCCATGTAATGTAGCTACATTTTGCATCTCGTTGAGGCTTTCTAATTTCTTAATATATTCATCAATTGGATAAGCCAATATATCTACAACACCTTATTCGGAGTTTTAATAAATGGAGAGCCATCAAAGTTTTTTAGAGGTGGGAACCGACTAAAATAAGCAGACCCCCTATCCTCCTTCCTTTTCATTCTATATATGTATTCCATCATAAGGTTAATTAAGGCCCTGTTTGGTTGCGTTTTTATTACCCGTTTTTTGTTTTGGTTTTCATTAAAAAAAATCTATTTATTAAAACATGTTTGGCCCGCGTTATTGCTGTTTCTAGTTTCCAAAAATAAAAAACTGCAACAGGATTATGAAAACGTAAAAAAGATGTTTTCGGATGATTTTAAAATAGGTTTATTTTTTACTCCAACATTGTTTCTGCGCCGCCGACTCTTCTCCATCTTCAAGTCAGCTATGATTTTTCTTTTTCTATCCAGGTTTACGTTTGTTTTCGTTACTTGTTACCCTGTTATTCTCTATTTCTACGATTTCTACTATTGTATATCTCCACTGCTGCGTTGCTTTCACATCTCTCTTATTATCTCCGCTGCTTCTGCTTTTGTATATCTCCACTGCTTTTCTATATGAACTCACCATTTTGAAAGCTTTATGTGTGTATATATGTTGATGACGAAAAAAGAGAGAGTATGTTTGCTTGGGAATAGGACGGGTGATGAGTCGTAAAGTGACGAGCTGGTTTTTGGGAAAAGAAATAGATGATAGTATTGTTGTTATCTATCTATCATACGAAGAAGTAAAGACTGACTAGTAGAATTTTGTAGGACTAAGTTTAGAGAGAGAAAGCTTAATGAAACAGGGGCAAATAGAGTAATTGAACTCTTCTTGATTTCTTGCCCACTGATGGCATGGCCCTTCATGCACACGTGAGAAACCCTGCATGCACAAGGTGACATGCACACAGTGAAAATCAACCCGTAGTTTAGTGATACAGAGCCTTTGATTACCTCATGGAGCTATGTCCGCCATCTATGTAACTTATGTCTGCTTCAATTATGTTGTTAATGCCCAATGAAATATTTTCCAGATTTGGAAACGAATGAATGGAACGAATCTAGATTCTTGACAGGAATGACCCATTTTCCTGCTTAATGTCACTTGATCCGTCTAATATAAAAAGAAATGTGATTTGATAAGACTTAATATTCCACTGATATGTACTTGGAGCAACAGCTCTACTTACAAATGTTGAATTATAACGTGCAATGGCTTCGTAACTTGGAATTGATTCCACTAGTTACATGAAGTCAGTAGCTTTAATCTATTCCAACTTTGATGATACTTTGGTGCTAACTCATTAGTCACAAATAATCACAAAGTCCTTGACAGTAATTTATGTTGTGTTTCATCTTTTATCATACCTCACGCTTAAACATCTTTAACCTTTTTACATATAAACTAATACTATGATTGGCATGTAAAATGAATCACTTCTGTTACACATTGCTTTATATTTTATTGTTTCATGACAAGGAAATGAGATTATTGAATTCAAGCATAATTTTGTCTAAGATTATATTAGTTAACTAACAAATGGGTCATCATAACAACATATACAAAGACCTAAGAATATAAAATTCTCGTGAATTGGGAAATGCTGTACAAGTTATTGGATCATTTCTAACAAACATCGACATGCGTTAAAAGCAAGTGATGGATGGATTAAGGAAAGATGGAATAAGATGTTGCATCTTTTCTTTTTTGTATAGATTGATTGAGTTGTCTTATGTTTATTTTGATCCATGTTTACCATATAATACTTTACAAAAATTGTTATAATTCATGTCACTTATACATGGTTACATTTAGTGATGGAAGGTTTGAACAATAAGAATGATTCCAATGATTGTGTGGAAATAAATGAAAAAGATGGGATATTGAATGATACTATAGAGATGTATTTAATCTCCTTGATGGTTGATGAAGTGAAGAAGGGAAATCGAACGACTACTACTTTTTCCAAATCTGGTTGGAAGAATATTAAGGCTGGGCTTCAAACAAAATTCAATAAGGAATATACTGATATT
>JANZXR010000004.1:20083395-20095778 GCA_027575705.1 Erythroxylum echinodendron
GGGGGGGTAAAAAAATTTTGTCAAAATTGCAAACTAGTCCCTAAACAAAAGAGTTTTCGCAGTACCGGCCCGATACCATCCAGTATAGCCAGTACCGGCCGGTACTAAGCGAAAACACCCGGTACCTGCGGCCGGTATTTTAACAACTGGTACCGTTCCGTTAACCACATCAATCACCACCTGTACATCTACGGTACTAGCGGCTTAATCATCCACCAGCTAATAAGATGACAAAAAATATATAAAACAAAAGATTTGCAAAAGATTGGCACGAATAAAGTACCGTAAAAACGATAATGCAAAGACGGAGAAACTTGCCCACCGTTTTATATATTTGGGGAAGTAGAGAGGTGTGTGAACGCCCCTCTATGTAATTTACAACCACATTGCATTGTCCAGTGCTTGTTCAGGAACCACACTGAAGAGAAGTGGAACGCCAGAAAATTTACAGCCACATTTTCGGATGCTTGTTCAAAATCTATGCTGCAAGTAGTCCCCTGTTGTCAGTGAGGAATCCATACCAACGCTGAAGGGTATTTTAAGGATCAATTTGCTTATTTTACAAATATAACTTTAAGCTTGATTTATATATTATTTCGATTCTGATTTATTTTTTTCCTTTTTATTTTTAGGGTCTTGATCAAGGCTGGCAACTGCACAACTTTATGGGCTTATTTTAAGGGTAAAAAGTAGCAGCAGTAGTAATTTAAAAGAACAAGTAGTGTTATGAACATCGATGTTACTTAGACCCAATTTGGAGAGATGGCATGGCACAGAAGAAGACTAGATAGAGGATTAACAGCACGTGTATATAGAGATATAGTTTAAAAAGTAGCGTACTGCTCTGCTCTACAGATTAGATTTCTGCAAAAAGGTTAAAAGGAAAACAAGGCCTACCTAAATCCATCCATCCACCTAATATCTGTCTATCTGTCTGTGGCTGTACACTACATTTTTATTGCACATCAGTTGAGTTCCAACCGATATAGGCCTCCATCCATCCCAACAAAAAATTTCCTTATTGATCTCGCCAAATCATCACCTTATTCTTCTGTTACCATCTTATCTGGTGCAATGCAACCATGCAACCAGCTTATATTTCAAGACATTCAACAACCCTGCATTTACGGATTTGCAGCAGACACTTGGAACGCCCAGCTTCGCTTTTGCCCAGTGCAGCAGTGGGCAGTACCAACAGCCACTTCAAATTGGCCTCTCTGTCTCTCATCTGGAGGTTGGTTGGCATACATTCGTAATTTAAAAATCTGGTATGCCACTTGACCTTGACGAGTACTCACTCACCAGCTTCAGAAACATAGATGATTTATCTTCTAACAACCGCGCCGGAGTGTCAAACTCTGCTAACCGTCCTGCAAAATGAGATAAAAAGTTCAAATTATCATCTAATATGCCTACTTTAGAAGAACAATGAATCATGAAACCACCGCACAATTACTAAAACACCACTTTCTCTACTTTCAACGTATTTTTGTCAGGCTAAGGAGAAAACTGAGTCTGCAACGAGTTCAGCTATAAAAAGTAAAACAATAGGATTGATGTATTGTGGATCTGCAACTGTATTATGTAAAACACTGGATACTTGTTTGAAAAGAGGTACGCACCGTCACTGAGTACCAAAACAAGGTCACTGTCAATAACTGTTGGGATCCGATGCGCAATTGTACAAACAGTGCAGTCTTTAAACTCTGTCCGGATAATCTTCTGAATGAGATTATCAGTAGCAGTATCAACTGATGCCGTTGCCTCATCCAGTACCAGTATTCTTGCCTGCTTAAGTAAAGCCCGTCCCAGAGAAACAAGTTGCCGTTGTCCTACACTCCAGTTGTCTCCATTTTCAAGCACTACAAATAGTTACATCTCATTATCACAAAGCTATTGGTCACACATAACCTAAACTTCCTGGTCATACATCAACTGAAAAAGCTGATGGTATTTGAACTCTGCTGCTACATACCTCGTGTATCAAGCTTCTGATCCTTTTGTCTGACTATCTCCCCAAGCTGAGATTTATCGAGAGCCTGTTCCACAAAGAAAATTCTTAATTTACCAGAGTATCATTTCCTATTTGATCTCTTTGATATACTTCAACATTAATTTACTAAGATGCTTTCACGATTATTCAGACGTTAAATTAAAACTTCTTCAAATATCCAACATTGCTAAGAAAATTTGACAATATTAGCCCCCAAGATAAAATGAAGTTCCTAAAACCACAAATACTAACACCAAGTTGAAAAGGAGAATGTACAAAACTCTTAACTCTGAAATAGAACATGACAGAGTCCATTCCTAGCAATAAGCAGGAGGAGCTTGCTTATTTGGCTAGTTTGAATAACTCTGAAATTTTATTACGTATATGATGGTTTACTTTAAACACACTCCTCCCCTTCGGGAGTATTGCAAAATCCAGTATATAGAAACAGACTCTAATGGGTAAGGAAGTTTGGATCCACCTGCCAAATTTCTTGATCCAAGTGCTCTTCAAGGGGATCAAGATTGCCTCTGATGGTCCCTTCAAACAAGGTAGGATCTTGCGGTATGATACTCAAGCGGCTACGGAGATCATGAAGACCAATTTTTGTGACATCAATGTTGTCTATAATGATCCTTCCACAAGCTGGCTCAATTAACCTGAACAATGCTTGGATCAATGTGGACTTGCCACTCCCAGTTCGACCAACAATTCCAATCTTCTTTCCACCAGGGAAGGTGCATGATATCCCATGAAGCACAGTTGGAAGATTATCAGCATAGCGAACCTTCATAGGTAAAATAAGAATCAGCATTCCTCTAAAAGGTTGCTGCAGTTAGTGGCCACCAAACTTAGTCGGTATTCTATTTATTTACCAACCATAAATACAGAAAGAAAACCTAAGACAGCAAGCACTGTAACAACAGAAACAAGCACTAAACATTTTGATCACTTTCAAAAGAGAACTGAAATTTACTCCCAGAGGATGATTCTTTCCTATATTTTTTTTCTATCTTCTTGTTGGTACCCTTTGATGCATCATTTCCCAAATAATACAAAACTGTCCCAAACTTCCACAGAAACATTTTAATTTTATGTTTGTTTTTCACCAAAAACATATACTGTAATGCAAACATTTTCTAGAAATCAGCAGCTGAAAACTAGAACAAACCAATGGCATAGACAAGAATGAAGTCAAAGAATTTGATAGTTTATCAAGGTAGAATGAGTAGTCATTAAATTAAATAAACTATAACTATAAATTAAGTATTTCAATTATAAAAATCAAAATTATATAAATAAACTAGTTAGTGATCCTGGCTCAATGAGTCCTTTCTTCCGTGATGAGCTATTGGCACCAGTCCTACATTTTGTCTCTGTGGACCGAGGAGAAAATAGGCACTCCAAACAAGTACATGTTCGAGCATGGTCAAACAACTCCTTATCAATTTCGATTTATTTCAATAAAAAAAAAACAATTCAATTAAACATCAACAAATTGAAAAAAAAAAAAAAAGAAGTTGCAGCAAAAAGGTATGGTATTCGGGGTATTTGCACATAGCGGAAAAGATATCACATACCTTCAAATCAATCAGATCAATTGTCCCATTCTCTGGCCATGAGGGTGGAGGGCGACAATCCTCAATAACCGGAGGAGCTTCACCTGGAATTCGGCTGTATTGATAAATCCTTTCTATGGAGATAATTTTGTTTTCAAGTTTGCAAAAGCTCAGTATCCACCTTGATAGACGTGCATTTAAATTAAGGCCGTAGGTGACAGCAAGGCCTGCCATGCCTATACCAAACATACATGTGATTAGTGGAAGAGTAAAACACAAAAATTGATTTCATTATTTCATCTGTCAATTTCCAAAGTTTTTTAAGTATATTTGAATTTCAGAACCAATACTCAACTAAATTACAGATATTTTGGGCGAGCAGAATTGATATGCTTACTTGGATCAATACTTCCATGAGGAAAGCTTACAAGTAAAATCATGCAGAAAGCAAAAACAATTGTTGAGAGCAATTCCATGCGTAGGCAGAGCCATTCAATAGCTGCAAGGCTACAGAAGAATGGACGAGCAAAACAATCTAGAAGATAAAGATTCCTCTTCATGAACCTTTTCTCTTGGCCAAAGCCTCTGATAGTGGCTGCTCCAGCAATTGACTCTCCAAAAAGATGAATAATAGGAGATTTTTGAATGCTAACAATGCGAACCAGTTCCCTTGATGAAGCCATGTAATATTTCTGCATTCAGCATACTATATTAAGAGCATGCGCTTAATGAATTGAAGAAAAATCTAAAATTTTTCTTAGATTTTACGCTTAACTAGTAGTGGAATCTTGAATCAAATTCGTCAAAGGATTGATAATCAATACACTGTCAGTGGGAAGGTGGGGAAGAGGAACAAGGACTGACTGGAGTATATAAGCTTCCAAAGGTGACTACAGCTTTAACCACAACAAAAGATTATCCTTAAATGAGTACAAGCTGTAGAGAGGTCCCAATTGACATCGGAGGGCCACTGATTTCTAGGGTACTTGGAAAACTAAATGTGACCCAAAATTAGGAAGATAACTGAACCACAAGATCATTACACTTGCATAATTTTTATCAAAAGAGGCACAAGGAAACACTAAGCTAATAACGACAAGTACGTACAGCATGTATGAGTAACTGAAACAACTCACATGATATACAACAATGATATTTAATTTTTCTATGTTTATAGATTGAACCCATAGAACTGAAGACTGTAAGTTCCTTGTCAATTAATTACCTGCATCCACAAGCAAGCAACTGCCATTGGAACTACAAGAAGCAAAACCTGCCAAGTCACTTTGGTCATGACACCAACAATTCCAAGAAGTTGTATTGTTGTTGAAGCAAAACCACCAAGTCTGAAAGGAATATCAAGATCCACGACACTTTGATCGATAGAAACCTGCAGGGTCTTGGATAATTAGTGTAACCCAAAATGAAGGACAAAGCCAAGAATGGAGCAAAAGAAATTGAAAGTAAACATTGGCCAACCATAGCAGGATTGGATAATGTACTATGCAACGGAGCACTATGAACTTACACGATTCAAGATACGTCCAGCTGGAGTTGAGTCAAAGAAAGACATGGGTGCTCGAAACACACTATTAAGCATTCTCAAAAACAATTTCTGAGCAGCTGCCAAACCAAATGTAGCAACAAGGACAGCCCTCACAAATATAAACCACGAGCTCCCAAAAGCAAGTGCCATATAAACACCAAGAAGGACCATAGGATTCACTCTAGGCTGACCCCCTTCTGTTTGGGGATTTGCCCAAGCCATCCACCAATTACTAGCTATTTGAAGAAACTGAAATAGTGCTTGCGCAATGATTATAAATGGAATCAATAAGCCTTTGTATGCTGCAGCCATATAAGATAAGTAAACCTTCATGCTGACTCGCCCTCTTACCCTTTCTTCCTCCTGAACCAGCTGCTTTTTCCGTGAGCGTTTCACTTTCTTTTTCTCTTTGATTGATTTCTGGTCTGAAGTTGATACACTCTCTTGCACATCCTTTGTAAAACTGTCAATACATACAACCATATCACACTTTTTGTTCAATTGAAGCGGCCCTTCCAACGATAAAGTCTCATCTGAATCTTCTGAAGAGAGATTTGGAATGTCCATAGCTCCAATTGCCTCTTCATGAGCTGATACTAAAGTCTTAAAATCAGTTCCTGCTTGTAAAAGATCATCATATTTGCCAGCCTGTATGATGCGACCTTCTCTTAGAACCTGACAAGAGAAGACAAGCATTGTTTCAGTAAAAAGTAGCATAAGAAATCTATAGATGAGACTCTAAGAGTGATGCCTTTCAGTACCTAGATAGTGTCCACCAAAAAATTAAACAGAAGTAGATTGTGTGGGCTTCTAAAACTAGCATAAGATAGCTCATTATTACTACTGAAGCATTATTTGATATCTTTCTAAAAACAACGCAATATTCTGCAAAGTAATTTGCCTGGATTTAGATCAAAATCAGTAGAAAATTATGTAAGTAAGGTCAATTGACTGACACATCAACCTGCTATCTGAGTTACCAAATGATTTTTTCCACCATCAACTAATATTAGAGAAAAACTTGGTATCAAATGATATTTCCAAATAGAATTGTCAAATGTTTATGCAAACATTACTTGAAGCTCAAAATAAGAAACAATTTAAGGCACAACTCATCATTAAAAAGAACAAGAGCTTAAAAGCTTAACATAAGTCAAGAATGTCTCATAAGAGTCAATTGCAAAACTTCAAGACTTCTACATATGAGCATTTATGCCAAGTAATGAGGCACTACTTGTGTATTAAAGTTTCTTACACCATTAATATTCGTGCCCTTTTATTCCTTGTTGGTACTTATGAGGTAACTTTTGTCATGCTGCCTTTTAATTATTAAGTGTATTGTTGTATTTGAGATGACAGCCATTGTTTCAAATAACATGCCTTGATTCTGGTCAATCACTAGCATAATCATAACCTACTCATTGAGAAGTAACAGCTTCCAGTTCTTTTTTCTCATATGTCAATGTTATGTTCCGACTACATGGATACACTAATGAACCTGTATGATCAGGCAACAACAGTTTTATAAGTATAAATGAATGGATAAATATATGAAAAGAATAATGTGCAACATGTATCATCTATAAAACTAACGATAAAAACAAATGGTCAGTGCAAAAGCCGACAAGATAGAAAAGGAATGGAAAAAGTAGTGAATCACAATTTTAAAGATCCATTTGTCCATGCAAATGAATACGCATGCAATCATGAAGCTGGTCGGCAGACAAAAAACAGAATAAGTCCATGGTTGTTAAAATAAAGAAAGACTAACCAATCGGATGTAAGCCACAGAATTTCTGTTGCGGGAATATTCAAAGTGAAGCATAAAACAATCCATACCAGTATTAAATCAGCAGCTGGAAGAAATTCAACTTGATGGGTCACAAAAATCACTGTCTTACTTCCTAGTGCTGTCAATATATATTCCTGCGTTTCCATGTCATATGTTTAAAACATTTGCATTAATATGAAAAGAAGTAATACGGAACACAGGAAAACGTTACCTTGAACAACTCCGAACCAGTTTGTGCATCAACAGCACTAAAAGGATCATCAAGCAAGTAAATATCTGCATCTTGATACAGTGCCCTTGCAAGTTGCACACGCTGTTTCTGACCACCACTCAAATTTATACCTCTTTCACCAATGATGGTCTGGTCACCATGAGAGAAAAGCTCCAAATCCTTTTTCAGTGAACACGCATGGATAACGCTCTTGTATTTGGCTTTATCCATTGGGCTTCCAAAAAGAATATTTTCCTCAATATTTCCAGATTGAATCCATGCTGATTGGGAGACATATGCAGCAGTTCCACATATTCTCACCTGAATTATTATTAAAATTAAAATACGAAACATTCAGTAATGCAAAAGTAAAAAGCACTATAATCAACAGAAAACATGTTAGTCAGAAACTATAGAAAAATAAAGATCCATGTAGACTGACTTACTTCGCCAGAGATTTTAGGAATTTCCCCAAGGATGCAAGAGAGAAAGCTTGACTTGCCAGAGCCAACCATGCCACAAACAGCTACCCGCATTCCTCTCTGCACCTTCATCTGTATACCTGACAACGTGGGTCTTGAAGAAGAATGGTCCCAGCAGAAGTCTCCATCTTGAATCTCTACAGCCACATTTGTCATGCCTCGGGGCAGAACAATAGTTGCATCTTCCTGTAAGTCATCCTCCTGCAGGAATCCTGATATTCGATCAAGAGAAACTTTTGTCTGTGCCATCATTGATACCAAGTCTGGGAAGTTTCTGAGAGGTTCTTGTAAGATTCTGAAAGTGGCCAGAGCAGAAAGGACTCCTCCAGCTGTTAGTTGACCACCCAACAATATTGAAGTACCAAACGTAACAGCTGAAACAAATATTGGGGAACTCCAGAATATGAATGTAATGAAAGCTTGTGAGTAAAGGGCTTTACGAAGATATTTGAACTCTACACCTCGCATCTCTTCCAATTTCACTCGGTACCTATCCTCCCAAGCTTGCAGCTTCAGAATTCTCATATTCCTCAGACATTCAGAAGTTTTCCTCATCCTTTCATCCTTGGCAGCCATTAATTTATCTTGAAAATCTTCTTGTATCTTAGCTAAAGGAATAGTGACAACAATAGAAAAGATGGTCGCTATCAAAGTTGCAACAGAAGCAATACCAACATTTTTATACAAAATTGCAAGGGCAAGGATGATTTGCAGAGGGAGCATCCATATATCGTGGAGATACCAAGAGTAGTCCCCTACTCTCTGAACATCCACTGCCATGTAATTAACAATTTCTCCACTAGTGTGACTTTGCTTGGCCAAACTTGACAGCCTAAGCCCCTTTCTGTACACCATTGCCGTTAGAGCTGATCGCACATGCATGCCCAAAATGTCAACTCCGAGATACCACTGCCTGGTAGTTACAGTCTCTACAAGCTTGGCTGAGAAGAATATCCCAGCTAGAATATAGCCCTCATGAGGAAAAGTCTCCTTTCCCCCAAGATATTCAACAAAGTAGCTAATCATGTAGGGACCAACATATGAGACGAGAGTGTTCACCAATGCAAAAACAGCATTACATGCCGCTTCCTTCCAAAATGATTTGAGTACGGCCCACGCCAAAGAAGGCTGCTTTGAAGGATCCTCAACCTTCAACTTCTCCCAATTTGAATTCAAAAATTTATAATTGGTCTTGGCTCGATCTTTTGGTGCAAGAAGAGGAATGTCCTTGAGCTCAAGCGGTCTCTTTGCACCAATTGAAAGAAGTGGATTTAACCACGAAAGCGTGGCCAAACTAAACAAGCCAGCCTCACAGTAAGGAGTGACCTTAAGACAGGCTGCCTCTTCTTCAGGTAGCAATGGCTCTTGAAGATCGGAGTTTCTAGAGAGCTGTATACCAGTAACACCTGTAATTGCAACAAAACAGAGGAAAGCAAGAGCTGGAGTTGAAGCCAGGTTCTCCACAACATGAGAATTCAAATGCTCTGATCCTTCTACTAGAAAACTTCTACCATCTACGTACAAAGTACACAAACAAATCACAAATGAGAAAAACCACCATACCCTCAACAAAAGTGGAAATTTCTCAGAGGCCTTAAATTTACAATGTAGGGCAGAGAAGCTTAACACAAACCATGCTAAACCCTGTGCAGCAGGCAAACCAATTATGGACCAATCCACAGTTTTCCCATTTACAAATTCTCTGATCAAAGCAACCCCATCATACCCCAATATACAAAACTGCAAAACCAGGACATAGAAGCAACAAAGCAGGGATAACTTAAAGCCTATACCGACAACGACATCACGAACCTCCCCTTCAACACTAGAAGGTCTAATTGAGCCTGAATTGGCAACCGAACTATCCTCCTTAAGGAGTCTAATACGACCAACACAAACAAATATCTGCCTCGCAGATATGATGAAGAGAAAGACAATGAAAAGTGTTAAATTAACACAAATTGAAGCCAGCTCGAGAATGGGTAACCCATGAATTTCCTTAGAAGCGCCAACTTTCCAATTCAGAATGTTGTTATCAAGCAGAAAACCGATACCCATCATCAAAAAAGGTGACTTGAAGGCTGGAAAGGGTAAGAAAGCGTCGGTTCTGGTGATGTTCTTAATTTGCAGCAAAGACGAAAGAAGAAATCAAAACGTGTATAGAAGAGCATTTCACCATCTGGGTAATGAATGGAGTGTTGTAGGTGCTTGGAGAAAGAATCTGCAGACACATTGCACAAAAAAACAAACAGATATTCGTCAGCGCGTAAACCGAAAAGAGGTAAGAAAGATAACAAGAGAATCGTCTTGCTTTTGGGTTTCTACACTACTATCTATCTCTATGTTATCTTAAATGGAAACAGAAGGAGACAAATCGTAAGAGACGTGAAATTTCAAAATCTTAACAAAACCCCAGATTGGAAAAACACCAAGAAACCTGACCTTGAAATTCGTTTTTACTGGAGCGGATGGTGATTTCCGAGGCAAGCCTGTGATAGACAATGAATCTCTTTCTTTTTTTTTTTTTTAAATCTCAGCTCCTTCTTGATACATAAACAAGAAGAACCAGAAAATAATAAGAGCTACGAACACTTACTTAGCTAATCGAAAGACGGTGAGCAGAGCAGCAAATTGGGGGGAGAGAGAGAGAGAGGGGAGAGATCTCCCCTTGCTAAAAAACACAAAAAGTGACGGTGGAGTATTTGTCAGGTACTTGGATTGAAGCAAACAAGTACTTAGCTTGGCGTCTTGTAAATGCGTGTGTACGTGTGTTGCTATCAAAGGACTGGAGGACAGAACGGAGGGGAGTGTGAATACAACAAGACAGATAGGTGATGTAATTTGGGCTGGGCATTTTTTTTGCACAGTAACTAAGTTATATAGCAAAGTGAGAGCAAGGGAAAAGGTGGGAGAAATAAAAGAATATTCATTGGCATTTGATGAGATGTGTTTTCATTTTATTCTAAAATGAAATGATTTTGTGACCCAACCCAACCACACCTTGATGTTGGTGACGTCGGTGGATAGTGGAATGGAATGGTTCTGCTCAGCAGTCAGCATCAGATCAAAGCATTTTTATTTGTAGCTGCATCAGCATTAGCATTACCCTTACATATCACCCGCCTGCCAGGCAGCCCCACTTATCAAAAGCACCTTTTGGATTTTGTTTTCAGGGAAAACATTGAACAGACTTTTTGTTTGATTCTCCGCCATTTCTGCATGTGTCTTCTCAACCTTTCTTCCTTCAATAAACAGAGTCTTTAAATAACAGCCAAATAATAATAATCGCTAATTTGAATCCAATATATATATATATATATACATATATATATATGTAGTTTGCAAAATGTTTCTAAGCTTAATTGTATAGACTTTAATGACTTTAATGGGTGAGCCCTTCCCTGTTTAAGAATTGAGTATAGAGTTATAAGCTTAATTGTAGATTTGGTTAATATTTAATTATTCTTTTTAAAAAATAAAATTAACTGTAGGGAATGCGTGGCACGTGGAATGCGTTGTCAGTTTGCTTAAACTTTCTATTAGAAGCATCAATTCATAAAGTGCTGCTTTGGCTTCAATTTTTCTTTTATATAATAATAATAATAATGACAAAAACCTTGTTTCTTGACCATCTCCATCCAACCCCCGTAGTCTTAAAAAACATCGAACACCTGCCTTTCTTGTCTGCTTGCTTCTATTCTGATCAATTTACACCTATTTTTGTTATTTTAAGTTTGCATGGAAACTCTAATCTAATTAGGCTAGGCGAGTTGCATATCTTGGGGCTCAACAAAGAAATGTCACAATCGCATTTAATAACAACATGTGTGGCACGTCCTTTGCTTACTTAAATTTGATTTGTATTTGGGTGGATGAAACGGAGGACCAAATCAATAACACAGGCGTCTGTTCTGCATTCCTGTTAGATATATAAATAAGCATCGTGGGCTTTGTTGCTTTTATCATGAATGGAGTGTGGGCTTTGGACTGCTTCATCTTAATGATTGTGCGCCAAGGGCCGACAGTGAACACCTTCACCCAAGTCATGAAATTAAATGTTTATTATTTTCTTTTTTTTCCTATGCATGCTACAGATGTCAGATTCAGGAAGAGCAAGTCCTTGCATGACCATTTTACTTCAATTATTCCAACAAGATCAAAAGCAACCGGACATGAAGCAAGAAGGCAGTGTTCATGTTGCAACGAATAAGGCACCAGCGCCACTTGTCCCCAATATAAATTGACGACATTCTCTTTGGGAATCTTATCCATCTTAAAAACAGTTTTATGATATTATATCCGCACTCTCCAATTGTCTGGGTTGACGTATGCGAGATAAAGATGTTATAAATATATATTTTTCAATGTACTGAAGAAGAAACTTTATCTTGGCTTAAATGTGAACAAAATCTTAAATTTCATATGCTGAAATGAAGGAGTCATGGCAAACCAACAATCAAAGTATATAAAATTTCGACCTTACTATTCAATTTCCAAAGATGACAGTACCAACTTTTTTTCTTATTTAAAATATATTGATATTTTAATATATAACTTTAGAGAAACTTTATTTTTTTGGTATTTATTCTCATTCAATCTCTTCATCTAATACTGTTAGCTAATGAGTAAATTGTGTTTGATCGTTATACACTAGTACCAAGATCGAGTCCTATATAGGCAAATTTGATTTTAACAATCGACACAGTGTTGGGAAACCGAGTCCGGATCTGATCCGAACTGCAGCGGAATAATCACGAAACTTTTTCGTGACTTTTTGATTTCCCGAAAACCAAGATCTAT